>CM035166.1:60775635-61115485 GCA_020205615.1 Panax quinquefolius | reverse complement strand
TGCTATTGATAATTTAATTATCTTTAGTCATGATATTTCATCGAGCTAGTTGTGCTCACCCTTTTGCTTCATGCCACCTTTTCTGCAATAAAAGTAAATGGGACAATAGAATAACAGGAATAGACTATGGTCTATGGGATGTCGAGGGTGAGTTTAATTTAACTTCTGGAAGTATTTCACACTATCATACAAGATGTCTAATGACATAAACCTCATGTCATCATAAGACAAAGTTGTGTCAACGACTTGCCTAGTATATTTACAAGCACCACCTATATAATCTTGTGTTTGTTTCTGGAGTATACCCACTGTGAGATGTTGGAGATAATGATATACGTTAAGAGAAGACTCACCATCGGGAAGCAGTGATAGTAATTCCCTGCTTTTCTTAGGGTCTATCACTGGTCAACTAAGGATAATTCTGGTCATATGCTGATATCGGTCATAACCCAGACGCATAGCCTCACGCATGTAATGGTTGCTCTTGAGCACTCCCTAAGATTCTAATTTAAAACAATATTACTCATGCCCCATGTAAGGTAACACATGAAAATAATCCACCATTAGGGACATGAGTCATGTTGGTCTATATTTGTATTTAAACCTCACAGATATGTGTTGTCGTATTTTGCAATTGTTGAATGTTGTATTAACAGTTGGTAGCTTGTTTCCACCACGACATGTATGCACAATTTGAACGAATGGATGGAAATGGACCTATTTTTGGGTTGTCACAATTGGTGATTTAGGGATATGGTCTCCGGCCAGACTCGGGAATATAACTAGAGGGAGAGATGAGTAAATCCCCTTCGCGACAGTGTGTCCTACCTGCTTAATACGTCGTTTCTGGCCGTAATATACGAGATATGCCAGATAATGTTAATTCTTTCTTAATTAACCCTTATTTTTATGGGCGTATTTGAGAAACGGCAAATAGAATGCGTAACAATGGAGTGAATGAGACTGTGGGATACCTCTAATCACTAACCATGATAATGTGATGCTGATAAAAGTTAAGGAATTGGTGATATCCATAAAAGGTGAGTGAAGAATTGATAATAACACCCTAGATAGTTTGGTAGGTCAATGGTGAGCCGAGGAAGAAGAGGTACTGAGGAGAGTTAGCCATTAGTAGGTATTATATGATCAAAATGTGAATTTTAAAATCGTATTCATGAGTTAGAAGATAGTCAAGAACCATAGCGCTATTGTGGAACAAAAGATGCAACAATTCAAGCTCAGGTTATCCGACATGGATGTCTGGAATGAAGCATTTCTTCGGCAGTAGTATAAGATGATAAAGATGGAATCGAAATGAAGAAGAAAAATCGAATCTAGTAAGAATGAGTGATGCATGAGTAAAAGCCACACGACACGTGGATATTGTGGAAAGAGATGTCCGATCTAAGAAGGCTAAAATAGGATGATATGAATTTCTCTTTGACAAAGCAATCGAGAGACCCAACATCGAAGTTTTGAATTAATTTCATGACAGAAAGTGGTCAACCAATTCGAGATATGGATCGTAAGATTGATGATTCAGATCATGAATCAGAGTACCACGAGGCGCTGTAGTGAGGGAGGAATACGCCTATAGAAAAGTATGTTCCAACCGAGTGATGACGCCAAATGCCACTTCGCATGTCAAAGTCAGTAGTTCAGAGGATAGCTATGGTCGCGATTTCGTCAACAAGTGAGGAACCCAAATGAAGTTATCACTGGAGATGAGTAATGGAGAAATCATGTATGACCGGGAGATGGGGATCAAATTAAGCAAGGTATTCTCAACTTTCTGAATACCTGTAATGTGAATTTCTGGGGACTTAAATTTCATAAGGAGGGAGATTGTAAGACCCCGAATTTTATGAAATAAAAGTATTCAATTTTCTTATAATTACAATTCAAAGAAATGGGTTAAATTGGATAAAAGTTAAAGTTAAGGGTGATAAGTGAATTTTTTTCAAAATATGCAAGTGGTTATAAAATATTCTTTTCACTCTGGAATATTCGCTTTGCCGTCGTGGAATACCTTTCTTCGGGAATATTCATACGACGATCGCTACTCATTTGTGGGCCCCATAACGTAATAACCGCCTTGTTCTAAGAAAAACGATAAAAGGAAGTTTTTAAAATAACTACCAGAAGGTTACTGCTAACACCAAGTGAATACCTTTGCGGTTAAAATACAGTAATGCTAGCTGTCAGACAAGAAGAAGACACCAGATTGCACCAATTATCGATTCTTACGTAAGAAGTCAGTACTACCAATAATTGTTACAAAGCAATTAATGTTTGCAGATTTTATCGATTCAATAATTGTCATACGCTATATTTTATATTATCGTTGTTTTAATAATTATCACTACACAAGAGATTTTCCATTATCAGCTAATAATTCATATTATCCGAATAATATATTAGATAACATTATTGGGCAATGTCTAGAAAAGTTCTGCTCAAGGAGAGGAGGTTCGGTCACCTAATCATGCTGCCAAAGAAGGAGAAATTTTATCGAAAAGCCTCATCTTTCCTTTGAACCTTCGGTCACATTATCAGGATTCTCGTAATATTATTTGTGAATAATTAATTATCGATTTATATGATGAGGAAAATATTCATTTTATGTGGATATAGATGGAGAAAATTTTTAAAGTGACAATTGTTGAAAATCGATATTTTATCTTTTCTCGATAAAATAATTTATTATTATATTTTAATAATATAATAATGGTGATATTTTTACAATGAATGGGATATATTAGTATATGAGGAGGAAGAGTATTTTTGTTGCAAAAGTTGTTTAAAAACATGTTAAACATGTTGTCATGGACCCATTTCTTGACCGAAATTTGATTATATACCGAAAAATCGCCTCGTATGTGGATTTCAAATAATTTTCGTTTGGAATTTGAAACACTTTTCTTTAAAGTTGTAGAGAATTGAATTTCCTCAAAATGTCACGAGATTCGAATTTTTCCGATAAAAGAGCTATTTATTATGAATTATTGAAGTTTTCAAGTTCCTAAATAATCGATTTTTGAAAGTTTTAATTATTTTTATTAAGAAAACGTTTTTTGGTTGTTTTGTTATTACTTGTTGTTCAATTGAAATCTGAGAAAGTGGGCATAGAATTTTATATATATATATTAATATTATATTAAATTTTCTCGCTTGTTTCTAAGCATTTTCCTATAAATAAGTGCTTAGGTTAGAATTGAAAATCACACCATAAACTAAAGATTTCTCTCTTTTCTCTAGATATCGAAAGCGATTTTTGTGAGTATTTTAGTACTTCTAGTATCGCTATACTGCAAGTTCTTTAAGCACTATATCCCAGATTCTAAATCGTAAGTACTATTCTTTCTAAGGTAAGTGGAGATTATTTTCATATAAATGATATTATTTCTTCAATATCATTATGCTCAAATATCGTCGAACCTTTTATCAAATTTGAACTTTTTTTTACTATGCTTAGTTACTATTCATGAAGTTACTATTCACGAGTTACTATTCATGATTTACTATTCACGTTAGCATTATTCACTACTAAACTGAGGTATGATGATGTTTTTTGTGAAATTTCTATCTTTGGTGCTTCTGAGTTACTATTCACGATAATTACATTATTCACGATACTCAAGACTATTCATAAATATAATGCTATTATTCACAAAAAATTAAGTTTTCTTCTCTCGGTCCAAGATCGTCTGTTATGATTCCTATCTTTGATCGGATCTATGTTTTGATCATTCTCGAATTTTACTCCACCATGATTATTTACGTAGATATTTTTGGACATGGAATAGTCAAAGTACAAATCCTTTAATATTTATTATTTTGTTTCACTGGATTCGTTTTCTTTAAAATATTTTTTCATCATCCTCACCCTAAATGATGATATAACTGAATATCTTTCATTCAGAGTGCAAAGATGAATGATTTCCTGGCATGAATATCTTGCCCAAGAGTGCTTAAGATGATGTTTGTATTTAATAGATGACCAATCGATGAATATCTTTCGTTCAGAGTAAAGATGACATGTTGTTGAATATCTTTGGCCAAGAGGTAAAGATAAACTATCGATTATGAATATCTTTGGCCAGAGTGCAAAGATGAATTTATCAAGATGATTATGAATGTGAACCGTGATTTGTATAACCATGATCTTTGATGTTTCAGTGATGAAAATTAACTTCATTCCGGATGAGGAAAGGAATTTAGAACTACAATTACGACATTACGAGTTATACACGTGATTGTGGGATGTGAATTGTTGATTAATGTTATAGTGATAAACATTGTTAATTTTTTTAATACGGAGAAGATAATAGATTTTACGGTCTATTCGACTTTCTAATGGATCGCTCGCTCCGCCTTAAACTATGTTGAAAAGCTTTATCATCTACCATATGTTCTAAATTCCGATTTATTACTGTCAAGGCTATTGATAATTTATTTATCTTTAGTCATGATATTCTTTATCGAGCTAGTTGCAGTTCACCCTTTGCTTCACAATTCTTTCGTAATAAAAGTGTATCCGGGACAAGTTGGTATAACAGGGAATAGAACGATGGTCTATAGATGTTGAGGTGAGGTGAATTTAACTCTGAAGGGTGTTTTACCACTATCATACAAGATGTTAATGACATACAACTCCTCTGTGGTCATCATAAGACAGGTCAGGTATCTCATCCACTCTTGTATCGTAGTATATTTACAAGCACCACCTATATAATCTTGGTGTTTGTTTTGGAATATAATACCCAATTAGAGACAAGGAGATAATGATATGTCAAGAGAAGACTCACCATTGGGAAGAATATGATAGTAATCTTCTCATTTTCTTCGGTTCTATTGGGTCAACCAAGATAATTTGCGGTGGCCATATGATATCTATCATAACTTAGACGTATGGCCTCCCATGCACGGTTGGTTTCTTTGAGCACTTCCCAAAGATTCTAATTTCTAAAAACATTTTTCGACTATACCTTTACGTAAGGTGTCATTGCGACGCATATCCAAAGTTGTTGATATTCCCTCACCAATCTAATATTATATAACAACTTGCTGCATTTTGCAAAATTTGTAAATATTACCTACAACTATAACATTATATCAAATCAACACCATAATATTCAAAATATATTTCAAGAAAATTTAATTTTATTCAAAAAGTCATCTTTATGTAATCCCGATTTTAATTAATTAAAGTTAAAGTTGCTCGTTACAAACCCAGAGTCGATGCGTATGAGGAAGAAAGTGCAAGAAGGTGATATGCCTAAGCAAAGCATCGATGAAGAAGAAATACTGAGTCAACTCCGCATTTCAGTGTTCCTAACGCACCTCGATTTAAAGTATAAAATCAAAGATGGAGGCACATAACACACCGCTTGGTAATCCATCTTCGGAGTACCAAATGTATCATTATCTTCGCTATACATTTTGCGTGGAGCAATATAAAGAGAGAGATAGCGCCATTTATCTCAAGGTGTCTAACTTGTCAACTAGTTAAAGTGAAACATCAAGCACCAAAAGGTCCATCAGCAACAACTTGAAATTCCCTAGAATGAAAGTGGAGCACA
Organism: Panax quinquefolius; assembly: GCA_020205615.1. Classification (NCBI taxonomy): domain Eukaryota; kingdom Viridiplantae; phylum Streptophyta; class Magnoliopsida; order Apiales; family Araliaceae; genus Panax; species Panax quinquefolius. The sequence goes on along the minus strand of CM035166.1, from coordinate 61,109,903 downwards.
TTACCATGGATTTCGTTACCTGGCCTTCCTAAGGTTTCTCAAGGCATAGATGATTCGACGGTCATTGTTGATAGATCGATCAAGTCTCCGCCATTTCACCGACTATTTAGAAACTTATACACTCAAACGCTTTTGCTCTGGGACAATATAAACGAGATTGTAAGACAAGATGGTATACCGCTATCCATAGTTTCCCTAATCAAGACCCAAGATCTACTTCACTATTTCGGGTTAGTTTCAAAAAGCTAGCGGCTATGCATTTCACGATTAGCTCTCAGAGTATCATCCTCGCTGGGGATTGGATGCATAATTGAGAGAGACTATTAAAACTCTCAAGATCTATTAAGACTCAGGTCCTTTGACTTCAAGGGAAGTTGGGACATGTTCTTACCATCGCGTGAGTTTTCCCACAAATAACGCTATCACAAGTATCGCAAATGACTCCATTCGAGGCGCCAGATGAAGAAAGTGTCGCTTCCAAAGATAGGCCAGATGATGGTGGTGAAGCAACGCTTGTCGGGACCGAGTTGGACGTACGAATGACTATGGAAAAGATTCAAACAATCCGACAACGATAAAACCTCACAAGATTGATAAAAGAGTTAGCCGATCTTCATCGAAAGGACGTGAATTGGGATATAGAGATCATGTGTTGTTACGATTGCTTCCATGGATAGAGTTACGAGATTTGGAAAGAGAGGGAAACCCAATCCTCATTCATCACCAATTTTTAACCCTCGATCGAGTAGGAACTGTGGCTCTATATAGACTACTTACCGCCAAGTATGTCTCATGTTCATAATATTTTTCACATATCTATGTTACTTAAATATGAAAGACCCAAACCACATTATTAAGTTGTGAACTGCATTTGAGATAGAGGAAGATTTAACGTATGAAGAGTTACCGTTAAAATCTTGGATAAGAAGGATCATGTTCTACGCCCAAGGTTATACCTCAAGTCAAAGTTTTCAAGGGAGAACTAATGCATGTGGAGGAAATGACTGGGAGTTAGAATCGAGATGAAGTCAAGGTATCCTCATCTCTTCTACATACCAAAAGCATGTATCCTAATTTCGAGGAAGAAATTTAATAAGAAGGGAGGTTGTAAGACCCCAACTTTTATGAACAAAGAATAATTTTCTCAATTATATTTTTCTTTAATATTATGGTGTCATTTGATATAATGTTATAGCTTAGGTAATATTTACAAATTTTGTAAAGTAAGCAATGGTTATATAATATTCTGATCGGTCTTGGAATATTCGCTTTTTACAGGAATATTCATACGACAAAGACAATCATTGGTGACCCTATTAATCTCAAGTATTGGTCGAGTTAGAAAATCGTAAAAATTATATTTTTATAAAATAATTATGAGGTGTTACCGTTAAACTGCTCAATCCTAGAGTAAAAGTACAAGAATATCGCTGGGGTCGTGATAAGTAGAACATGGTATTGATTATTGATGCTTACGAGAAGTCACCTATTTATACTCAATTATTTCATAGTAGAATACGATCATATCTCCTCATATTATCGATTAAATTATTATTACAAAGATTATCCGTATAATATGATATATTATTAAATCAATAATTGAGATGGTGTTATTCATATTATTATTTGTACATATCGACAATGTCTAGAAGTTCTGCCAAGAAGAGAGGTTCAATCACCTAATCAAGCGCCAATAAGAGAAATCCTTATCTAAAGCCCCCCCAGCTTCGAGAACGATTTGGCTTGTTAAATATTATGAATTATAATATTAATGGTGAATAAGTTCGTGTCAATTAAAGATGAATTTTTAGTTCCATCAAGGTCGACTTATTTGTGTTAGTATAATTGATGTCTCGAGGATATATTGTTCAATCTAGTATTCGTGGATAATTCTTCATGGTCCTGAGTACTATTCACGAAGTTACTATTCAGCTTTAGTTACTATTCACGAAGTTACTATTCATTTAGTTACTATTCACGAGTTACTATTTACAAGTTACTATTTATGAGTTACTATTCACGGGGTACTATTCACCTTCAGAAGATATATTTCTTTTCATTCAAATTATTTTTCGGTACAATATTATTCCATGAGGAGATGTGCTAATTTTTTCTGACCGCTGTTGAAGATATAATAAGAAATCAATACGGATCGCCTGGTTTAAAGTTATAATAGTAAATCAATATGGATCGCTGGTTTAAAGTTTTAATAGCTTTTAAGTTTTAATAAGAAACCAATAATGGACCATCCGCTTAAAAGTAAATCAATCTGACCTGCTTCATGAATTAGTTACTATTCACCATTCTCCTATAAATAGAAGCTCATTCCTTCATTATTTCTTATTAATTCACCTAAACTCTAGAGAGAGAAACTATAGAGAGAACGAAGAAAAAGTATTTTACATTTCACTTTTCCAATATCCAATTTCTTCTAAGGTAGGGAATATTATTTGTCAGACCCGTAAGGGTATATTATTTTTCAGATTCATGAAGAGAACTTCTCGTTATTCCATTATTTATTATTATTCGCTGGAATAACCTCAGATACGCCGGGCTACCCTATACTGTGAAATTCTTCCGTTATTTCATTCTTTATTATTCTCGCTGGAATATCCTCGTTCAGGCGCTTTACACTTGACCGTTCTAAGCCTTTATTATTCATGTTGAAATATCCGTTTATGTGTTTTACGCCTTTACCAAGGTTCCATCTTTATTATTCTCGTTGGAATATCCCGTCTTCAAGGCATTTTACGGACTCCGTTCCAATATTTATTATTCTGTTGAATAACCTCGCCTGCATGGCGGTCCTATCGCATGCGATGGTGATTTCTTTTGTTTTTCCATTCTTTATTATACTCACTAGTTAAAACTTTCGACTTCTATACTCCATGAAATTAGTGGAATATCATATTTTATGCTTTCATCCAAAGATCTTTTCATGGAAATATTCTTCCGAGCATTCTTAAATTTTTACTCTATAAAGCCAGTATCATGGTTAATAATTTGACGTTATTACCTCCTTAATAAATTAATTCTTGAACTTGTTTTATTGAATTTTATATCATTGTCATCATCCTCATGTTTATATTTTTGTCGAAAGTCATCTGTGGCCCGTAGAGTAGACGGACCTTGGTATGATTATGACTAGGGATTATTCTTGTAATCACGACCGTAATGTTATAAATGATGTGGTAAAAGTCCCTCATCAGTCTGTGAAGGTATCATGGACAATTGTTGGCATGATCATTAATTATTAATGAATACATGAATGTCCTTGGTCTGTGAGTGCATGGATAATTTGTGGTTTGTGATACTTCAAAGAATATCCTCACCAGAAAGGTAAGGTGATTCGATGATGTGGATTATTTATTGTTTAGTCCCAAAGATAAAAGTGATGAAAAACCTTTAAATCATAAAAGATAGTAGATTTTATTCTCACTTGGACGCTCTAATGGATTATTTTGTTCACGCCGTAGCTTAAACTTGATATTTATTATATTTTATCGCTTTAACATTGTTGAAGGCTAACGACAAATTATTCGCATTATGTTAGTCCTAATATTTCTTACCAGTTAGCCGAGCTCACCTTTTGCTTTCATTGTTCTCTCTCAGAAATGAGAACGTAGTGTGACTAGTCTGGGAACAGAAAGTGATGGTCCCAGATGGTTCATTATAGTCGCTACTATTCTCGTGAAATAGTGTGATAATAATTGTAATGAGGACTCTTTTGAGTTTTTATACTCTCTAGTGTAGACAATATTTGTATTCAAACTCACATGTTATGTTTTGTCAGATTGTACACTAATGGTCAGTATAATTAAGTTGTATTTGAATTCAAGACTTTGTATCCGCTAACCAAGATGAGTGATGTATACCTATTTTGGGGCCATCACACCATGCATACAAAGAATCCGCATGCAGAAAAAGTTACCCCATAGATTAATAAAGAATAAAATGACAACCCTTATGAAATATAAAGAAAATAACATCCTTTATGAATACGAAAGAAATAATACCCTTACCTTAAGTAGGAGATTGGATACCGAAATAGTATAGCAGTAATTAACAAAATACTTTTTTTCTTTTCTCTCTCGATTTTCTCTATAGAATTTCTTGTGAGTCATAGTGAATCGGTGAGAATGAAAGAAGAAAATAAGCTTCTATTTATAGTAGTATTTCTAGCTTAAATTGTGAAATGAAGAGGTAAGTTGGCTCGACGATCGTGATGTGAAAAAGAAAAGTGGTTTGATGCCCGTAATATGAAACGACAAGGGTTCGAATACTGTATTATGGTAGTCGAAAAGTTGTTCGGTCAATGGTAGTAATAAGAACAAGTGGTTCGACGCTCAGAATACAGAAATGGCAAGGTTCGACGTTTGCAAAGGTACTACTATTTCTACGAAAGTAACTCTTAGATGATGACATATGAGCCTCTAATGGACTAAACTAAACTTATCACAAACGTCTTCATAATGTATTTCTTATTTATATCAAAGATTGAAAAATATTAACACAAATCATTTTATCTCAATCCACATTTTTAATCTTCCAACAATTATTCATCATTATTATAACTCATAATATTTAATAATCCATCATTCCTCTATGAGAGAGGGGTTTTCCGATAAGGATTTCTCCCTCATCAAGCGCCAAATTAGGGTGACAAAACCAGAAGACCGTTAAATTTTGCTTAATAAAGATTTAATTCTTCTCGTAATATATTTTGAATACATGGTAGATCTCGAAGTATAATGTTATAGTTATGGGTAATATTTACAAATTTTGCAAAGTAAAGCAAGGGTTATATAATATTCGATTGGTCGTGGAATATTCGCATTGATTGGCATAATCATTGGTGGACCCTAATAACGGAAGTATTATCGTAGTTAAAACAACAATGTAATTCATCTTTTTTATAAAAAATAACTATGAAGTAAAATGATTAAGTAAACCGCTGAATCACCCTAGTAGTCAATGAAGAATACTGCCGCGGTCAACAAAGATATCACACTCATATCGATTATTGATGTTTACGTGATAGAAGTCACCGGGCGATACCTGTTAATTATTGCATACAAGAATTGTTGCATCATATCTCTATATATCGATTCAATTATTGTCACAAAGATTAATCAGTGATAATATTTATTATTATCAAATCAATAATTGAGACTTACAAAGTTATTCATATTATTATTTGCGACTATTGACAATGTCTAGAAGTTCTTTCAAGGAGAGGTTTCATTACCCAATTACGCCGCCATGTAGAGAAACTTTATTTAAAGCCCTCTTCGGAAACGCATCCTAATTGTTAAATATTGTGAAAGTTATAATATTAATGGCTTTTAAATAAGTTTGTGTTGATTAAAGATGAAATTGATAGTCTCATTGTGTTGCTGGAATATAGTGCTAGTGGAAATCAACATTTATTTCTATATTAATTGATGTCCTCGAGGTTATATCGACCAATTCCAAGTAATTAATCTAATAAATGAGCAATTAATTGCTATTATTTCACATGCTTATAACTATTTGTTCATATGTGTACTATTGATTTACATTCATGCACTATTATGGGATGCAGAAAAGATTGATATTACTGTGAAGATTAAATTAAAATGGAGGTATAGATGAAGGTACCTATACTTTGTAATTAGTTTTTCACACGATTATACTATTAATTCACATTATTTACTATTAGGGATGTGTAAGGTACAAGTTCGATAATACTCGGAGGACTAAATTAAAAATGAAGAAAAGATGGAAGGTATTATAATCAGAATAATTCGAGTCTCCAAAATGTGCAATTATTGAAACTATATTTTCCTATAAATAGAAGCTTATTCTTCTTCATTCTCACCAATTCACTAAGTCTCATAAGAGAAATTATTATGAGAGAAATTATGAGAGAAAGAAGTATGAGAAGTCCTCACACCTCACCATTCCAAAAGATCCAAGCTTTCTCTAAGGTAAGGGTATTATTTCTTCTCAGATTCATTTAAGAGAGTTATTTTCTTTCAATACTGTAGGGTTGTTATTCCATTCTTTATTATTCTTTGGAATAATATGTCCCAGGTGGTTCTATCGAATGTTCTGTGAACTCCTTCACATTCCATTATTTATTATTCTGGCTGAATAACCCGTCAGCGCGGCCCATCGTATGGATGGTGAATTCTTCGTTACCCATTCTTTTATTATTCTATTGAAATAACTCACCTATGTGGACTAATTTATTTACGGTGAATGGATCCTTCGATTTATTCCTTACCAAATGTATGAAATGATCCGACGACGCTGATTACCGTAATGCATAAAAAAAATTCATTCAGTAGTTTCATATATTCTATTATACCTCAGCTTGTTAAAGTTTTGTTCTATACCCATGAAAATTAGTAGAATATCCTAGATATTATGGCGCTCATCCAGCTTTCTTTTTATGGAAATATTCTTCCCATATTCTCGAATTCTTTACTCCACAAAATAAAGATTATGTCGATAATTTAGATATTATCGATTTCGTGATAAATTAAATGATAAATCTTTAAAAATATATCCTTGAACTTGTTTTATCCAATTCTTATATCATTGTCATAATCACTACTACACAAACAAAGAATAGATTAATGATTAAAACCAAACGCTTTTATATAAAACGCCAGGATTTTTTTATCACAACGCTTTTTTAATAAACGCCAGATACATATAAAAAAACGCTATCTATTTAAAGAGTATTTTTTTGATTTTAACTAGATAACGCTTTTTTAAAAATGTTATCTTATGCAAAATACACGGAGCAATTGATAAAAACACGGAAGCTATTTTGAAATTAAAACACGACCATACTTTCTTCTCTCTCCTATCTCTTATTCCAGATCTGAAATTCTCACTCCTCAACCTCTCGCTTCCTCGACTGTGGCCCTTCCTGCTCATCACTGTCCTCTTCCACCAGTCAGCCGTCCTCCCGCTCTCTGTCTCTTTCAAGCTTTGTACGCTTTCCCAATTCAATATTCCCCCAATTTTTTTAGGAACTGATAGGCCTTTCAATGCCCTTTGATCTACTAGTATTGCTATATTTGGAACTTTCTTGTACTGTGAGGTAAGCATCAAAGAAAAAGACAACCGGAGGTGAAAAGAAGAGTTAATCTATTATTTTTGTATGACCTATATAGTTAATTTTGATCTTATTGGAATTTTCGGAGAATGCTTTAACAAGCCCCAAGTGTCAAGCTCAAAGACATTTATTTTTCCCTGCTTGTGTTTTTCTCCAAGACTTGAATTAACAGAAACCTCGTCACCAAGATCTTTCATTTGCATTTTCTTAAATGCTTGCTTGTGCATTTTTTTTATTTTTAGAGGCATAATTTTACTTACGCTTCATTTGTTTTAGGGCTTATTTGGGCGCTTGAAGCATTACGTTTGAGGTGTGTTTGAGCTCCAAACGCAACCTCATATTTTTTAGGCTTTCTGCTGAAGACAGACAATTGCTTGTGACCAAATAAGCTCGGTGGTTCGCTGCAAGTGTTTTTAACCTCCGAAAGTCGCACATGAACCAAACCCACATAAGACTAAATGTTTATGTAATGCTACGAGACTAATTCTTCCTTGAAGGCAAGTTATAGATTTACACTACTTCAAAGACATTCAAATTTATGAATAATACGAAAGGTTGTTACAAGTGTTTATTGTTATTCTGATGTTGTTTTGTTCTAATTCTCATAATGTGTTGATTTCTTTACTCTTATTAAATGTATGCCGTCGACTGCTCACGAAGGGCGATCTATCATTGAAACTTTTCCTGTGGTCTGAATATCCTCGATAAATCACCAACCGTAAGGTTTCAAACTTCTGATAAACATGAGCTCGTGTTAATCAGAAAACTGGTATTGTAAGTAGCATTGTGGTTCTCGTGATTATGTTTTACGCCACGATATTGTTGTAAAATAAGCTAATGTGATACCAAATTACCAGTGTTGATCCAAGACTTTTTACCATGCTGTTCACATTGACAAAGGGAAAACACGGCGGAGGATATATTAACTCAATCAAGAAAGAAATGTCGCCTCAGAATCAGAAACTAGCTCAAATTTCCAAAAGGTATTGTAATTAACTTGCGTTTTCTCTCACCGCTCTAATTTTGAGTTTTGATCTCCTTCAATATTGCAACTTTTTGCAAACTTGGGTACGCGTGTCCTATTTTTGGTATATGAGATGTGAATTAGCCGCTCTCGCACTGTGGAGGATTGGTTCGTCTATTATGTGATCAAGAGTTATGTGCAAGATAGATTTGCATTATTAACCGCTTTTTACTTTTTTGCATAGGTCTCAGAATATCTTTATTTTTCCAAATCCGAAATTAAGATTAGAGGGTGTATTAAATGCTTTAATTTTGGTCATGTACCATGGATATCTAAACTTTTTAACCTGGAAAACACTAGAGGATATTTGGTGAAATTATTGGAATAAGGCTTCAAATGCTGGCCTTTGGCTATTTGATGTATATAACTGAATGCTAGTATAAGTTCCCTTTGAAAGGCATGAAGTTGCGACTGCTTCATGCCATTAAAATAACTTTATTCTAATAACTAAATCAGTAGATAGTTCTTATCATTAGTATAACAAACCACAATTAATGTAGTTACACAAGTGTATACTATTATTTCCTTTCACCGCAGTAACGGAGACAGAGAATACTTTTTTTCTTTTTTTCGTGCAATGAAGAGACAAGGGTTGATCACAAGGTAATAGTGCTCAAGTTTTGTTGGGAAAAAACTTCATTTCTAAAATGAGACTTACTATTTGACCTATTTTAATTTATTTATTAATGATTAAGATAATAATTGAAGGCATAAATGAAACTGTTTTTACGCCGATATACAAACTATACTAGTAGTCGATCCTGCATCAGCGCATTTCGTTAGTTGGGTTATTAATCGTACTTAGCTTTATTTATATTATTCAAACTCAAGTAGAGGTTGAGACATAAAGCTCCCACTTGTTAAATAAGAAATTGACTCACGGCAATTCTCTTTACATGTTATAAGTGAGAATACATATGAAATCTTGATTACATGTCCTTGTGGGTTTTGGTTTAGGTATGCTATGACAAAAGTTAGATAACCGTAAAAGTGGTGTTTATAGCTTCAGAGTGGTTCTTCTTCGAGCTTTTAACAGAAGGAAGCCAATGGATCACACAATGCCCAAAGGACAAAGTAAAGTCTTGTTACTTGATAAATGTCGCTTACTAATTTAGCCTTCCGAGCATCTCTTTATACATGCATGTATGCGCAAAAAGTAATTTTGGTTTCTCAGGTGCAACTCCAAGATTGAAAGTGAAGACATATCGGTATATATTACCAATTTAAGATTATTAACTGGTTTATTATACTTGTTATCCTTATCACCGATGATAAGTCGTCCATATCAGGACGCCCCAAATCGGGTATCTTCCAATCCGATAGACGGTGCTCCACGATACTTCACAATACATACAATCATTCCATTGAGATAACAAATAAAATGAATGTAATTTTACTATCTTTGCATTATATTTGTAATAAAGTCCTTTCCTGTGTTCATAAATCCTAATACATTCGTATTCTTCATAAGTATATTACATACAAATATACTAGTCTATTACAAGACTTATTAATTATCCATCTTTTTTAGCCTTGCCTTTATCTCTTAGAACTCTCTATTCGCTTGGCTTTTAGCCGCAAACATATGGTTAAAGCAAGAATGAGCATAACTAGCTCAAAGAAGTCTTAACAACTAATCATATGAATATCACCAACAAATACATGATTTAATTTATATTCAACAATTATCTATGAAGCATTATGAAACATTTGACTAATACTTCTCATACATCAATTCCAGCAGTATAAATAATAGCTTAGGAATGATGAACCGGCCAATAGACCATGAACATACTTTTTCGCTTATACTTGAAAAAGGATATCCTAGCACTAAGGCCATCCATCCGCCTTTTACTTACGAAAGCACTTCTAGGTGATCGCCCAATTGTACTCTATGTTAATCAATGACTCTTTACGTTAAACATATTTACGCTTAACATTTGGCAACCTTGCATGCCCATCAAATAATCGATGAAAATAATTTTGTTTGTTCATGTATAACTTGATTTTCAACCATACTAAATCCTTCTCATCCATACCAAATACTGGCTAACATAGATAAATTTGTAACAAATTCTACATCAACAGATTTGAAACAAATCAATCAACTCTTCAATACGATGGTGCTATATCAGACAACATTCATACATTCATTCAATTGAAAATTCTCAACGAATCTAACATAACTTCTATATATTCAAAGTAATATTTACATTTCCCAGGTTTTATACCCATTACAAAGGTTCTTTGTCATAATATCAGTTACATTACAACAATAGACCTATACTATTACAAGACAAACTTTTAGTAATCGCCTTTAGCTTTTCCCTTATCCTTTTTCGATCATTCGGGACGTTCAGTCTTAGCTGCATTCATATGGTTCAAGCAAGAGTGAGCATAACTAGCTCAGCAAGTATAAAAATTTAATAACAACATGCTTGACACATACAAATTGTATATCTTCAATAAATGAATAATAGTTATGAAGTATTATTGATAATTCAAAATAGCACTTCATCTTTTCTTTCAAAATGTTTTACAATAATAACAATATTTAGTTAAACATTCACTCCAGTCAAAGACCTCGAGTATTCATTCTTTATTGGAAAAGGACAACCCAAAAACAAGTTCGTAAGCCTGATATCACTTACGAGCACTTCTAGGTGATCAACCTATTGTACTCTATGTTGATCAACACTACATCCATTAAACGTATGCACGTTTAAGCATTTGGCAACCTCACGTGCCTGTCGTTTTACCGACAAAACATTTGTTTAACATTTTAGTCTTCTTCTGAAAACCATATCAAGTAGTTGACAAAAGATAACAACATTTGATAATAGATGAATAGATTATCACTACATAAAGTCTAGCCAAAGGAATTGGCTTAAACTTCAACATACTTCAATTCATGCGAAAGAATACATGAACTTCAAAAATTTGTTCAGATTGAACTGAGACAAGAGTTAGAATACTTGCCTTTAGCGTCTGCTACGGTATATTAACTTTATGTTCAAGTCGTTCAAGTCTCTACAATACATGATCACATAATGCCTTTCATTAGGTCACATATAATCAAGAATGTATATGACTATTTCATACCCTTCATTTCAATCTAATTGTGTATTAGATTCAGTTACTATTCATTTCGGTTTATCATTATCCTTGCATTTATATTCAACTAGGTTATCTTAACATTTATACAACATCCTTATGGTTTAACAAAGTTTAACAATGTTACATTACATTCTTTAAGTTATGTTTACTTTTAATTCAATTAGTTTTCTTTTTTTTGTACTTAGAAACATTCATTACTATCCTTGTTTCGAGATGAGTGACTGGCTTTATACTTTATATATATCTCTATGTGACGCAGCGAGCTATTGTATCTCTGTCCTGGACTTGGCGCGGCGCGACTTTCTTACTTAATGGTCATATTTGCTTTCCATACACTCTAGAGAGATTTTGATGCTGTGCATGGTATTTCATTTCCACATATTATACTATAGTTAATGATGCGGTGAACTCTTCAAGATGGGCTCGAACAATCGCTACGCCTTCATGGCGTGAGTCATTTTCCTAGGGTTGGCCACATGCGCCAACTTTTGTGCACCAGAAAACAATTTCAGTTTTGAATTTTTGTGAACTTCCCGGACGCATAACTTCTTTGTTATAAGTCCGAATTGGCTCGTTCAAAAGCCTACGGTTCACAAATTACGTAATCTACATGATCATGCAAGAATTTTATCTATTTGAATTTTTTTGCTAAAAATTCACCTATTGGTTCATTTTTAACGTAAACGATAAGCGTTACGTTCAACGCTCGTTTCTTCGTTCTAAGTCAAAATCCGGTCATTTTCGAGTCCGTAACTCTTAAATGCCAAATCTGACTTGTCTCTATTGGAAAACAATGGTTCTGTGATCAAACACAAAATTTGACTTCCATTCCGAGAATTTTACGAATTCGACGTTTGTCGTCCAATCGTGCAAATTCCGACAATTCTTCATTCTTATGATTTGTTAATCATTACAAATGAACTTCATTCATCATGTGAACATCTTAACATACTTAATACAACAACTTATATTCATTGTTGGATTTTGACTTATTCTTCATGAGCTTATAACTTGTCAAATTATAAACTACTTAAGATTTGATTATTCACGACTTATGACAATTAGAGTTTCTTAATCATCATACTTTACATGTTCTTCACATATATCTTTACTTATGATTTATAGGATCATACAAGTCCTTTTTCATCAATATTACTTCTCTTAATAAACTCATTACCAATTCATATTTTCATACTTAACATTCAAGGTTAACTCATAATAAGTTTATAACTTTTATAAGTTCAAATGACTTATTGCCAACTTATGTGGCTTAAGTTCATGACTTATTCATTCTTCTTGCTTCTTATCATTCATGTTTCTTAATTCATCTTTTCATATCAACCTATCATGGTAGAGATAGACAATAATAGAGAAGAAGTCTTACTTTTGTATAGTCTTGGTAAGGTAGCTTGCTTCTTCTTCTTACTTATGGAATGACTTATTGGTAGCTTATTGTCTCTAACACTTACACACTTTAAATTGGTTGGATTATTTGAACAACTAACAAATGGCTTGTAAGCCTTCTCTATTTATAGAACTTGCAAAGCTAGGGTAGTTTTGTCATTAAATCACCCACCTCCTCAAGCCACCTCCTTACTATTCATTACTTGGCTAGCACAACTCTTACCCTTTGTGTGACCACCACTCATAAGTCTTGGTCATTACTCCTTAGTCTTGGTCACCACACATACATGGTCTCCACATTAACTTGGTCACCACAGTAACCATATCAATATGGTTTGCCCCATGGGTCATACAACTCATGGATTCCACCTTGGGCTTACATTAAATCATCCTTTGGGCTTTGCATTAATAAACCTTAACTTGTCTAACCATTAATGATTGGGCCTCTTCCTTTAATTCACTTAGACTTGTATATAATTGTTAACCAATCTTCCACGTCCATTAACATTTCTTAATACACATACATATAGTTTATGTATTATTTTTGTATTCCAATTCATATAGAAAATATACAATATTTCATTCTTCATACAAACTTGTATAATACTATGTATTATACTCGTTTTCATTACTTTGTACAATACCTAAGTATCATACAATTATTACTTATTCATTACTATTTCGCCTTCCTTAACGTTTATAAATTAAGTCCATAAGCGAATTATTACATTTTCCATAACTAGATTTTTATTACATAATCCATCTTACCTTGTTATTTCATCATTACGTATTTCTCAGAAACTCAAAATTATATCCCGAGTAAATACCGATGAATAGTGTTTTTCGGAAAATTTCTCGAAAAACTTTTATTTTTGTTTTGGAAATTCAAACACTTTAATTCATCCACGTAGCTCAAATACTACGACATTCTAACATCAATAGGTTATACAATGACAACCATCTTGATAATACATGGAATATAATTTTATTATTATTTAATTTAATAAAATCATTTTACAATAAGATCCGAATTTCTCGGTCATTACATTCTTCCCCCCTTATAAAGATTCTGTCCCCAGAATCTCGTCTTACTTTAATCAAATAGATGATGAAAATTTTTCTTCATCTTTTCTTCTAGTTCCCACGTTGCTTCTTCAGCATCGTGGTTCTTCCATAATACCTTTACTGATGTTATTACCTTGTTCCTCAGAACTTGTTCCTTTCTATCAATGATCTGCATCGGCGACTCTTCATATGTTAAGTCTTTCTCAATATGAATCGGCTCATACTCGATTACATGCTTATAGTCCAGCTTATATGGACGTAATACAGATACATGAAACACGTTATGTATTCGTTCTAGGTCTGGAGGTAATGCTATCATATAAGCTACCTCTCCTACCCGTTTTAACACCTCAAAAGGTCCTATAAACCTTGGACTTAACTTTCCTTTATTTCCAAAGCGTATCTTTCCTTTCCGTGGAGATACCTTTAAACACATACGAGAGCCCACCTCAAACTCTCGACTTAGTCTATGTGAGTCCGCATACTTCTTCTATCCATCTCCGAGTGCGGCGAGACGCATCCTAATTAACTTTACCACATCCGCATCTGCTGCATGCACCAATTACTGGTCCTAGCATCCGTGCTGCTCTCCCACCTCATCCCAACATAAAGGTGTTATGCACTTTCTCCCATACAGAGCTTCGTACGGCGGCATGTCTATGCTTGCACGATAATTGTTGTTATATGCAAACTCTACTAGTGGTAGGTGATCATCCCAACTTCCCTTGTAATCCATGACGCACGACCTTAACATGTCTTTAAGTGTCTGAATTGTTCTCTCACTCTGCCCATCGGTTTATGTATGATAAGCTGTGCTTAACCTCAGCTGTGTTCCCAACTGCTCTTGCAAACTCCTCCAAAAATTCAATGTGAATCGTGGATCACGTTCTGACACAATCGACACTGGTACTCCATGTCTGGAAATGATTTCCTTAACATAAAGTTTTGCTAACTGGTCTAAGTTATACTTGACCCTAATTGGTAAAAAGTGAGCCGACTTCGTCAACCGGTCCACTATTACCTAAATCGAATCGTACCCTTTTTGCGTTGTCGGAAGTCCCACCACGAAGTCCATCGTGATATGCTCCCACTTCCATTCTGGAATCTCCAATGACTGTAATAAACCACTGGGTCATTGATGTTCGGCCTTAACTTTTTGACAAGTTAAGCACTTACTCACATACTCTGCTATTTCTCTCTTCATGTTTGGCCACCAAAAACTCTGTCGAAGGTCTTGATACATCTTAGTGCTACCAGGATGTATCGAGTACCTCGAGCTATGAGCTTCTTGTAACACTTTCTCCTTTAATTCCGTCTCATTCGGAACCCAAATTCTTCCCTCAAATCTTAATAATCCCTTATTATCAAGACTATACTTAACATCTTCCTTCTCGGATAACCGCTTCTTCATTTGGTTACACTCGTCCGTATTGAGTTGTACCTCCTTAACACTTTTTACAATGGTAGATTGCATCTCCGTTGCAAAGAGTAACTGCCCCGAATCACTCGGCATCTTGACTTCTAGTTCCATTAAAGCCATCTCTGTTATTAACTCATTTTGAGCCGTTAATATAGACAACTTTTCCCGACCCTTTCTACTTAAGGCATCGGCAACTACATTGGCCTTTTCAGGGTGATAAAGGATTTCACAATCATAATCCTTTATCAACTCCAGCCATCTTCTCTGTCTCATATTCAACTCCTTCTGAGTGAAGATATACTTTAGACTTTTATGGTCCGTATATATCTTACATTTTTCCCTAAAAAGATAATGTCTCCATATCTTTAGAATAAAACACTCTCAGCATGACGCCTGTTCGGATCATGAGTAGGATAAACTTTCTCATAATCCTTCAACTGCCGAGATGCATACGCAATGACTTTGCTATGCTGCATAAGCACACTACCAAGTCCTTTATGTGAAGCATCACTATATACTACAAAATTTCCTGTGTCACCTGGCAATGACAAAACAGGCGCTTCACTTAATCTTTTCTTTTGTTCTTGAAAACTTTCTTCACATTTATCTATACATACGTACTTTACTGTCTTCCTTGTTAAATTAGTCAACGAGGTAGCTATCTTCGAAAAATCTTGGATAAATATTCAATAGTACCCTGCTAACCCTAGGAAACTCCGCACCTCAGTCGACGTTTTTGGTTGTTCCCAATTCATTACTGCTTCCACCTTTGGTGGATCCACTGAAATCCCTTCTTGGTCAATGACATGACCTAAGAACTGCACCTTTTCCAGCCAAAATTCATATTTGGTGAATTTCGCATATAACTTCTCCTTCATTAGTGTCTCCAACACTAATCTTAAGTGTTCGGCATGATCTTCTGGCGTCATAGAATAGACTAGAATATCATCGATAAACACCACGACAAACTTGTCCAAATATAATTTAAACACTCTGTTCATCATATCCATAAATGTAGCAGGTGCATTCGTCAACCCAAATGACATCACCAGAAACTCGTAATGACCATAACGAGTCCTGAATGCAGTCTTTGGTACAACTTCCTTCCTAACCTACAACTGATGATACCCCTTCCATAAATCTTATTCTCACACATTTCTTTTGGCAATCTATAATTGCTCCATGGTTAATTAACCAATCCATCCCGAGAATTACGTCGAATTCTCCTAACTTTATCGGTATTAAATCTACCAATAACTTACAACCACGTACATCTACACAACAACTCCTATGAATATCTTCAACAGGAAATATCTCTTCGTTTGCTACCTTAATGTTCAAAGGTATAGGCAATTTTTGGGAAATAATTCTAGTCGTTCAGCAAAATCACATGCTATATACAAACAAGTAGCACCCGAATCAAATAGCACGTATGCATTTATATTGTTGATCGGAATAATACTGGCAACTACATCCCTTGATGCCACCGCATCTTGGACCGTCATATTAAAAGTGCGGGCCATTGATTTTCCCGGATGACCTGGACCACTAATAGCTAACTTCCCGCTATTAGTTCCCTTATTTCCTTCTATCCCCTTCTTCGGGCAGTTCTTTGCTATGTGGTTAGTTGATCCACATACAAAGCATCCGTGATTTTTCTTCAGATTGGGATAGTTAGGCGAAATGTGCCCTTCTTGTCCACAATTATAACAAACCGCCTTTCCTTTGAGTCAGACTCCTAAGTGAGTCTTCCCGCAGGTTTTACAAGCCTCCATCCTCCTCTTAGAGTCCCCTTGTTTTACTCCGGTATTCCCAGAGTTAAAGCCCTTCCTCTTCTGACCGTTGCCACTTCCACCAGCTCCCTCGGTTTTGGTTCCTCCATCAACCTTGCCCTTGTTTTTCTTATCATTGTGGTACTGGCTTAGAGCCTCATTCCCACCTTCGGCAATTATTGCCTTTTCTAGTATGGTTCCAAAGGAAGTACTTTGGAACACAGAGATTCTATTTATAGAGCACGGGTTTGAAGCCCCTTTCTCAATATTCTAGCCTTTCTCAGTTCACTGTCCACTTGATGTGGAGCGAATCGTGAAAGTTCATTAAACTTTGCAGCATACTGGGGAACTGTCATGTCCCTTGTCTCAATTCCAGAAACCTCATCTCCATCCTCCCTTGCATACTCGTGGGAAAATAGTTCTCAAAGAAAATCTCCTTGAACCTCTCCCACGTTAGGTTTCCTATATCGGCCCTAGCCTGGTTCGCCTCCCACCAGAAGTTGGCCTATCCCTTCATCAAATAGGTTGCAAAGGTAACCTTTTGACCCTCCTCAATATTTACTATTACAAATGCTTTCTCAATTTCTTTTACCCATGTCTGGGCTTCTATAGAGTCCGTAGTTCCTTTGAACTCCGGCGGACCTACACTTTTAAAGTCCTTAAAAGTAGTAGCTCGTACTACTCCAGGAATTATGGGTACATTAGCCCCGTTCTATTAAATGTAGCCGTTAAAAGATTAACGAACTCCTGCATTGGATTAACTGGACCACCCTCTGGTTGGTTATCATTAGCGCCCTGATTTTGTTGTTTCCTTCTTGGCGGCATTTTGCTGTTAAGAAAACAACACATCATTATTACTTTATTCTTGTTGGTTTGTTATTATTTGTAATAAAACAACAACTCATACTCATTACTCAACATATTCCATAAAAGACTTATATTAATTCATAACTTGTAGTTTAACACTACATTGTTTACATTACTCAGCCTAAGATGATTACATTACTATCCCACAATTACTTTCCAAAAATTGGGATTTACAAAAGACTACCCTTTGTTATACAAAAGAGGGTTTTACGTCACTACTAGATACATAATATTTATATATCTATTCTACTCTAGCTATTACTAGACTACATCTGTCGTAGGGCATTCTCAAAATCCATGATGGCTGGGCCGTGATAACATCTCTCTTGATAGTGTGTGTGTCCGCATTCGCTTCTATCCGATATCCATTACCTCTTTGCTGAAATCTACATGAGAACTCCTATGTATATAGGAGGTCCTCTCAAACTTCCTCTTTTTAGTCTTTAGCTCCTGCTGAGCTCAAAGACTTTACATTTTCGACTCTCGGACCTTGTCCTTAGCTAAAACTCTATCATCATGCTCCTCTTCCCACATTCCCTCCATGCTAGCCTTATCCTCACGGACAGCTTGGAGTTCCTCTTTCAACTCCTTAACCTCTTGGCAGTAATGGACATTCCTATCCAATACCGACATAAACAATGCCTTCATTGATTCCCCCGTAGACATTTCCTCTGTAGGTGGAACCTAGTCCTCTGTAGGTGGAACCTGGTCAAAGGACATCACATCCACCTCCTCTTCTAGCATGCCATCAAATATAGACAAGTAGTCTAAATCGTGCGATTCTCCGACTGATTGTCACCAACTCGGCTCTCTACTGCTACGGAGTTTGGTAGTATCTCTACCCGAGTAACCTAATCTCGCTCACTACATGTATATCTCTATACATATCATTTTCTCCTGACATCTACAATAAAATAATATAGTTTGATTAGTACACGTCATTAAAATAATAAGAATACATAACATAATATAATGCATTTTTATAAGGTTACTTTACATCTTTTACTTCTTTATTCTTTCTTAAGGTTATGACTTAAGGTTCTACTTTCCCCCCTTAAGTTTTATAACCTAGGCTTTGATACCAACTTGTAGCGCCCCCAAATCCGGGTATCTTCCAACCCGACAGATGGTGCTATACTGTACAACATTCATACATTTATTCAATTGAAAATTCTCAACGAACTAACATAACTTCTATATATTCAAAGTAATATTTACATTTCCCAGGTTCTATACCCATTACAAAGGTTCTTTGTCATAATATCAGTTACATTACAACAATTGACCGATACTATTACAAGACAACTTAGTAATCTTCCTTAGTTTTTCCCTTATCCTTTTTCGATCCTTCGGAACGTTCAGTCTTAGCTGCATTCATATGGTTCAAGAAAGAGTGAGCATAACTAGCTCAACAAGTATACCAATTTAATAACAACATGCTTGACACATACAAATCGTATATCTTAAATAACTAAACAATAGTTATGAAGTACTATTGATAATTCAAAATAGCACTTCATCTTTTCTTTCAAAATGTTTTACAATAATAACAATATTTAGTAAAACATTCACTCCGGTCAAAGACCTCGAGTATTCATTCTTTATTGGAAATGGACAACCCGGAAACAAGTCCGTAAGCCCGATATCACTTACGAGCACTTCTAGGTGATCAGCCTATTGTACTATATGTTGATCAACACTACATCCATTAAACGTATGCACGTTTAAGCATTTGGCAACCTCACGTGCCTATCGTTTTACCGACAAAACATTTGTTTAATATTTCAGTCTTCTTCTGAAAACCATATCAAGTAGTTGACAAAAGATAGCAACATTTGATAATACATAAATAGATTATCACTACATCAAGTCTAGCCAAAGGAATTGGCTTAAACTTCAACATACTTCAATTCATGGGAAAGAATACATGAACTTCAAAAACTTGTTCAGATTGAACTGAGACAAGAGTTAGAATACTTGCCTTTAGCGTCTGCTAAGGTATATTAACTTTATGTTCAAGTCGTTCAAGTCTCTACAATACATGATCACATAATGCCTTTCATTAGGTCACATATAATCAAGAATGTATATGACTATTTCATACCCTTCATTTCAATCTAATTGTGTATTAGATTCAGTTACTATTCATTTCAGTTTATCATTATCCTTGCATTTACATTCAACTAGGTTATCTTAAACTTTATACAACATCCTTATGGTTTAACAAAGTTTAACAATGTTACATTACATTCCTTAAGTTATGTTTACTTTTAATTCAATTAGTTTTCTTTTCTTTGTACTTAGAAACCTTCATTACTATCCTTGTTCTGAGACTGGCGCTGCGGCGCCAGCTTTATACTTATATCTCGCGCTGCGGTGCGAGCTTATTGTATCTCTGTCCCGGACTTGGCGCTGTGGCGCGAGTCCTTACTTAATGGGCCGCGCTGCGGCACCACACTCCAGAGGATTTTGGTACTGTACATGGCGCTGCGGCGCCACATATTGTACTATAGTTCACGCTGCGGCGAACTCTTGCATAAGGCTCGAACACTGCTCAAGATCATGCGGCTGAAATATTTTGTTTTAGGGTGGGGTTGGTAGCGCCAACTCTGCGCACCGTAAAAACAATTTCAGTTTTGAATTTTTGTGAACTTTTTGGACGCATAACTTCTTCGTTATAAGTTCGAATTGGCTCGTTCAAAAGCCTACGGTTCCCAAATTACGTAATCTACATGATCATGCAAGAATTTTATCTATTTGAATTTTTTTGCTAAAAAATCACCTATTGGTTCATTTTTAACGAAAACGATAAACGATCATGAACGTTCAACGCTCGTTTCATCGTTTTAAGTCGGAATCCGGTCATTTTCGAGTCCGCAACTCTTAAATGCCAAATATGACTTGTCTCTATTGGAAAACAATGTTTCCGTGATCAAACACAAAATTTGACTTCCATTCCGAGAATTTTATGAATTCGACGTTTGTCGTCCAATCGTGCAAATTCTGACAATTCTTCATTCTAATGATTTGTTAATCATTACAAATGAACTTCATTCATCATGTGAACATCTTAACATACTTAATACAACAACTTATATTCATTGTTGGATTTTGACTTATTCTTCATGAGCTTATAACTTGTCAAATTATAAACTACTTAAGATTTGATTATTCATGACTTATAATAATTAGAGTTTCTTAATCATCATACTTTACATGTTCTTCACATATAACTTTACTTATGATTCATAGGATCATACAAGTCCTTTTTCATCATTATTACTTCTCTTAATAAACTCATTACCAATTCATATTTTCATACTTAACATTCAAGGTTAACTCATAATAAGTTTATAACTTTTATAAGTTCAAATGACTTATTTCCAACTTATGTGGCTTAAGTTCATGACTTATTCATTCTTCTTGCTTCTTATCATTCATGTTTCTTAATTCATCTTTTCTTATCAACCTATCATGGTAGAGATAGACGATAATAGAGAAGAAGTCTTACTTTTGTGTAGTCTTGGTAAGGTAGCTTGCTTCTTCTTCTTACTTATGGAATAACTTATTGGTAGCTTATTCTCTCTAACACTTAAGCACTTTAAATTGGTTGGATTATTTGAACAACTAACAAATGGCTAAGCCTTCTCTATTTATAGAACTTGCAAAGCTAGGGTAGTTTGGTCATTAAATCACCCACCTCCTCAAGCCACCTCCTTATTATTCATTACTTGGCTAACACAACTCTTACCCTTTGTGTGACCACCACTCATAAGTCTTGGTCATTACTCCTTAGTCTTGGTCACCACGCATACTTGGTGTCCACATTAACTTGGTCACCACAATAACCATATCAATATGGTTTGCCCCATGGGTCTTACAACTCATGGATTCCACATTGGGCTTACATTAAATCATCCTTTGGGCTTTGCATTAATAAACCTTAACTTGTCTAACCATTAATGATCGGGCCTCTCCCTTTAATTCACTTAGACTTGTATATAATTGTTAACCAATCTTCCAAGTCCATTAACATTTCTTAATACACATACATATAGTTTATGTATTATTTTTATATTCCAATTCATATAGAAAATATACAATATTTCATTCTTTATATAAACTTCGTATAATACTCAGATTATACTCGCTTTTCATTACTTTGTGCAATACCTAAGTATCATACAATTATTACTTATTCATTACTATTTCGCCTTTCCTTAACGCTTTATAAATTAAGTCCATGTTTAATTATTACATTTTCCATAACTAGATTTTTATTACATAATCCATCTTACCTTGTTATTTCATCATTACGTATTTCTCGGAAACTCAAAATTATATCCCGAACAAATATCGATGAATAGTGTTTTTCGGAAAATTTCTCGAAAAACTTTTATTTTCATCTTGGAAATTCAAACACTTTAATTCATCCACGTAGCTCAAATACTACGACATTCTAACATCAATAGGTTATACAATGACAACCATCTTGATAACACATGGAATATAATTTTATTATTATTTAATTTAATTAAATCATTTTACAATAAGATCCAAATTTCTCGGTCGTTACAATCATTGTATCTAGTTGCTCATGACGATACAAGTATCCCAAATCTTATAATTTAATCTTGAGCAAGTTTTCTAATCTATTATCTTGTTAATTCAATTACTGTTTTCAATTCAATTACAATATAATGATGTAAGTTATTTGGAGCAAGTTATTCTTGTATTTAACTTGTAGTTTAGCATGCACAACTATATATGCTATGCATGGTTATTATTCAATTCTAATTAACTTTGGCTTAGTGTTGTTCAAGCAAGGTGTGCTATAGTTATTCAAATTGTATGCTATTAGATTATTCCTAATGCATTACTTTAGTTTACTATGATTGATTTAATCACGATTATTCTATAGTATTGTGTTATTGGTCTTATTAAACTACACCTTAGTTGATGTTCGTTGAATTCCAAATTATCTTGAAAGCTTATCCAAACCACACTCTATTTGGTGCGGACTTGTACTCTAAATACTGAGATGAACAACTCTTTTAATAGAGGTTTACGCTTAGCGTTGAAATGGTTGTGCACAATACATTGTACGAAGGGTTGATCCCCCTAAGTACGTGGTGTCCTTATAGTTTTATGACTGTTAAAGTTAAAGTTGAAAGATTACTTATAACTGTTGACATGATTCATGGTCATTAGACCCTCAGTGAATGTTATAAATTTCAGAAAGTTAATAGAATATATTGTTTAGTTCTATTAAGCCTAATATTGGCAATTGATGTAAAAGTTTAAAGTTTTACTTATTGTTATTTCAATTGGGCTTTGTTTGCTCACTCTTGCCTGTAAAATTTCTTACAGCTAAAGTTGAAACGGGTGACGTACCTAGCACCAGTAAGGGAAAAGGAAAGATGAATAAATAC
Organism: Panax quinquefolius; assembly: GCA_020205615.1. Classification (NCBI taxonomy): domain Eukaryota; kingdom Viridiplantae; phylum Streptophyta; class Magnoliopsida; order Apiales; family Araliaceae; genus Panax; species Panax quinquefolius. The sequence continues at coordinate 61,086,691 of CM035166.1, read as the reverse complement.
TGAAGACTTGTAATAGTTTTGATAGTTTACTTTCAGACTTTGATTTAAAGATTGTAATGAAGTTTATTTAAATTTCCGCATTTGAATGATTGTTGTTAAAGGTTAGATAACCTGGGAGATTTTTATTTAAGTTTTATCCTGTATTGGCAGGTTTTTATTATTCAATTTTATTATAATTGGGTAGTTAGAAATGAATGTTTTGATTAAGTGAACACCAAATCTTGAGAAAATGAAGTACCAGGATTTGGGGGTGTCACATAAGCACATAAAGTCTTTTATTATCTTCAATGAATTACATAAATTCATTTTTTAGAACTCGATAAGAGTTTTCCATCACTATATTCTTTCTATAAGGCTACTACCTAAGGTAGTTCCAGTTAGGTTTGTATTATTCAAGAACGCAATCAAATTGCATAAATAAGCGGAAACGTGTAAAATCAGAGTTTAAAAATTTACAAACCATATACCCGGATCACCCTTTATGCACAATTATTAATTAAACGAAAAATGAAGAACAAGAATTATACCCTTGAAGATTCGAGCTTCCTCAGGTACAAGTTCACCTCTAATCTCTTTCGCATTCAACTTGAATCCACCGGGTTTGGTTCCTTCATTTGATCAACGTTAGCCACCCAAGTGTTTGGCCTCTAGAGGTGATCCACCAAGGAAGAAAAAGATTCAAGAAGATGGGTGGTTGGCTAAACCCTAGTTTTTCTATCTCTATAGAAAAGGAGCGTACTCTCCAACTCTTGGAATAACGTAACTTTGATATCTGATATAAGACTCCTCTTATATAGATATCAAGTAACCCTATTAAAATAAGGTATTATTTAATTAAACTCTTTTAATTAAATGGGCTCCCTAATCTTATTAGGGATAATTAATTAAACTCCTTTAATTAATTTTCCCTTCTAATCTTATTAGGAATAAATGAGAGTACTTATATTAAATTAATTCCTAAAATCTTTTAGAAATTAAAATAATAATAATAATTGTAATAATATTAATAAGACTCCTCTTATTAATTTATATTTAATATTTCTAAAATATTAAATAATAATATTAAGCTATTTAATTTATTCTATCACCATAGATTAAATTAAATATACATAACATATTATTACGATTATGCCATTAACTTCTTAAATAATTATTCTCTTTTTTATGGTGTGACCCTTTAGGTTCTCCATATTAAACCTATTGTGAATAAATCAATTAGAACAATTCTAATCTTATTTAAATAAATAAATTAAAAATTAATTTATTTAAATAAATAATATTTATTCTACAATAGGGATAAGCCTCCCTAACGATCAACGACTTTCCGGATAATATAGATTTCAACATTAATCGAAAAAGAACCTTTGAGTAAATAGTTACCGCATAATTCAATACTTCCACTATACAATGTCCCAATTAAATATAAGACATTGAATTACTCACAAGTCTTATTTTATTTAATTATATGTATTTCGATCCTTAAATGCACAACACTAAATAATGCAAATTAGAAACTCCTTTCTAATTTCATTCGCCTTTGCCAAGGACTACCGGGTTGTCATTTATCGAATCGCATAGACATTTCTCTTTTTTAATAAGTGGTAGATTCTTTATTTATCATACATTATCTCCATGTACAACTTATTATACCCAAGCATACCCTTTGATATACCCTAAGGGTCTTAAGGAATAAGTTAAAGTATAACTCATCATACACAAGATACTATGATGATCTCAAGTCCAAGGATCACTTGTACTACTATCACTATAGGAATTCCTATTGACAGGCAAGTAAAACTCCATTAGGTATTCCTTAGCGAGCCACGTTCAGTGAACTTATTCTCTAATAAGCAGCTACATACTTGCTTTAGAGTCTCCACACAAATGATCATGAGATCAATCATCCTCATCCAATGAACAAGCAACGTATGTACCAATCTATCCGGATTCACTAATCCCCAATTTAGTAATCCAATGATTGAGAACTATTTTAGTTTTAAGCTTTCTAAGAATTTAGATCTCATTAGAATGATCAGCATCATTATTCTAAAAGCATTGTTTAAAACTATGGGTTTATCACATATTATAAAACAGCATCATGTAGATAATTAAAAGCCTTTAATAAATTAATACTTTTTATTAATAAATGAATAAGATTGTTACAAAGTATAAGCTTTATCATCAAACATGATTGGCTTGTGTGCATACTACTTTCAATCTCCCACTTGCACTAAAGTCAATCGTCATGGTATCTCATACTCTTCTTCTCTAAGTGACGATTATCCTGCGGTTGGATAAGCTTCAGTAAGTGGATATGTAATGTTGTTCTTGAGAGTCCACTATCTCTATAGTGATTTCCCATCTTTCAATGATTCTTATAATCAAATAAAAGTGCCACAACACATGTTTAGATCCAAGATGAGACTTAGGAACTATTCCTAGTTCTTTAATGAACTTTTCATCCAAACAATCAACTTGCAGCTTCATTTATAGCTATATACTTTGTCTTTATCACTAAACCAGCAACTCTTTGCTGTTTGGAACCTTTCAAATTCACTACACCACTGTTCAAGGTAACACTTTACCTTAAAGTGGATTTTCGGTCGTCTTGTGCATGCGAAAACTTGAGTCCAGTAAAGCCCTCTAGTTTTAATTCGGACCCACCATGTATGCTCACATCCTTAGTGCTTGGTTAGAACTTTTAAGATGTTTTTCACTGACTTACAGTGATCTTCTCCAGAATATGACCGATCAACATTAGATCTTGTATATTTCATTGCATACATGATAGTCACTCATGCGATCTCTCTTTTTAGGAGTCTGTGGGGACTATAAAGAGAGATTCACTCCATAGCTCATTAACATGAGACATCTCTTGGAGTTTGCAATGCTAAACGACTTTAGCATCAAATGAATATACGTTCCTTGGGTTAAGTTGAGCATCCTTTTAAATCTATCTATATAGATTTGCATCCCCAATAATGATACTCTTCCCAAATCATTCATGGAGGATTGTTTAGATAACTTTAACTTTACTGATTGTAGCATTGGTATGTAATTCCTCATCCGTAGTATATCAACATATAATACTAGAAATTTCACGACGCTCCCACTGACCCTTTTGTACACACTAGAACTCTTACCTCATCGTATATAACTCGGATCATCATCTTCTATGATCGTGCACATCATCATCATCATCCATGATGAATCCATACCTCCCAGGTATCTTCTGCTATTCCGCATTTATGATTCGGGTTGTGGTACAATAGGTCTATCTACGGTGTTCCACTTATTTGACTTATAGTATTTTGTGGATCATGAACTCTTCAAGATCTATAATCCTCCCACTAGCCCCTTCAATGATAAACATCTTTATCTTGTAAGGCGTATTTTGCAACAAACACCTTTTACTAACTAGGATTATAGAACATATACCCTAAACTTACTTTAGGATGTCCCACAAATCGACACTTATAAAATCTTGTCCCAAGCTTATCCTTTGAAACCTTTTCACATAAGTTGACAACCCCTTATCTTAACATACTTAAGATTAGGAATCCTCCCCATCCATAACTTTTATGGAGTCTTGGGGCCGGATTTTGAGGTTACCATTTTCGTAGATATGCGTACCATTTCTAGGACATTATCCCAGAAGGATACTGGAATGTCGATAAAATCATTATGGACCGCACCATGTCCAACAAGGTACGATTTTTCATTCAGATACATCAATCAATTATTGCGTATCAGGATGTGTCCATTATGAGAAAATCATTTGAGATGATCTAGAAACTTATTGCACAAGTATTTATTCCTTGATCTAATCAAAGAATCTTAATACTTTGCCAATTTGTTTCACTTCTAAATTCTTTGAACCTTTCATATAATTCACACTTGTATTTCAACAAATACATACATTCAACTCTTTGAATGATCATCTCCTTTTCTTATACTAATTTGTTCAATTTGTAAAATTATTTTCACGTAAGTCAAGTATACAAAATTCATTAAGTAATATTCCAGTTCTATACAAAACATTATTATTATAAATAGAACAACAATTATTCTTAAATATAATACCAAATTTTATTGTCCAACAATAAAATGAAAATAATGTTTCTAACAAGAACTGGAATACAATAACAACTTATTGACTTAATAGATTTGCCCGTAGGGATTGCTAAACTATAAGTTCCTATGGCTAATGCAGCAACATTTGCTTCATTTCCCATAAATAGGATTGCTTATCTTTGTTTAGCTTTCTACTTCTGCTTGGTCCTTTCATAAATCTATATTTATAATAACCAAAGTCGGTATCCAATACCCAAGTAGAACCTTGACTTAAAGAAAAATTTATTTTAAATCATGAACAGATTTGTATTTGTAACTGAAACTTCACTAAGCCTCTTTGGTTAGCCTCTGCAAGATGCTTCTTGCAGTTTCCTTTCAGTGTCCAAGCTTATTGCAGTGGAAGCAAACTCCTTTGCTATCCGTATCAGTTTTGTTCTTATTATCCTTTGTTTTGGCCTTTTATATTTACCTTCTTTGAATCGTTCTTCTTTTCAGAAGATCCTTTAACCCCTACTAGTAAGACATTGTCTTTCTTGGTTGGAAAGTGACTCTCAACATTTTTCAACATGTTAAGCAAATCAGCGAGGCTGATATCTAGCTTGTTCATATGAAAAATTCACAACAATTGTGAAAGGAGTCCGGGAGTGAGTGAAAGATCAAATCTTAGCTCAACTCTCCATCCATGACAAAACCAGTTGTCCTAATTGATCAATCAAATTGATTATGTTAAGGACTTTTGTCTGTACTATAGTGTCATTGGCCATTCTAGATCGGAAGAGCTCTTTAGATATCTGATATCTATCAGTCCCCCTTTCCTCACCATCAACTACTTGATGTTAAGGAATATAGTAGAAGCATCCATAGTTTCATGCTGATGCTGAAGCTCGTTACTCATAGATGTGAGCATGATGCATTGAGCCAACTGTGCATCATCTTGCCACTTTCTAAAAGTAGCAATGTCTTCCTTAGAGGCATTGTCTGCAACCATTGCAGGGATAGACGTATTAAGGACATAAGATAACTTTTCAGCCATGAGAACTATTCTCAAATTCCTTAACCAATCCGTTTAATACGGTCCGGTTAAATAACATCTAATATATTTTGCAGTGATAGTAATTTAGACATTGTAAAAATCTGTAAATGAATATGTAATTAACAACATTTTAACATACATTCTTTTATTAATTACCAAAATAAATTAGGTCTTGTTTTAAATTGGTATCTCCCACTATTTTCTTCAAACTATATTACCCTCAATATATATAGTTCGGCAAAATCTAATTAAAGATCTGCTAGTGAGAATAAGGATCCCATTTCAAATGTATATAGCCTTGTGGTGACACAACAAACTATATATAAATAAATAGGTAGACAACTTTTGTCAATTACATCAACTATGCAACTCCTTGTATTTTGCCTCTTAGATTATTTTGATCAAGTGGTGGCACATCCGAATCAAAATTATCCAAGTTAAGTCCAACCTAGCACTCCTTGTGGTGACACAACAAACTCATATTAAATATTTAATACTCTATTAATTTTATCATGCTAGAAGGCGACGTTCGATATCCCAAATATCTTTGAACGCTTAGGACTTAATATAAAAATTTGAGGGGTTTGTTATTAAAATGTCTCATCTTGTTTAGCGCGCATGCACATATATATATAAAATACGCATCATATTAATAAACATGCGAAGCATGTTTGCATAATATATAATATATATAGTATAAGCATGCACATATAGAATACTATATTCTACCTGGATTGATTATGGACTTTTATTCTAGTTTGGTTCACTAGAGCCACCAAGTGAACCAAAAGGTCAAACCCTAGGGTGGAAGAATTAATATTTAAATATAACTATTACATTTAAACCCGGGCTCTATTATAAATGAGTCTTCACGCGGTTCTTGCTCCTTGATCTCCAATTCTTTAAAATTTAATTCTAACTATTCCTATTACAAAACTATTTAAAAAAAATAAAAACCTTGATCAGCAGTCAAGGGAAAGTACATAGGAGGAGGATAGAATTTATATTAAGAAAAATTAGGGAAGACGAGGTACGCAGACACCATTTTAATAAAACTCATACATTCATGCATCCAACTAAAAAAAAATCCAATCACATTGGTCAATAGTCCATAATCAATCTCATTTATTATCATACACATCACCATATGCATCAATAAATAACATTGATCTCATGAATAATAAACATTCAATATATATATATATATATATATTGATATCATTTAATGGGCAAATTTAGTTAGTATAAAATCTAATTTTGAATCAAAATAAACTCCTTTATTTTAATCCAAATTTAAATCAAAATAAACCCTTTTATTTTAATTTATCCAATTTTAATAAAATAAACTATTTTATTTTAATCAAAATCTTTAATAAAATAAACTCCTTTATTTTAATTAATTATGGAATCCAATTCCATGTACAAAAAAAATTCTTTATTAAAGGAAACACGAATTATTTTCCTATTCACAAATAAACTCTTTTATTTTGAATAATATGAAATCTTATTTCATATCTAAATATATTCCATTATTTATGGAAACGTGGATTATTTTCCTAATCACAAATAAACTCTTTTATTTTGAATAATATGAAATCTTATTTCATAGTTAAATAAACTCTTTTATTTAAGGAAACATGAAATCCAATTTCAACTCTAATTAGTTATCATGGAATCCAATTCCAACTCTAATTAGTTAGCATGAAATTTAATTTTAAAATTAAAATAAACATTATATTTTAATTATAAAATTATTAAATTATATATATATATATATATATATATATATATATATATATATATCACGTAATCACGTAATCATATATCACGTGATCCCTATAATAAAAACAAAAAACAAAAAAAGGATGATTGAAATCACAGCTTCAAGTTAATCATATATATATATATATATATATATATATATATATATATATATATATATATATAACTACCAAGCTAATCCTTGATTTCCGTGAATAACTTGTTAAATAACCCATCCTGTAAAAATCCAAGTCATTCACGTGATCCCTTTTAAAAAAAAATCAATAACCTAGATAATATATATATAAAACGTTATCACAATGGAAATCATGAAATGCAGGATTCGCGAATCAAAGGCTTTTCGTTTTATTTTTTATTTTTTTATTTTTTTTTAAATTCTATACAACAGAATTATGCCCAATTAAATTGTTCTAAACACATATCAACATACATATTAAATTAAAACAATTAATAATTCGCATAAAGGTTTGGCTCTGATGCCACTGTTAGGTTTGTAATATTCAAGAACGCAATCAAATTACATAAATAAGCGAAAACGTGTAGAATCAGAGTTTAAAATTTACAAACCATATACCCGGATCACCCTTTATGCATAATTAATAATTAAACGAAAAATGAAGAACAAGAATTATACCCTTGAATATTCGAGCTTCCTCAGGTACAAGTTCACCTTCAATACTCTTTCGCGTTCAACTTGAATCCACCAGGTTTGGTTCCTTCCTTTGATCAACGTTAGCCACCCAAGTGTTTAGCCTCTAGAGGTGATCCACCAAGGAAGAAAAAGATTCAAGAAGATGGGTGGTTGGCTAAACCCTAGTTTTTCTATCTCTATAGAAAAGGAGCGTACTCTCCAACTCTTGGAATAACGTATCTTTGATATCTGATATAAGACTCCTCTTATATAGATATCAAGTAACCCTATTAAAATAAGATATTATTTAATTAAACTCTTTTAATTAAATGGGCTCCCTAATCTTATTAGGGATAATTAATTAAACTCCTTTAATTAATTTTCCCTCCTAATCTTATTAGGAATAAATGAGAGTACTTATATTAAATTAATTCCTAAACTCTTTTAGAAATTAAAATAATAATAATAATTGTAATAATATTAATAAGACTCCTCTTATTAATTTATATTTAATATTTCTAAAATATTAAATAATAAATATTAAGCTATTTAATTTATTCTATCACCATAGATTAAATTAAATATACATAACATATTATTACGATTATGCCATTAACTTCTTAAATAATTATTCTTCCTTTTATGGTGTGACCTTTAGGTTCTCCATATTAAACCCATTGTGAATAAATCAATTAGAACAATTCTAATCTTATTTAAATAAATAAATTAAACAATTAATTTATTTAAATAAATAATATTTATTCTACAATAGGGATAAGCCTCCTAGCGATCAACGCGACTTTCCGGATAATATAGATTTCAACATTAATCATAAAAGAACCTTTGAGTAAATAGTTACCGTATAATTCAATCCTTCCACCATATAATGTCCCAATTAAATATAAGACATGGAATTATCATTAAGTCTTATTTTATTTAATTATATGTATTTTGACTCTTAAATGCCTGAACTCCAAATAATGCAAATTAGAAATTCCTTTCTAATTTCATTACGCGCTTAACCCGAGGACTACTTGGGTTGTCATTTATCGAATCACATAGGACATTTCTCTTCTTTTAATTGAAGTGGTAGATTCTTTATTGATCATACATTATCTCCATGTACAACTTATTATACCCAAGCATACCCTTTGATATAACCTAAGGGTCTTAAGGAATAAGTCAAAGTATAACTCATCATAAACAAGATACTATGATGATCTCAAGTCCAAGGATCACTTGTACTACTATCAGTAAAGGAATTCTCATTGACAGGCAAGTAAAACTGCATTAGGTATTCCTTAGCGAGCCATGTTCAGTGAACTTATTCTCTAATAAGCACCTACATACTTGCTTTAGTGTCTCCACACAAATGATCATGAGATCAATCATCCTCATCCAATGAGCAAGCAAGGTATGTGCCAATCTATTCGAATTCACTAATCCCCAATTTAGTAATCCAATGATTGGGAACTATTTTAGTTTTAAGCTTTCTAAGAATTTAGATCTCATTAGAATGATCATCATCATTATTCTAAAAGCATTGCTTAAAACTATGGGTTTATCACATATTATAAAATAGCATCATGTAGATAATTAAAAGCCTTTAATAAATTAATACTTTTTATTAATAAATGAATAAGATTGTTACAAAGTATATGCTTTATCATCAAACATGATTGGCTTGTGTGCATACTACTTTCAGTTCCCCACCCAAGGTTCATAACCTACAGCTTTGATACCAACTTGTGACACCCCCAAATCCGGTACTTCCATTTCCACAGGATTTGGTGTTCACTGTACAAACATCATCCATCTATCTACCCATAAATAAATGCAAACCATGCAATAGATAGAAATAATAATAAATCTCCCCTTATGGGGTTACATCAACTATATAATAAATAAATCCCAGGTTACTCTAACCTTAAATCATCTGTACGGAAACATAAACAAATAAGTCTTAAGTAACATCAATTCTAATTACATCACATAAATAATCAGTCTTCATTACTTGCTAAGCTTGCCCTTGCCTTTACTAGTGGAAGGTTCGTCTGCTCTTTCGTTCTTCACTACAATGTTATTATTATGCAAGAGTGAACATGATTTCCCACAAGTATAACAATATAACAATGAATAATAACATGCGAGAGAAATAATAACTTCTGAAATAAAAGCTTAGCTTTTGAATCAAGAATGAATAACAAGAATCAAAAGATTTCTGAGGGTTATAAGACCTTGAACTATGTCCTAGGTTATCAAGGGTTATACTTGAAACCTTTAACAGTCATAAGACTATGGACCTTTTCTACTGTGCTTAGGGGATCATTTCTAAGTACCATCTTCGCATTAATATCTTAACGCTAACGCATAAGTAATCCCTTTGCAGGGTGTTCATCTCAGTTTGACATTCGAGTCCGCACCAAAGGAAGTTTAGTTTGGATAATTCAATAAGGGTTTTAAATTTAGAACATTCATCAACTAAGGACTAGTTGAATTAATATGGATTCGCTAGTCTAACAAGGTGCAACAATAAATGATAATTAAATGAATAATAATCTAAATAGGTATACAATAGAACAAATATTGTATAACAGAATCATGCTTTAAAAAGATAATTAATCTTTAATATAACAATTGAACTTGATTAATAATAATGAGAATAACTCCATAATGATAACAAGTAGGGTTAGGAAACTTGCATCGTGCGTAGATTACACTTTAACTAAACTCGTTCTTTGATTTAAATCCTAAATATCAATTACGTTCACAATACCAGTCAATTACAATGTACTAAACATCGTAAGTTTATTCTTTTGTCTAACTCGAATTCATGACTATACTTAGTCAATTACTACACTTATTGACAAAATTAGATTTCACGAACAATAAGATAACTATGCATTCAATCGTTCAATTCACACGTAATTGTGTTATGGGTGTGTTAAGAATTTATTTTAACACCTCATATATGTCTAACAAGTTTTTATAATCATTAGACTAAGTTACTGTAGCGCCCCCAAATCCGGGTATCTTCCAACCCGACATATGGTGTTATACTGTACAACATTTATACATTCATTCAATTAAAAGATCTCAAAGAACGAACATAACTTCTATATATTTAAAGTAATATTTATATTTCCCAGGTTTTATTCTCATTACAAAGGTTCTTTGTCATAATATCAGTTACATTACAACAATAGACATATACTATTACAAGACAGCTTAACAATCTGCCTTAGCTTTTCCTTTATCCCTTTTCGATCCTTCGGGATGTTCAGTCTTAGCTAGATTCATATGTTTCAAGCAAGAGTGAGCATAACTAGCTCAACAAGTATAACAATTTTATAACAACATGCTTGACACATACGAATCGTATATCTTCAATAACTCAACAATAGTCATGAAGTACTATTGATAATACAAAATAGCACTTCATCTTTCTTTCAAAATATTTTACAATAATAACAATATTCAGTAAAACATTCACTCCGGTCAAAGACCTCGAGTATTCATTCTTTATTGGAAAAGGACAACCCTGAAGCAAGTCCGTAAGCCTGATATTACTTACGAGCACTTCTAGGTAATCAGCCTATTGTACTCTATGTTGATCAACACTATATCCATTAAATGTATGCACGTTTAAGCATTTGGCAAACTCACCTGCCTGTCGTTTTACCGAAAAAACATTTGTTTAACATTTCAATCTTCTTTTGAAAACCATATCAAGTAGTTGACAAAAGATAGCAACATTTGATAATAAATGATTAGATTATCAATACATCAAGTCTAGCCAAAGGAATTGGCTTTAACTTCAACATACTTCAATTCATGTGAAAGAATACATGAACTTCAAAACTTATTCAGATTGAACTGAGACAAGAGTTAGAATACTTGCCTTTAGCGTCTGCTATGGTATATTAACTTTATGTTCAAGTCTTTCAAGTCTCTACAATACATGATCAAATAAGGCCTTACATTAGGTCACATATAAACAAGTATGTATATGACTATTTTATACCTTCATCTCAATCTAATTGTGTATTAGATTCAGTTATAATCTGTTTCGGTTTATCATTATCCTTGCATTTATATTCTAATAGGTTGTCTCAACCTTTATACAACATCCTTTTGGTTTAACAAAGTTTAAACAATGTTACATTACATTCCTTAAGTTGTGATTACTATTAAATCAATTAGCTTTCCTTTCTTTGTACTTAGAAACATTCATTACCATCCTTATTCTAAGATGGTATAGGCAAGCATGAGTCCTTACTTAATGGGCATGCTTGTGCCACACTCTAGAAGATTTTCATTATGGTAATGCTAAGGAAGATTATACTATGGTTCATACCATGGTGAACTCCAAAGAAGTGCTTGACACCGTTATGCCACCAAGCATTACTCAATTAGTTTAGGGTTGTCGCCAGTATGCCAACTCTATGCACCGTAAAAAATTCGACTTTGAATTTTGTGAACTTCCCGGACGCATAACTTCTTTGTTATAAGTCCGAATTGACTCATTCAAAAGACTACGGTTCACAAATTACGTAATTTATGCGTTCATGTAAGAATTTTATCTATTTGACTTTGTTTGCTAAAAATTCACCTATTGGTTCATTTTTAACGAAAACGATAAACGTTAAGTCAACGCCGCTTTCGTTCTTCGCTCTAAGTTGGAATCTGCGAGTCCACAACTCTTAAATGTCAACTTATATCCATTGGGAAACAATGGTTCCGAGTTAAAACACAAAATTTGATTTCTATTCCGAGAATTTTACGAATTCGACGGTTATCGTCCAATCGTGCAAATTCCGATAATTCTTCATTCTTATGATTTGTTCAACATTACAAATGAATTCCATTCATCATGTGAACATCTCAACATACTTATTACAACAACCTATATTCATTGTTGGATTTTTGACTTATTCTTTATGAGCTTATAACTTGTCAAATTATAAACTACTTAAGATTTTATTATTCATGACTTATGACAATTAAAGTTTCTTAATCATCATACTTTTACATGTTCTTCACATATAACTTTACTTAGGTATACACTATGATCATATAAGTTCTTGTATCACTTCTCTTAATAAACTTATTACAAGTTCATAATTTTTATACTAACATTCAAGGTTAACTTATAATAAGTTTATAATTTTTATAAGTTCAAATGACTCATTGCCAACTTATGTGGCTTAAGTTCATGACTTGCATATTCTTCTTGCTTCTTATCATTCATGTTTCTTAATCCATCTTTTCTTGTCAACCTATCATGGTAGAGATAGAAGATATTGGAGAAGAAATCTTACTTTTGAATTCTTGGTAAGGTAGCTTTCTTCTTCTTCTTACTTATGGAAGTGACTTATTGTAGCTTATTCTCTCTAACACTTAAGCACTTTATAATCTTTGGATTATTTGAACAACTAACAAATGGCTTGTATGCCTCCTCTATTGTAGAAATTGCAAAGCTAGGGTAGATTAGTCATTAAATCAACCCACCTCCTTAAGGCACCTCCTTACTATTCATTACTTGGCTAGCACAACACTTATCCTATGCTTGGTCATTACTCATTTAACTTGGTCATTACTCTTAAGTCTTGGTCATTACTTCTAATACTTGATCATTACATTAACTTGGTCACCACATATTAACCATATTGATATCGTTTGCCCCATGGGTCATACAACTCATGGATTCTAGTTTGGGCTTACAATAAATCAACCTTTGGGCTTTGTATTAATAAACACTAGTTGGTTCATTAATTAATAATTGGGCCTCTCCCTTTAATTCACTGGGACATGTATTAATTCAATCAACATTTGCAAGTCCATTAACATTACTTAATACATATAGTTTATGTATAATTTTCGTATTCTAATTCATATAGAATTTATATACGATATTTCATCCTTCATACAAACTCGTATAATACTTCGTATTATACTCGTTTTCATTACTTTGTACAATACCAAGGTATCATACCATTATCACTTATTCATTACTACTTCGCTTTCCTTAACGTTTATAAATTAAGTCCATAGTTTAAATATTACATTTTCCATAACTAGATTTTTATTACATAATCCATCTTACCTTGTTATTCCATCATTACATATTTCTAAAATTCAAAAAATATATCCCGAGCAAATACCGATGAATAGTGTTTTTCAGAAAATCTCTAAGAAAACTTTTATTTTCATCTTAGAAATTCAAACACTTTAATTCGTTTACGTAGATCAAATACTACAACATTCCAACATCAGTAGGTTATACAATGACAACCATCTTGATAACACATAGAATACAATTTTATTATTATTTAATTTAATAAAATCATTTTACAATAAGATCCAAATTTCTCGGTCGTTACATTCTTCCCCCTTATAAAGTTTCTGTCCCAAGAATCTCGTCTTACTTTTAATCAAATAGATGGTGAAAATTTTTCTTCATCTTTTCTTCTAATTCCCACATTGCTTCTTCAGCATCGTGGTTCTTCCATACTACCTTTACTTATGGTATTACCTTGTTCTTCAGAACTTGTTCCTTTCTATCAATGATCTGCATCGGTGATTCTTTATATGTTAAGTCTTTCTCTATATGAATCGGTTCATACTCGATTACATGCTTATAGTCTGGCTTATATGGACGTAATACCGATACGTGAAACACATTATCTATCCGTTCTAGGTCTGGAGGTAATACTAAAACATAAGCTACCTCTCCCACCCATTTTAATACCTCAAAAGGTCCTATAAACCTTGGACTTAACTTTCCTTTCTTTCCAAAGCGTATCTTTCCTTTCCAGGGACATACCTTTAGAAACATATATGAAACCACTTCAAACTCTCGACTTAGTCTATGCGAGTCTGCATACTTCTTCTGTCTGTCCTGAGCTGTGACGAGACGCATCCGAATTAACTTTACCACATCCATTGTCTACTGTACCAATTCTGGTCCTAGCATTCGGCGTTCTCCCACCTAATCCCAACATAATGGTGTTCTGTATTTTCTTCCATACAAAGCTTTATACGGCGGCATGCCTATGCTTGCAGGATAACTGTTGTTATACGCAAACTCTACTAGTGGTAGGTGATTATCCCAACTACCCTTGAAATCCATGACGCAAGACCTCAACATGTCTTCTAACGTCTGAATTGTTCTCTCGCTCTGTCCATCGATTTGTGGATGATAAGCTGTGCTTAACCTCAGCTGTGTTCCCAACTGTTCTTACAAACTCCTCCAAAAGTTCGATGTGAATTGTGGATCACGATCTGACACAATCGATACCGGTACTCCATGTCAGGAAATAATTTCATTAACATAAAGTTTAGCTAACTGGTCTAAGTTATACTTGACCCTAATTGGCAAAAAGTGAGCCGACTTCGTCAACCGGTCCACTATTACCCAAATCGAATCGTACCCTTTATTCGTCCTCGGAAGTCCCACCATGAAGTCCATCGTGAAATGCTCCCACTTCCATTCTGGAATCTCCAATGACTGTAATAAGCCACTGGGTCATTGATGTTCGGCCTTAACTTTTTGACAAGTCAAGCACCTACTCACATACTAGACTATTTCTCTCTTCATGTTTGGCCACCAAAAACTCTGTCGAAGGTCTTGATACATCTTAGTGCTACCAGGATGTATCGAGTACCTCGAACTATGAGCTTCTTGTAACACTTGCTCCTTTAATTCCGTCTCATTCGGAACCCAAATTCTTCTGTCAAATCTTAATAATCCCTCATTATCAAGACTATACTTAGCATCTTCCCTCTCGGATAACCGCTTCTTCATTTGGTTACACTCATCAGTCTTGAGTTGTATCTCCTTGACTCTTTCTACGATGGTAGATTGCATCTCCGTTGTAAAGAGTAACTCGCCTTAAATCACTTTCGGCATCTTTACTTCTATTTCCATCCTAGCCATCTCTCGTTATTAACTCATTATGAAATCATTAGCATAGACAACTTTTCCCGACCCTTTCCTATTTAAGGCGCTTAAGAATCTACGTTGGCCTTTCTAGGGTGATACAGGATTTCACAATCATAATCCTTTATCAACTCTAGTCATCTTCTCTGTCTCATATTCAACTCCTTCTAAGTGAAGATATACTTTAGACTTTTATGGTCCGTATATATCTCGCATTTCCCCCCATAAAGATAATATCTCCATATCTTTAGGGCAAACACTACCGCGGCCAGTTCCAGATCATGGGTAGGATAAACTCTCTAATAATCCTTCAACTACCAAGATGCATACGCAATGACTTTGCCATGCTGCATAAGCACACAACCAAGTCCTCTATGCGAAGCATCACTATACACTACAAAATTTCCTGTGTCATCTGGCAATGACAAAACAAGAGCTTCACTTAATCTTTTCTTCAGTTCTTGAAAACTGTGTTCACATTTATCCGTCCATACGTATTTCACTATCTTCCTTGTTAAATTAGTCAACGAGGTAGCTATCTATGAAAAATCTTGGATAAATCTTCGATAGTACCCTGCTAACCCTAGGAAACTCCGCACCTCAGTCGGCGTTTTTGGTTGTTCCCAATTCATTACTGCTTCCACCTTCACTGGATCCACTGAAATCCCCTCTTGGTCAATGACATGACCTAAAAACTGCACCTTTTCCAGCCAAAATTCATATTTGGTGAATTTTGCATATAACTTCTCCTTCCTTAGTGTCTCCAACACTAATCTTAAGTGTTCAACATGATCTTCTGGCGTCTTAGAATAGACTAGAATATCATCGATAAACACCACGACAAACTTGTCCAAATATAGTTTGAACACTCTGTTCATCATATCCATAAATGCAGTTGGTGCATTCGTCAACCCAAATGACATCACCAGAAACTCGTAATGACCATAACGAGTCCTAAATGCAGTCTTTGGTACATCTTCCTTCCTAACCTTCAACCGATGATACCCCGTTCGCAAATCTATTTTGGAAAAATACTTTGCCCCTTTTAATTAATCAAAGAGATCATCGATCCTGGGCAATGGGTATTTATTCTTTATCGTTAACTTGTTCAACTCCCGATAGTCGATACAAAGCCTTAACGATCCATCTTTTTTCTTGACAAACAACACCGGTGCCCCCCACGGAGTAACACTTGGTTGAATGTACTTTCTGTCCAATAGTTCCTGTAGCTTAACCATTTGTTCTTTCATTTCCACAGGCGCCATACGGTACGGTGCCCTTGAGACTGGTGCCACTCCTAACACAATGTCTATCATAAATTCGATCTCCCTATTCGGTGGTAGACCCGGTAACTAACTTGGAAATACATCCATGAACTCATTTACTATAGGTATTTGTTCAATGGTTGCTCCCACTCTCTGGGTATCAACAACATGGCATAGGTAACCTACACAACCATTCCTTAAAAGTTTTCTAATTTGTGTCATCGTAAGGCAACACAGACGTCCCGGTAATTTACTAACGTAAAATACTACAGGAGGTTGCTTCAACGTCCTGAGGCTCACACATTTCTTTTGGAAATCTATAATTGCTCCATGGTTAATCAACCGATCCATTCCGAGAATTATGTCAAATTCTCCCAACTTTACCGGTATTAAATCAACCGATAACTTACGACCACGTACATCTACGCAATAACTCCTATGAATATATATATTCAACAGGAATTATCTCTTCGTTTGCTACCTTAATGTTCAAAGGTATAGGTAATTTTTTGGGAAATAATTTTAGTCGTCTAGCAAAGTCACATGTTATAAACGAACAAGTAGCACCCGAATCAAATAACATGTATGCATTTATATTGTTGATCGGAATAATACCTGCAACTACATCCCCTGATCCCACCGCATCTTGGACCGTCATATTAAAAGTGCGGGCCATTGATTTCCCCGGCTGAGATGGACCACTAATAGCTAACTTACCGCCATTAGTTCCCTTATTTCCTTCTGTCCCCTTCTTCGGGCAGTTCTTCGCTATGTGTTCAGTTGATCCACATACAAAGCATCCGTGATTTTTCTTTGGATTTGGACAGTTAGGCGAAATGTGCCCTTCCTGTCCGCAATTATAACATACTGTCTTTCCTTTGAGAAAGACTCCTAAGTGAGTCTTCCCGTAGGTTTTACAGGATTCCATCCTCCTCTTAGAATCTCCTTGTTTTACTCCGGTATTCCCAGAGTTAAAGCCCTTCCTCTTCTCGACGTGGCTGCCACTTCCATCGGCTCCCTGGGTCTTGGTTCCTCCATCAACCTTGCCCTTATTTTTCTTATCCTTGTGGTATGCTTGGCCGAGAGCCTCATTCCCACCTTCGCAATTATTGCCTTTTTAGTATGGTTCCAAAGGAAGTACTTTGGAACACGAGATTCATATAGAGCCTCGGTTTCAAGCCCCGTCAATCTTCTAGCCTTTCTCACTTCAATTGTCCACTTGATGTGGAGCGAATCGTGCCGATTCATTAAACTTTGCAAGATATTGGGGAACTGCATGTCCCCTTGTGTCAATTCCGAAACCTCATCTCCATCCTCCTTGCATACTGCATGCGAAAATAGTTCTCAAGAAAATCTCCTTGAACCTCTCCCGTTAGGTTTCCTATATCTACTTCTAACTTTGGTTTGCCTCCCACCGAAGTTGGCCTCTCCTTCATCAAATAGGTTGCAAAGGCAACCTTTTGACCCTCATCAATATTTACTATTACAAATGCTTTCTCAATTTCTTTTACCCATGTCTCTGCTTTATCGAGTCCGTAGTTCCTTTGAACTCCCATGACCTACACTTTTAAAGTCCTTAAAAGTAGTAGCTCGTACTACTCCAGGAATTAAGGGTACATTAGCCCCTGTTCTATTAAATGCAGCCGTTAAAAGATTAACGAACTCCTACATTGGATTAACTGGACCACCCTCCAGTTGGTTAACATTAGTGCCTTAATTTCGTTGTCTCCTTCTTGGCAGTATTTTGCTGTTAAGAAAACAACACATCATTATTACTTTATTCTTGTTGGTTTTTTATTATTTGTAATAAAACAACAACTCATACTCATTACTCAATATATTCCATAAAAAGACTTATATTGATTCATAACTTATAGTTTAACACTACATTGTTTACATTACTTAGCCTTAGCTGATTACATTACCATCCCACAATTACTTTCCAAAAATTGGGATTTACAAAAGACTACCCTTTGTTATACAAAAGAGGGTTTTTACGTCACTACTAGATACATAATATTTACATATCTAATCTACTCTAGCTATTGCTAGATTACATCTGACGTAGGGCATTCTCAAAATCTTTGCTGGCCAGACCGACAATAACATCTCTACTGATAGTGTGTCGGGTCTGTCCTGCGTCTATCTGATACCCAACTACCTGCTGCTGGAAATCTATATGAGAACTCCTATGTATATAGGACATCCTTTCCAACTTTCGCTATTTAGTCTTTAGCTCTTGCTTAAGCTCAAAGACTTCAAATTTCAGTTCTCGGACCTTGTCCTTAGCTAGAACTGTATCATCACGCTCCTCTTCCCACATTCCCTCCATGCTAGCCTTGTCCTCACGGATAGCTTGGAGTTCCTCTTTCAACTCCTTAACCTCTTGGCAGTAATGGACATTCCTATCCAATACCGACATAAACAGTGCCTTCATTGATTCCCCCATAGACAACTCCTCTGTAGGTGGAACCTGGTCAAAGGACATCACGTCCACCACCTCCTCTAGCATGCCATCAAATATAGACATGTAGTCTAAATCGTCCGAGTCTCCCGACTTGATTGTCACCAACTCTGGTTCTACTGCTACGGGATTTTGTAGTATCTCTACCCGATTAACCGAATCCTCGCTCACTACATGTATATCTCTATACATATCATTTTCTCCCGACATTTACAATAAAACAATATAGTTTGATTAGTACATGTCAGTAAAATAATAGAAATACATAACATAAGATAATGCATTTTTTTTATAGGGTTACTTTCCATCTTTTACTTCTTTATTCTTTCTTAAGGTTATGACTTAAGGTTCTACTTTCCCCCTTAAGTTTTATAACCTAGGCTTTGATATATACCAACTTGTAGCGCCCCCAAATATGGGTATCTTCCAACCCGACATATGGTGCTATACTGTATATGTGACGCCCCCAAAATAGGTATACAACACCCACTCAGAGTCGCCAAATACATGGTACAGAAAGCAAACTACAACTTCAAAAATACAATTGTAGTGCAAAATACGACAACACATACTGTGAGTTTAAATACAAATATTGTCTTCTAGACAATATCCACACTCAAATAAGTCCTCGTTACAATTATTCAAACACTATTTTACAGAAATAGTGAGGACTGCTAAAACATCTTTCTAGAACCATCACTCCGTACCCCGACTAGTTCCTGCTATGTTCTCACCTCCTGAGAAAAATGGAACAAAAAGGAAAAGGGTGAGCTCAACTAGCCCAGTAAAGAATATTATGACTAAGATAATATACAACAAATTATCGTTAGTCTTCAACAGGGAAAAATCTGATAAAATATAATAGCCAACAAGTTTTAGATCAACAACTGCAGCAGAAACAACAATCCATTAGAAGAGTCAAGTAGAGAATGAGTTCTACTATCTTCTAAGATTTAAAAGTCCATCATCAATATTTTATCCATGTAACAACAATCAATATACATCTTTAATCAAATATTCATCTTTGCACTACATGCCAAAGATATTCATTTGTATCACCAGTTGGTCATGTTCATCTTAACACCTGTTCATCTTTGCACTACGGGCCAAAGATATTCATCAGTTAATCATTTATCTTTGCACTACATGCCAAAGATATTTAGTAATATCATCATTTAGGACTGAGGATGATGAAAAATATTTTAAAGAAATTAAATTCAATGAGACAGAAGGACAAATAGTAGGGATTCGTATAACAGTTTATCCAAGATTAATAATACTCCATAATAACCAATTTTAAAGTAAAATTCAAGAATAGATATCAAAACATGGATACAATCAAAGATAGTAACCATAATAGACATCTTGGACAAAAAGAAGAAAATTTCATTTTTAGGTGAATAGTGTTGTATTCGTGTGAATAGTCTCAGATATCGTGAATAGTCCGTATATCGTGCATAAGAACTCCCGACACAAAAAGTTCCAAATTTGATAAAAAGTTCATACCAACAATTCGGTATAATGATATTGAAGAAAATATCATTTTAAGAAGAATATAACACCCCTTACCTCAAAATATCAGTACTTCTGATCGGAATATCGGTATAAGGCTGAAGGAAACTTGCACTGATGAATAGAAACTCACAAAGTATCTAAATACTCACAAAATATACTCAATAATCTAGAGAGAGAAAGAGAAAAAGCTTATGTTTCTGGTGTGATTTTCAATTCTAACTTAGCCCTCTATTTATAGGAAAATGTTAGCAGACTTAACCTGCAACCTGATGTCTTTACCTGCTACTATTTAAACTCACCACATTTGAAATAAAATTCAGCACATTTCTTCACCAACCACAAGTGGGGCCCACTCAATTCTAGAATTTTCCAGCAAAATTATTTATAAACCTAATTTCTGAATCAGTCACCTTTTAAAATTCATAACAAATCAAACGTTCATTTTTAACGGTTCAAAATTTGTGGACATATACTCAACTTATATATGTATATGAAAGTAGTATGCACACAAGCCAATCATGTTTGTTGATAAAGCATATACTTTGTAACAATCTTATTCATTTATTAATAAAAAAAAATATTAATTTATTAAAGGCTTTTAATTATCTACATGATGCTGTTTTATAATATGTGATAAACCCATAGTTTTAAGCAATGCTTTTAGAATAATGATGATGATCATTCTAATGAGATCTAAATTCTTAGAAAGCTTAAAACTAAAATAGTTCCCAATCGTTGGATTACTAAATTGGGGATTAGTGAATCCGGATAGATTGGTACATACGTTGCTTGCTCATTGGATGAGGATGATTGATCTCATGATCATTTGTGTGGAGACACTAAAGCAAGTATGTAGGTGCTTATTAGAGAATAAGTTCACTGAACGTGGCTCGCTAAGGAATACCTAATGGAGTTTTACTTGTCTGTCAATAGGAATTCCTATAGTGATAGTAGTACAAGTAATCATTGGACTTGAGATCATCATAGTATCTTGTGTATGATGAGTTATACTTTGACTTATTCCTTAAGACCCTTGGGGTATATCAAAGGGTATGCTTGGGTATAATAAGTTGTACATGGAGATAATGTATGATCAATAAAGAATCTACCACTTCTATTAAAAGAAGAGAAATGTCATATGTGATTCGATAAATGACAACCCAGTAGTCTTTGGCCAAGGCAGAATGAAATTAGAAAGGAGTTTCTAATTTGCATTATTTGGAGTTGTGCATTTAAGGATCGAAATACATATAATTAAATAAAATAAGACTTGACAGTAATTCCATGTCTTATATTTAATTGGGACATTGTATGGTGGAAGGATTGAATTGTACGGAAACTATTTAGTCAAAGGTTCTTTTATGATTAATGTTAAAATCTATATTATCTGGAAAGTCATTGATCGCTAGGGAGGCTTATCCCTATTGTAGAATAAATATTATTTATTTAAATAAATTAATTGTTTAATTTATTTATTTAAATAAGATTAGAATTGTTCTAATTGATTTATTCACAACCGGTTTAATATGGAGAACCTAAAGGGTCACACCATAAAAGAAAGAATAATTATTTAAGAAGTTAATGGCATAATCGTAATAATATGTTATGTATATTTAATTTAATCTATGGTGATAGAATAAATTAAATAGCTTAATATTTATTATTTAATATTTTAGAAATATTAAATATAAATTAATAAGAGGAGTCTTATTAATATTATTACAATTATTATTATTTTAATTTCTAAAAGAGTTTAGGAATTAATTTAATATAAGTACTCTCATTTATTCCTAATTGGATTAGGAAGGAAAATTAGTTAAAGGAGTTTAATTAATTATCCCTAATAAGATTAGGGAGCTTAATTAATTAAAAGAATTTAATTAATTAAATAAAACCCAATTCCTTAATTGTTAAGATGGGTTGCCCACATCTATAAATAAGAGGAGTCTTATTATGGGTGTTGGGTGTTGTTGACTTTTACAACATACGACATAATTCCAATTTGTTGGAGAGTACGCCCTTTTTCTATACAGATAGGAAAAACTAGGGTTTGAGCCAATACCCCATCTTCTTGAATTCTTATTATTCCTTGGTGGATCACCTCTAGAGGCCAAACATATGGGTGGCTAACGTTGATCAAAGGAAGAAACCAAACCCGGTGGATTCCAGTTGAACGCGAAAGGATTTGGAGGTGAACTTGTACCTGAGGCAGCTCGATCTTCAAGGGTGTGATTTTATTCTTTATCTTTTCGTTTAATTAATAATTGTGCATAAAGGGTGATCCGGGTATATGGTTTGTAAATTTTTTAACTCTGATTTTATCTCGCTTCCGCACTTTTTATGCAATTTGATTGCGTTCTTGAATATTACAAACCTAACAGTGGCATCAGAGCCAAACCTTTATGCGAATTATTAATTGTTCAAATTTGATATGTATATTGATATGTGTTTAGAACAATTTAATTGGGCATAATTTTATTATATAAAATTTAAACAAAAAAAAAAGGAACGAATTACATAGATACGGAAATCAATAAAAAAAAAAAAAAAAAACGGCAGGATTTCTGTGTTTCTCATTCCATGATCTGCCTTGAAAATCCATGAATCAACATTCAAAAAAAAAAAATAAAAAATAGAGTTAATGATTGGCTAATGATTGAAACGGAAATCAAGGAATTTCAATATATGTTTTAATGCATGCACCGAAGCATGTTAATGATTTTATAAACCGTATTTGGATCTATATATATATATATATATATATATATATATATATATATATATAAATCATACGGATTATAATATATATATATATATATATATTAATTTATAAAATGGGACGGTTATTATATATTAATAATATATAATATTCTTAATTATTTTATTATTAAAATAAAAGTTTATTTTAATTTTAAAATAAAAGTTTATTTTAATCTTAAAATAAAAAGTTATTTTAATTTTAAAATTAAATTTCATGCTAACTAATTAGAGTTGGAATTGGATTCCATGATAACTAATTAGAGTTGAAATTGGATTCCATATTTCCTTAAATAAAGGAGTTTATTTAAATATGAAATAAGATTTCATATTATTCAAAATAAAGGACTTTATTTGTGAATAGGAAGTAAATCCATCTTTCCTTAAATAAAGGAGTTTATTTAGATATGAAATAAGATTTCATATTATTCAAAATAAAAGAGTTTATTTGTGAATAGGAAAGAAAATCCGTGTTTCCTTAAATAAAGGAGTTTATTTAAATATGAAATAAGATTTCATATTATTCAAAATAAAAAGAGTTTATTTGTGAATAGGAAAAGAAAATCCGTGTTTCCTTAAATAAAGGAGTTTATTTTTTTTTACTTGGAATTGGATTCCATAAATAATTAAAATAAAGGAGTTTATTTTGATTAATGATTTTGATTAAAATAAAATAGTTTATTTTATTCAAAATTGAATAAATTAAAATAAAATAGTTTTATTTTGATTTAAATTTGGATTAAAATAAAGGAGTTTATTTTGATTCAAAATAGATTTTATACTAACTAAATTTGCCCATTAAATGATATCAATATATATATTAAATGTTTATTATTCATGAGATGAATGTTATTTATTGATGCATATGGTGATGTGTATGATAATAAATGGGATTGATTATGGACTATTGACCATATGATTGGATTTTATTTTAGTTGGATGCATGAATGTATGAGTTTTATTAAATGGGGTCTGCGTGCAGACGCCTTCTCTAATTTTTCTTAATGTAAATTCTATTCCCTCCTATGTACTTCCCTTATCAGCGATCAAGGTTTCTATTTATTTTAAATAGTTTTGTAATAGGAATAGTTAGAATTAATTTTGAAGAATTAGAGATTAAGGAACAAGAAGCGCTTGAAGACCCGTTTGTAATGGAGCCCAGGTTTAAATGTAATAGTTATATTTAAATATTATTTCTTGCACCCCTAGGGTTTGACCTTTTGGTTCAGTTGGTGGCTCTAGTGAACCAAACTAGAATAAAAGTCCATAATCAATCCGGGTAGAATATAGTATTCTATATGTGCATGCTTATACTATATATATTATATATTATGCAAACATGCTTCGCATGTTCATTAATATAACGTATTTTTATATATATATGTGCATGCGGCGCTAAACAAATGATGAGACAAATTAATAACAAACCCCTCAAATTTTTTTATTAAGTCCTAAGCGTTCAAAGATATTTGGAATATCGAACGTCAGCCTTCTAAAGCATGATAAAATTAATAGAGTATTAAATATTTAATATGAGTTTGTTGTGTCACCACAAGGCAAGTATTAAGTATTTAAGATGTTAATTTATCACATTTGATGCTTATAAAGAAAATTGAACAATATTGTTTTGTTGTGTCACCACAAGGATGATATTTTTCTTTTTGAATATATGGAGTGCTAGGTCGGACTTAACTTGGATAATTTTGATTCTGGATGTGCCACCACTTGATCAAAATAATCTAAGAGGCAAAAGAAAAGGAGTTACATAGTTGATGTAATTGATAAAAGTTGTCTACCTATTTATTTATATATAGTTTGTTGTGTCACCACAAGGCTATATACATTTGAAATGGGATCCTTATTCTCACTAGCAAATCTTTAATTAGATTTTGCGAACTATATAAGTGAGGGTAATATAGTTTGAAGAAAATAGTGGGAGATACCAATTTAAAACAAGACCTAAATTATTTTGGTAATTAGTAAAAGAATGTATGTTAAAATGTTGTTAATTACAAATTCATTTACGTAATTTTACAATGTCTAAAATTACTATCAACGCAAAAGCATATTAGATGCTAAATTAACTGCATAATTTAAGCGGATTGGTTAAGGAATTTGAGAATAGTTCTCATAGTTTGAAAGGCTATCTTATGTCCTTAATCGCCTATCCTTGCAATGGTTGCGCATAATGCCTCCGAGGAAGACATTGCTACTTTTAGAAAGTGGCAAGATGATGCACATTGGCTCAATGCATCATGCTCGCATCCATGAGTAACGAGCTTCAAATCGGCGATGAAACTATGGATGCTCCTACTATATTCCTACACATCAAGTAGTTGATGGTGAGAAAAGTAGAACTGATAGATATCAGATATCTAAGGAGCTCTTCCGATCTAGAATGGCCAATGGCACTATAAATGCAGACATAAAAAGTTCTTAACATAATTAATTTGATTGATCAATTAGGACAACTGGTTTTGTCATGGATGGAGAGTTGAGCCAAGACTTGATCTTGCACTCACTCCCGGACTCCTTTCACAATTGTTATGAATTTTTCATATGAACAAGCTAGATACCAGCCTCGCTGATTTGCTTATCATGTTGAAAAATGTTGAGAGTCACTTTCCAACCAAGAAAGACCATGTCTTACTGGTAGGGGCCAAAGGATCTTCTGAAAAGAAGAACGTTTCAAAGAAGGTAAATAGAAAGGCGTAAACAAAGGATAATAAGAACAAAACTGATACGGATAGCAAAGGAGTTTGCTTCCACTGCAATAAGCTTGGACACTGGAAAGAAACTGCGAGAAGCATCTTGCAGAGCTAACCAAAAGAAGCTTAGTGAAGTTTCAGTTACAAATACAATTTTGTTCATAATTTAGAATAAATTTTTCTTTAAGTCAAGGTTCTACTTGGGTATTGGATACCGACTTTGGTTATCATAAATATAGATTTATGAAGGGACCAAGAAGAAGTAGAAAGCTAAACAAATATAAGTAATCCTATGTACGGGAAATGTAGCAAAGGTTGCCATATTAGCCATAGAAACTTATAGTTTAGCAATGCCTACGGGCAAATCTATTAAGTCAATAAGTTGTTATTGTAATCTAGTTCTCGTTGAAAACATTATTTCCATTTTATTGTTGGACAATAAAATTTTTGGTATTATAATTAAGAACAATTGTTGTTCTATTTATAATAATAATGTTTTGTATAGAACTGAAATATTACTTAATAGATTTTGTATACTTGACTTACATGAAAATAATTTTGCATATTGAACAAATTAGTATAAGAAAAGAAATGATCATTCAAAGAGTTGAATGTATGTATTTGTTGAAATACAAGTGTGAATTAATTGAAAGGTTCAAACAATTCAGAAGTGAAACAAATTGGCAATGTATTAACATTCTTTGATTAGATCAAGGAATAAATACTTGTGCAATAAGTTTCTAGATCATCTCAAATGGTTTTCTCATAATGGACGCCTCCTGATAAGCAATAATTGATTGATGTATCTGAAATGAAAAATCGTACCTTGTGGACATGGTGCGGTCCAAAATGATTTTACCGACATTCCAGTATCCTTCTAGGGTCATGTCCTAGAAATGGCTGCATGTCTACGAAAAAGGTAACCTCAAAATCCGGCCCCAAAGACTCCATAAAAGTTATGGATGGGAGGATTCCTAATCTTAAGTATGTTAAGATAAGGGGTTGTCCAACTTATATGAAACGGCTTCAAAGAATAAGCTTGGGACAAAATTTGACAAGTACAGATTTGTGGGACATCCTAAAGTAAGTTTAGGGTATATGTTCTATAATCCTACTTAGCAAAAGGTGTTTGTTGCGAAACACGCTGCCTTCTAAGATAAAGGTGTTTATCATTGAAGGGGCTAGTGGGAGGATAATAGATCTTGAAGAGTTCAAGAACCACAAAACACTATAAGTCAAATAAGAGAAACCTATAGATAGACCTATTGTACCACAACCCAAATCGTAAATGCGAATAGTACCAAAGATACCTAGGAGGTATGGATTCATCATGGATGATGATGATGAGGTACACATCATAGAAGATGATGATCCAGAATTACATACGATGAGGTAAGAGTTCTAGTGTGTACAAAAGGGTCAGTGGGAGCGTCGTGAAATTTCTAGTATTATATGTTGATATACTACGGATGAGGATTTACATACCAATGCTACAATCAGTAAAGATAAAGTTGTCTAAACATTCCTCCACGAATGATTTGGGAAGAGTATCTTAATTGGGGATAAAATCTATAGAGATAGATTCAAGAGGATGCTCGACTTAACCCAAGGAATGTATATTCATTTGATGCTAAAGTCGTTTAGCATGGCAAACTTCAAGAGATGTCTCATGTCGATGAGCTATGGAGTGTATCTCTCTTAATAGCCCCCATAGACTCCTGAAAAGAGAGGTCGCATGAGTGACAATCATGTATGCAATGAAATGTACGAGACCTGATATTGATCACTCATATTATGGAGAAGTTCACTATGAGTCGCTGAAAAATATCTTAAAGTGCTTAACCCAAGACTATGGATGTGATCATATTCATGGCGGGTCTTAATTAAAACTAGAGGGCTTAACAGACTCAAGTTTTTCGAGATGCACTAAGATGATAGAAAAATCCACTTTAAGGTAAAGCGTTATCTTGAATAAAGGTGCGTTGAATTGGAAAGGTTCCAAACAAAGAAAGAGTTGTTGGTTTAGTGATAAAGACAAAGTATATAGCTATAAATAAAGTCGCAAGTTGATTGTTTGGATTAAAAGTTCATTACGTAACTAGGAATAGTTCCTAAGTCTCATCTTGGATCTAAACATGTGTTGTGGCACTTTCATTTGATTATTAGAATCATTAAAAGATGGGAAATCACTATAGAGATAGTGGACTCTCAAGAACAACATTACATATCCATTAACTAAAGCTTATCCAACAGCAGAATAATCGTCACTTAGAAAAGAAGAGTATAAGATACCATGACGATTGGCTTTAGTGCAAGTGGGAGATTGAAAGTAGTATGCACATAAGCCAATCATGTTTGATGATAAAGCATATACTTTGTAACAATCTTATTCATTTATTAATAAAAAAAATATTAATTTATTAAAGGCTTTTAATTATCTACATGATCTTTTTTTATAATATGTGATAAACCCATAGTTTTAAGCAATGCTTTTAGAATAATGATGATGATCATTCTAATGAGATCTAAATTCTTAGAAAGCTTAAAACTAAAATAGTTCCCAATCGTTGGATTACTAAATTGGGGATTAGTGAATCCGGATAGATTGGTACATACGTTGCTTGCTCATTGGATGAGGATAATTGATCTCATGATCATTTGTGTGGAGACACTAAAGCAAGTATGTATGTGCTTATTAGAGAATAAGTTCACTGAACGTGGCTCGCTAAGGAATACCTAATGGAGTTTTACTTGCCTGTCAATAGGAATTCCTATAGTGATAGTAGTACAAGTAATCCTTGGACTTGAGATCATCATAGTATCTTGTGTATGATGAGTTATACTTTGACTTATTCCTTAAGACCCTTACGGTATATCAAAGGGTATGCTTGGGTATAATAAGTTGTACATGGAGATAATGTATGATCAATAAAGAATCTACCACTTCTATTAAAGAAGAAGAAATGTCCTATGTGATTCGATAAATGACAACCCAAAGAGTCCTTGGCAAAGCGTAATGAAATTAGAAAGGAGTTTCTAATTTGCATTATTTGAGTTGTGCATTTAAGGATCGAAATACATATAATTAAATAAAATAAGACTTGACAAAGAATTCCATGTCTTATATTTAATTGGGACATTGATGGGTGAAGGATTGAATTGTGCGGAAACTATTTACTCAAAGGTTCTTTTATGATTAATGTTGAAATCTATATTATCCGGAAAGTCATTGATCGCTAGGAGGTTTCTCCTATTGTAGAATAAATATTATTTATTTAAATAAATTAATTGTTTAATTTATTTATTTAAATAAGATTAGAATTATTCTAATTGATTTATTCACAACCGGGTTTAATATGGAGAACCTAAAGGGTCACACCATAAAAAAGAAGAATAATTATTTAAGAAGTTAATGGCATAATCGTAATAATATGTTATGTATATTTAATTTAATCTATGGTGATAGAATAAATTAAATAGCTTAATATTTATTATTTAATATTTTAGAAATATTAAATATAAATTAATAAGAGGAGTCTTATTAATATTATTACAATTATTATTATTTTAATTTCTTAAAGAGTTTAGGAATTAATTTAATA
This sequence comes from Panax quinquefolius, assembly GCA_020205615.1. Lineage (NCBI taxonomy): Eukaryota > Viridiplantae > Streptophyta > Magnoliopsida > Apiales > Araliaceae > Panax > Panax quinquefolius. The sequence goes on along the minus strand of CM035166.1, from coordinate 61,056,918 downwards.
TAAGTACTCTCATTTATTCCTAATTGGATTAGGAAGGAAAATTAGTTAAAGGAGTTTAATTAATTATCCCTAATAAGATTAGGGAGCTTAATTAATTAAAAGAATTTAATTAATTAAATAAAACCCAATTCCTTAATTGTTAAGATGGGTTGCCCACATCTATAAATAAGAGGAGTCTTATTATGGGTGTTGGGTGTTGTTGACTTTTACAACATACGACATAATTCCAATTTGTTGGAGAGTACGCCCTTTTTCTATACAGATAGGAAAAACTATGGTTTGAGCCAATACCCTATCTTCTTGAATTCTTATTATTCCTTGGTGGATCACCTCTAGAGGCCAAACATATGGGTGGCTAACGTTGATCAAAGGAAGGAACCAAACCCGTGGATTCAAGTTGAACGCGAAAGGATTTGGAGGTGAACTTGTACCTGAGGAAGCTCGATCTTCAAGGGTATGATTTTATTCTTTATCTTTTCGTTTAATTAATAATTGTGCATAAAGGGTGATCCGGTATATGGTTTGTAAATTTTTAAACTCTGATTTTATCTCGCTTCCGCACTTTTTATGCAATTTGATTACGTTCTTGAATATTACAAACCTAACAGTATAACATATCCAAAAATTACAACGATCCAACGGTCGAATTAAAAATTATAACTCACACAATATATCTCAAAAACACTGGTTTAATTTTTAATACCTTATTCCGACAAAAATACTGATAAAACACCTTATGAATCAATAATTAATTATTTATAAATAATATTACAGAATCACATTTATGACAACCAGGCCGTTCCCAAGAAAGAGGGGGCTTTCCAATAAGAATTTCTCCTTACTAGCGTATTACTGTATTTTCACCACCGGGTATTCCAACAGTGTTAACGGTAACAACTACGCCGTTATTTATAAAAACTCAAACTTGTCATTTTCTTCATCTGACAATTATTCTGTTATGGGGCCCATAAATGATCAAGCGTCGTCGCATTTAATATTCCCCGACAATAAGAATATTCCACGACCAAACGAATATTCCCCGACAATAATGATTATTTTATAACCACTTGCATATTTTGTAAAATTTGCACATTTCAACCATAACCAGAGAATTATATCAATTTAATACCTTATTATTCACAATAATAATTAGAGGAAATTCGATTTTATTTATAATATATTGGGGTCTTACAACCTCCCCTCCATATGAAATTTCGTCCTCGAAATTGACATTCTTACCTGGTGTTTCGAAAAGGTGAGGATACCTCGCTTTCATTTCTAATTCCAACTCAAGGTTATTTCTTCAATAGCACGATTTCTCCACAAAATCTTAACTTGTGGTATAACCTTGGTGCGTAGGACATGCTCTTTCCTATCCAAGATCTTAATAGGTACTTCTTCGTACGTTAAATCTTCGGCTATCTCGTCTGGTTTTAACGCAATAATATGGTTCGGGTCTTTCACATATTTACGAAGCATGGATATGTGAAAAACATTATTAACACGAGACATACTTGGAGGTAATGCGAGTTTATAGGCCACATTTCCTATTCGGTCAAGAATCTCAAATGGACCAACAAATCGTGGATTGAGCTTTCCTCTCTTCCCAAATCTTGTAACTCCCTTCCATGGTGCAACACGTAACAATACATGATCCCCAATATTAAATTCCACGTCTTTTCGATGAAGATCTGCATAACTCATTTGTCGATCTTGTGACGTTTGTATACGTTGTCGAATCATTTGGATCTTTTCTATAGTCATGCGTACTAATTTTGGTCCCAACAACGTTGCTTCTCCCACCTCGTCCCAGCATACTAGAGAACTTCACTTTCGTCCATACAACGCCTCAAATGGAGCCATGCCTATACTTGCTTGATAACTGTTGTTGTAGGAGAATTCTACCAATGACAAGTACTTATCCCAACTCCCTTTGAAATCTATGACACAAAGTCTTAATAGATCTTCAAGAGTTTGAATATTCCTCTCTAATTGTCCGTCCGTTTGAGGATGGTATGCCGAACTGAATCATAAATCCGTGCCCATAGCTTTCAGCAAGTTAACCCAAAATCGTGAAGTGAATCTTGGGTCACGATCCGAAACTATGGATATTGGCATGCCATGCAATCTCACAATCTCATTCACGTATATGCGAGCAAGACGTTCAAGGGAATAAGTCTCACGTATAAGCATGAAATGGGTAGACTTGGTTAATCTATTAATAATAACCCAAATAGCATCTATGCCTTGAGAAACTTTGGGAAGACCTGTAACGAAATCCATAGTAATGTGTTCCCACTTCCATTTCGGAATCTCAAGTGGTTGTAATGGACCCTTTGGCACTTGATGCTCCGACTTTACACGTTGACAAGTTAAACACCTCGAGATAAACTCCGAGATCTCTCTCTTCATATTGTTCCACCAAAATGTATGTCGAATATCATGATATATTTTGGTACTCCCAGGATGGATTGCAAATGGTGTGTTGTGTGCCTCCATCATGATTCTATGCTTCAAGTCAGAATCGTTAGGAACACAAAGTCTGGAGTTGAATCTAAGTATTCCTTCTTCATCGATTCTCGCTTCTGGAATAGCTCATTCTTGCACTTTCTTCTTCATACGTATCAGCTCCAGGTCCGTAGCTTGAACAGCTTTAACTTTAACGATTAAAGTCAGTTCTACTCATATATTCGCCATCATCATGTGGGTCCCTAGAGTCTTTAATTCTACCTCCATCCTTTGCAAGCCATACAGAATGGGCCTTTGCTTTGACAATATTGCACTCGTACTCGCATATGATCTTCTACTCAATGCGTCAGCTACTACGTTTGCTTTTCCTAGATGATATTGAAAAGTGTGATCGTAATCTTTCAATAGTTCAAGCCAACGTCGTTGCCGTATGTTGAGTTCTTTTTGGGTGAAGAAATATTTGAGGCTTTTATGGTCCGTATAAATCTCCATTTTCTCCCCATACAAGTAGTGTCTCCAAATTTTCAACGCGAATACGACTGCTGCCAACTCTAGATCATTAGTAGGATAATTCCTCTCATATTCTTTGAGTTGTCGTGAGGCATAGGCTATGACTTTCCCATGTTGCATGAGAACGCATCCTAACCCTTTGCCTGAAGCATCGCTGTATATAACAAATCCATCCGTACCATATGGTATTGCTAGAACAGGTGCCGAAATGAGTCTCCTCTTGAGCTCTTGGAAACTCTTCTCTCATTCCTCGCTCCATACAAATTTTATATCTTTTCGAGTCAACTGAGTTAATGGAGTAGCGATTCGAAAAATTCCTTCCACGAATCTCTGATAATAACCAGCTAAGCCCAGAAAGCTACGCACTTTGGTCACCGACTTTGGTTGCTTCCAACTTTGTACTGCTTCAATCTTCGCCGGGTCGACAGATACTGCATGTTTTGACACCACGTGCCCAAGGAATGCTACTTCCTCAAGCCAGACCTCACATTTCTTCAGCTTGGCATAAAGTTTATTTTCACGAAGCCTTTCAAGTATCAGCTTCAAATGGTGCTCATGATCTTCACAGCTTTTGGAATAGATGAGGATGTCATCAATAAAGACAACAACAAACTGATCAAAATATTCCTTGAATACACGGTTCATCATATCCATGAAAGCAGCAGGAGCATTAGTCAATCCAAAAGACATGACTAAGAAATCATAATGCCCGTACCGAGTTCTGAAGGAAGTCTTTGGAATATCCTTAGTTTTAATCTTCAGCTGATGATATCCAGAACGAAGATCGATCTTTGAAAAGAATTATGCTCCTTGCAACTGGTCGAACAGGCCATCAATACGAGGTAGCGGATACCTATTCTTGATGGTGACATGGTTTAATTCTCGGTAGTTAATACAAAGTCGCATACTCCCGTCTTTCTTCTTTACGAATAAAACAGGAGCACCCCAAGGAGATGTACTAGGACGAATGAAACCTATGTCTAACAATTCCTGTAGTTGGACTTTTAACTCCTGAAGTTCAATAGGAGCCATTCGATATGGGGTTTTTGAAATGGGTTTTGTACCCGGCTCAAGGTCATTAAAGAATTCAACATCACGTTCTGGGGGTAAACCAGGAAGTTCTTCAGGAAATACATCAGAAAATTCTCTAACAACAAAAATTTTATTCAAATTTGACTTGTCTTTGTTCAAATCCATAACATGGGCTAAGAAAGCTTGACATCTGTTTTTCAATAAACGAATAGCTTTATGGCTTGATATGATAGTGACTGATTTTAGTGGTTTAGTCGTTTGAATTCGTATGACAGGTTGGTTTGGAATATGAAAAATAACAACCTTACGAAAACAATCAATTTTGGCATGATGAGTGGTTAACCAATCAATTCCTAAAATCACATCAAAAGAAAGTATCTTTAAAGATATAAGATCAACAGGTAATGTGATAGTGCCAACTTGGATCATGCAAGATTTATAAACTATAGATGTAACGAAGGTTTCACCCAACGGAGTTTCAACAGATAAGTCAAAGTCCAATTTCTCTGGAGTCAAGTTTAAACGTTGAGCACAAGCAAGAGAGATAAAAGAATGGGTAGAACCGGTATCTAGTAAGGTATAAACTTTGCAAGAGTTCAAGATTAGCTTACCCATGATCACCTCGTTCGGGTTCCTCGTGTTTTGGCCAGTCACGACAAACGCTATTCCAGGAACCGCTGATTTCGACTTATCCGGGACAGCCCTTGGAGTCACCATCCCCGTTGAACTTGGTTTTGCTACAAAATAATCCCGAGCTATGTGGCCTTCCTTTCCATAGTTGTAACATACCTTGGATTATTGTGGACAGTTTGGCCTGATATGTCCCTCTTTCCCGCATTCATAACATCTAACTGGCGGTTGTTCTCCTCCCCTAGAATTTGTTGTTGGTGCTACTGCTGATGTCTTCCCATCATTGTTGAATCTCCTCTTTTTGAAATTTCCACTTGACTCACCTCTTCTATTATCATGGCCACGATGACCACCCGAGTGGTTGCCGCCTTTGTTCGTATTTTTCCCTCCTCATTGGTTATCATCGCTCTGATGACTGCTATCATTGGTATGACCCTGGTTGTGGTCCCTCGGTTGAACATACTCACTATATCGCTCTAATAATTGAGCCCTGTTTACAAAATCTGATTATAAAGAAAATTTATGAGATATAAGATATTGCCGAATCTCGGGCTTTAGACCTCTCAGAAACATCCTCGTCATTCGTTCCTCATTTTTGACCAAATGAGGTGCAAACCTGGTTAACTCTGTAAACCTCGCCTCGTACTAGGACACCGTCATGTTGTTTTGTTCCAGTATGATAAACTCCACCTCCTTCTATGACGAATACTTTCAGGAAAGTACTTGTCATTGAATAGTTTTTGAAATGTTTCTCAAGACATGCTGAGTCTGCCGGTGAGTACGCTTCACGATTCTCCACCAAAGAGTCCGCTTCACCGCGGAAGATAAAGGTGGCGAATGGAACCTTCTGTTCCTCCGTGCATCCCAAGACATCGAATATCTTGGTAATTTGCTTGACCCACATTTCCGCCATGATCAGATCCGGCTTTCCCTTAAATTTTGGTGGTCCCAACTCTTTGAACTGCTTGGCTGTGACAAGCCGCGCATTGCTAGCATTTCCACCCGTATTCTGTGCACGAGTTTCCCTCGTCTGGTTTTGTATAAAATGCAAAAAACTTCTGAACATCCCATCATTCATCATTTGTTCGGTAGTGTTGTTTACAGGAGGATTATTGGCTTCATGTTGCACGTTCTCCTAGTTTGTAACTAAAGGTTGTTCCACAGTCTCATACACTCCATTGTTAACGTTCTCAGCAACCATTCTTAAATACTGTCATAAAACAAGGGTTAATTAAACAAATTAACATATCACATAATATCCCTATATTATGACTGACGAACAAATAAGCTTAGATAGGACACACTAGCGAAGGATTTACTCATCTCACCCCTCCTAGTTCTATTCCCTAATCTCCGCCAGAGACCATATCCCTAAGCTTTGATACCAACTGTGACGCCCCCAAAATACGTATACAACACCCATTCTGAGTCGCCAAATACTTGGTACAAAAAGCAAACTACAACTTCAATAATACAATTATCGTGCAAAATACCACAACACATACTGTGAGTTTAAATACAAATATTGTCTTCTAGACAATATCCACACTCAAATAAGTCCTCGTTACAATTATTCAAACACTATTTTACAGAAATAGTGAGGACTGCTAAAACATCTTTCTAGAACCATCACTCCGTACCCCGACTAGTTCCTGCTATGTTCTCACCTCCTGAGAAAAATGGAACAAAAAGAAAAAGGGTGAGCTCAACTAGCCCAGTAAAGAATATTATGACTAAGATAATATACAACAAATTATTGTTAGTCTTCAACAGGGAAAAATCTGATAAAATATAATAGCCAACAAGTTTTAGATCAACAACCTGCAGTGAAAACAAAGAATCCATTAGAAGAGTCAAGTAGAGAATGAGTTCTACTATCTACTAAGATTTAAAAGTCCATCATCAATATTTTATCCATGTAACAACAATCAATATACATCTTTAATCAAATATTCATCTTTGCACTACATGCCAAAGATATTCATTTGAGTCACCAGTTGGTCATGTTCATCTCAACACCTGTTCATCTTTGCACTACGGGCCAAAGATATTCATCAGTTAATCATTTATCTTTGCACTACAGGCCAAAGATATTTAGTAATATCATCATTTAGGACTGAGGATGATGAAAAATATTTTAAAAAAAACGAATCTAGTGAGACAGAAGGACAAATAGTAGGGATTCGTATAACAGTTTATCCAAGATCAATAATACTCCATTATAATCAATTTTAAAGCAAAATTCAAGAATAGAGATCAAAACATGGATACAATCAAAGATAGTAACCATAATAGACATCTTGGACAAAAAGAAGAAAATTTCATTTTTAGGTGAATAGTGCTGTATTCGTGAAAAGTGCCGTATACGTGAATAGTGTCGTATACGTGCATAGTAACCCCAACACAAAAAGTTCTAGATTTGATAAATATCATTTTAAGAAGAATTATATTGAAGAAAATATCATTTTAAGAAGAATATAACACCCTTTACCTCAATATATCAGTACTTCTGATCGGAATATCGGTATAAGGCTGAAGGAAACTTGCACTGATGAATAGAAACTCACAAAGTATCTAAATACTCACAAAATATACTCAATAATTTAGAGAGAGAAAGAGAGAAAGCTTATGTTTCTGGTGTGATTTTCAATTCTAACTTAGCCCTCTATTTATAGGAAAATGTTAGCATACTTGACTTGCAACCTGATGTCTTTACCTGCTACTATTTCCACCCACCACATTTGAAAAAAAATTCAGCACATTTCTTCACTAACCACAAGTGGGGCCCACTCAATTCTAGAATTTTCCACCAAAATTATTTATAAACCTAATTTCTGAATTAGTCACTTCTTAAAATTCATAACAAATCATACGTTCATTTTTAACGGTTCAAAATTTGTGGACATATACTCAACTTATATATGTATAACATATCCAAAAATTACAATGATCCAACGGTCGGATTAAAAATTATAACCCACAGAATATATTTCAAAAACACTGGTTTAATTTTTAATACCTTATTCCGACAAAAATACTGATAAAACACCTCAACATTAACTCCTTCATTTTTAACCACAATAAATATATCCAACATTTATATCCACATAAAATAAATATTTCCTTATCATATGAATCAATAATTAATTATTTACAAATAATATTACAAAATCACATTTATGACAACCAGGCCGTTCCCAAGAAAAAGGGGGCTTTCCAATAAGAATTTCTCCTTACTGGCGCGCAATTAGGTGACCAAACCTCTCCTTGACAGAACTCTCTAGACATTGCCAATAATGCTATCAAATAATATTATTCAAATAATATGAATTATTGATTTAATAATGGGAAATACTGTGCACTGATAATTATTGAAACAAGAATAATATAAAATATCAACGCAGCAATTATTGAATTAATAAAATAAAATATTGAACAAAGAATTACTATAATAATTATTGAGTAGTGCCTTCACGTAATAACGATCAATAATTCATCAATACTCAAGATCCATGCGTGCGTATCGTATTTTCACCACCGGGTATTCCAACAATGTTAATCTGTAATAACTACGCCAAGTTATTTATAAAAACTCAAACTTGTCATTTTCTTCATCCGATAATTATTCTATTATGGGGCCCATAAATGATTGCGCATTGTCGCATTTAATATTCCCAAACAACAAGAATATTCCACGACCAAACGAATATTCCCAGAACAATAATGATTATTTTATAACCACTTGCATATTTTGTAAAATTTGCACATTTAAACCATAACCAGAGAATTATATCAAATTAATACCTTATTATTCACAATAATAATTAGAGGAAATTCGATTTTATTTATAATAAGTTGGGGTCTTACAACCTCCCCTCCTTATGAAATTTCATCCTCAAAATTGACATTCTTATCCGGTGTTTCGAAAAGGTGAGGATACCTCGCTTTCATTTCTGATTCCAACTCCCAGGTCATTTCTTCAATAGCACGGTTTCTCCACAAAACCTTAACTTGTGGTATAACCTTGGTGCGTAGGACATGCTCTTTCCTATCCAAGATCTTAATAGGTACTTCTTCGTACGTTAAATCTTCGGCTATCTCGTCTGGTTTTAACACAATAATATGGTTCGGGTCTTTCACATATTTACGAAGCATGGATATGAGAAAAACATTATGAACACGAGACATACTTGGAGGTAATGCGAGTCTATAGGCCACATTTCCTATTCGGTCAAGAATCTCAAATGGACCAACAAATCGTGGATTGAGCTTTCCTCTCTTCCCAAATCTTGTAACTCCCTTCCATGGTGCAACACGTAACAATACATGATCCCCAATATTAAATTCCACGTCTTTTCGATGAAGATCTGCATAACTCATTTGTCGATCTTGTTCCGTTTGTATACGTTGTCGAATTATTTAGATCTTTTCTGTAGTCATGCGTACTAATTCTGGTCCCAACAACGTTGCTTCTCCCACCTCGTCCCAGCATACTGGAGAATGACACTTTCGTCCATACAACGCCTCAAATGGAGCCATGCCTATACTTCCTTGATAACTGTTGTTGTAGGAGAATTCTACCAATGACAAGTACTTATCCCAACTCCCTTTGAAATCTAGGACACAAAGTCTAATAGATCTTCAAGAGTTTGAATATTCCTCTCTGATTGTCCGTCTGTTTGAGGATGGTATGCCGAACTGAATCATAAATCCGTGCCCATAGCTTTCTGCAAGCTAACCCAAAATTGTGAAGTGAATCTTGGGTCACGATCCGAAACTATGGATATTGGCATGCCATGCAATCTCACAATCTCATTCACGTATATGCGAGCAAGACGTTCAAGGGAATAACTCTCACGTATAGGCAAGAAATGGGCAGACTTGATTAATCTATCAATAATAACCCAAATAGCATCTATGCCTTGAGAAACTTTGGGAAGACCTGTAACGAAATCCATAGTAATGTGTTCCCACTTCCATTTCGGAATCTCAAGTGGTTGTAATGGACCCTTTGGCACATGATGCTCCGCCTTTACACGTTGACAAGTTAAACACCTCGAGATAAACTCCGAGATCTCTCTTCATATTGTTCCACCAAAATGTATGTCGAATATCATGATACATTTTGGTACTCCCAGGATGGATTGCAAATGGTGTGTTGTGTGCCTCCATCATGATTATATGTTTCAAGTCAGAATCGTTAGGAACACAAAGTCTGGAGTTGAATCTAAGTATTCCTTCTTCATCGATTCTCGCTTCTGGAATAGCTCATTCTTGCACTTTCTTCTTCATACGTATCAGCTCCAGGTCCGTAGCTTGAGCATCTTTAACTTTATCTATTAAAGTCGGTTCTACTCGTATATTCGCCATCATCATGTGGGTCCCTAGAGTCTTTAATTCTACCTCCATCCTTTGCAAGTCATACAAAATGGGCCTTTGCTTTGACAATATCGCACTGCTATCGATACGATATGATCTTCTACTCAATGCGCCAAATCATTACTACGTTCTTTTTCCGGATGATATTGAAAAGTGTGATCGTAATCTTTCAATAGTTCAAGCCAACGTCGTTTGTGAGATGTTGAGTTCTTTTTTTAGGGTGAAGAAATATTTGAGGCTTTTATGGTCCGTATAAATCTCCACTTTCTCCCCATACAAGTAGTGTCTCCAAGTTTTCAACGCGAATACGACTGCTGCCAACTCTAGATCATGAGTAGGATAATTCCTCTCATATTCTTTGAGTTATTGTGAGGCATAGGCTATGACTTTCCCATGTTGCATGAGAACGCATCCTAACCCTTTGCCTGAAGCATCGCTATATATAACAAATCCATCTGTACCATATGGTATTGCTAGAACAAGTGCCGAAATGAGTCCCCTCTTGAGCTCTTGGAAACTCTTCTTGCATTCCTCGCTCCATACAAATTTTGTATCTTTTTGAGTCAACTGAGTTAATGGAGTAGCGATTCGAGAAAATCCTTCCACGAATCTACGATAATAACCAGCTAAGCCCAGAAAGCTACTCACTTTGGTCACCGACTTTGGTTGCTTCTAAATTTGTACTTCTTCAATCTTCACCGGGTCGACAGATACTCCATGTTTTGACACCACGTGCCCAAGGAATGCTACTTCCTCAAGCCAGAACTCACATTTCTTCAGTTTGGCATAAAGTTTATTTTCACGAAGCCTTTCAAGTATCATCTTCAAATGGTGCTCATGATCTTCACGACTTTTGGAATAGATGTGGATGTCATCAATAAAGACAACAACAAACTGATCCAAATATTCCTTGAATACACAGTTCATCATATCCATGAACGCAGCAGGAGCATTAGTCAATCCAAAAGACATGACTAAGAATTCATAATGCTCGTCTCGAAGTTCAAGGCGCCTTTGAATATCCTCGCTTTTAATCTTCAAATGATGATATCCGAATCTAAGATCGATCTTTGAAAAGAATTGTGCTCCTTGCAGAATCGGTCGAACAGGTCATCAATGCGAGGTAGCGGATACCTATTCTTGATGGTGATATGGTTTAATTCTCGGTATTCAATACAAAGTCGCATACTCCCGTCTTTCTTCTTTACGAATAAAACAAGAGCACCCCAAGGAGATATACTAGGAAGAATGAAACCTATGTCTAACAATTTCTGTAGTTGGACTTTTAACTCCTGAAGTTCAATAGGAGCCAGTCGATATGGGGTTTTAGAAATGGGTTTTGTACCCAGCTCAAGGTCAATAAAGAATTCGACATCACGTTCTGGGGGTAGATTGGGAAGTTCTTCAGGAAATACATCAGAAAATTCTCTAACAACAAAAATTTTATTCAAATCTGACTTGTCTTTGTTCAAATCCATAACATGGGATAAGAAAGCTTGACATCCATTTTTCAATAAACGAATAGCTTTATAGCTTGATATGATAGTGACTGATTTTAGTGGTTTAGTTGTTTGAATTTGTATGACAGGTTGGTTTGGAATATGAAAACTAACAACCTTACGAAAATAATCAATTTTGGCATGATGAGTGGTTAACCAATAAATTCCTAAAATCACATCAAAAGCAAGTATCTTTAAAGATATAAGATCAACAGGTAATGTGATAATGCCAACTTGGATCATGCAAGATTTATAAACTGTAGATGTAACGAAGGTTTCACCCAACGGAGTTTCAACAGATAAGTCAAAGTCCAATTTCTCTGGAGTCAAGTTTAAACGTTGAGTACAAGCAGGAGAGATAAAAGAATGGGTAGAACCGGTATCTAGTAAAGTATAAACTTTGCAAGAGTTCAAGATTAGCTTACCCGTAATCACCTCGTTCGGGTTCTTCGCGTTTTGGCCAGTCACGACAAACGCTCTTCCAGGAACCGCTGATTTCAACTTATCCGGGACAGCCCTTGGAGTCACCATCCCCGTTGAACTTGGTTTTCCTATAAAATAATCCCGAGCTATGTGGCCTTTCTTTCCACAGTTGTAACATACCTTGGATTATTGTGGACAGTTTAGGCTGATATGTCCCTCTTTCCCGCATTTGTAACATCTAACTGGCGGTCGTTCTCCTTCCCTAGAATTTGTTGTTGGTCTTTGCTTCTTTGATGTCTTCCCGTCATTGTTGAATCTCCTCTTTCTACGAAATTTCCACTTGACTCACCTCTCCTATTATCATGGCCATGATGACCACCCGAGTGGTTGCCGCCTTTGTTCGTATTTTTCCTCCTCGTTGGTTATCATCGCTCGATGATCGCTATCACCAGGTATGACCACAGTTTGTGGTCCCTCGGTTGAACATACTCACTATCACGCCTAATAATTGAGCCTGCTTTACAAAATCTGAATATAAAGAAAATTTATGAGATGTAAGATATTGTCGAATCTCGGGCTTTAGACCTCTCAGAAACATCCTCGTCATTCATTCCTCATTTTCGACCAAATGAGGTGCAAACCTGGATAACTCTGCAAACTTCGCTTCGTACTAGGACACCATCATGTTGTTTTGTTCCAGTCTGATAAACTCCACCTCCTTCATATGACGAATACTTTCAGAAAAGTACTTGTCATTGAATAGTTTTTGAAATGTTTCCCAAGACATGCTTTGAAGTACGGTCATGGTATGCTTCACAGACTCCCACCAAAGAGTCTCGCCTCATCATGGAATATAAAGGTGGCAAATGGAACCATCTGTTCCTTCGTGCATCCCAAGACATCGAATATCTTGGTAATTTGCTTGACCCACGTTTCCGCCATGATCGTATCCGGCTTTCCCTTAAATTTTGGTGGTCCCAACTCTTTGAACTGCTTTGCTGTGACAAGCCGCGCATTGCTAGCATTTCCACCCGTATTCTGTGCACTAGTTTCCCTCGTCTGGTTTTGCATAAAATGCAAAAAACTTCTGAACATCCCATCATTCATCATTTGTTCGGTAGTGTTGTTTACAGGAGGATTATTGGCTTCATGTTGCACGTTCTCCTGGTTTGTAACTAAAGGTTGTTCCACAGTCTCATACACTACATTATTAACATTCTCAGCAACCATTCTTAAATACTGTCATAAAACAAGGGTTAATTAAACAAATTAAGATATCACATAATATCTCTATATTATGACTGACCAACAAATAAGCTTATGTAGGACACACTAGCGAAGGATTTACTCATCTCACCCCTCCTAGTTCTATTCCCCGATCTCCGCCAGAGACCATATCCCTAAGCTTTGATACCAACTGTGACGCCCCCAAAATAGGTATACAACACCCATTCTGAGTCGCCAAATACATGGTTCAAAAAGCAAACTACAACTTCAATAATACAATTGTCGTGCAAAATACGACAACACATACTGTGAGTTTAAATACAAATATTGCCTTCTAGACAATATCCACACTCAAATAAGTCCTCGTTATAATTATTCAAACACTATTTTACGTAAATAGTGAGGATCGCTAAAACATCTTTCTAGAACCATCACTCCGTACCCCGACTAGTTCCTGCTATGTTCTCACCTCCTGAGAAAAATGGAACAAAAAGGAAAAGGGTGAGCTCAACTAGCCCAATAAAGAATATTATGACTAAGATATTATACAACAAATTATTGTTAGTCTTCAACAGGGAAAAATCTGATAAAATATAATAGCCAACAAGTTTTAGATCAACAACTGCAGCAAAAACATCAATCCATTAGAAGAGTCAAGTAGAGAATGAGTTCTACTATCTTCTAAGATTTAAAAGTCCATCATCAATATTTTATCCATGTAACAACAATCAATACACATCTTTAATCAAATATTCATCTTTGCACTACATGCCAAAGATATTCATTTGTATCACCAGTTGGTCATGTTCATCTCAACACCTGTTCATCTTTGCACTACGGGCCAAAGATATTCATCAGTTAATCATTTATCTTTGCACTACAGGCCAAAGATATTTAGTAATATCATCATTTAGGACTGAGGATGATGAAAAATATTTTAAAGAAAACGAATCCAGTGAGACAGAAGGACAAATAGTAGGGATTCGTATAACAGTTTATCCAAGATCAATAATACTCCATAATAACCAATTTTAAAGCAAAATTCAAGAATAGAGATCAAAACATGGATACAATCAAAGATAGTAACCATAATAGACATCTTGGACAAAAAGAACAAAATTTCATTTTTTGGTGAATAGTGTCAGTATTCGTGAATAGTCTTCAGATATCGTGAATAATGTCGTATCGTGCATAGTAACCCCGATACAAAAAGTTCCAAATTTGATAAAAAGTTCATACCAACATTTTAAGATAATGATATTGAAGAAAATATCATTTTAAGAAGAATATAACACCCTTACCTCAAAATATCAATTACTTTTGATCTAATATCTCCAGATAAGGTTTGAAGGAAACTTGCAGCGATGAATAGAAAACTCACAAAGTATCTAAATACTCACAAAATACACTCAATAATCTAGAGAGAAAAGAAAAACTTGTTTTACGGTGTGATTTTTAATTCTAACTTAGCCTTATTTATAGGAAAATGTTAGCAGACTTGACCACCGCAACTTTGATGGCTTTACCTACTACTATTCCCACCCACCACATTTGAAATAAATTCAGCACATTTCTTCACCAACCACAAGTGGGGCCCACTCAATTCTAGAATTTTCCACCAAAATCATTTATAAACCTAATTTCTGAATCAGTCACCTCTTAAAATTCATAACAAATCATACGTTCATTTTTAACGGTTCAAAATTTGTGGACATATACTCAACTTATATATGTATAACATATCCAAAAATTACAAAGATCAAACGGTCGGATTAAAAATTATAACTCACACAATATATCTCAAAAACACTAGTTTATTTTTTAATACCTTCATTCCGACAAAAATACTGATAAAACACCTCAACATTAACTCCTTCATTTTTAACCACAATAAATATATCCAACATTTATATCCACTTAAAATAAACATTTCCTTATCATATTAATCAATAATTTATTATTCACAAATAATATTACAGAATCACATTTATGACAACCAGGCCGTTCCCAGAAAAGAGGGGGCTTTCCAATAAGAATTTCTCCTTCTTCAAAAGCGCAATTAGGTGACCAAACATCTCCTCGATGTAACTTTCTAAACATTGCCAATAATGCTATCTAATAATATTATTCAAATAATATGAATTATTGATCCGGTAATGGGAAATATCTTGTGTGATGATAATTATTGAAACAACAATAATATAAAATATCAACACAAAGAATTATTGAATCAATAAAATAAAATATTGAATAAAGAATCTATCAGAATAATTATTGAGTAGTGCCTTCTTACGTAAGGATCAATAATTCATCAATACTGCATCCACGCCAGACATCGTATTTTAACCACTGGGTATTCCAACAGTGTTAACGGTAACAACTATGCCGTTAATTATAAAAACTCAAACTTATCATTTTCTTCATCCGACAATTATTCTGTTATGGGGCCCACAAATGATTGCGCCGTCGTACGAATATTGCCCGATAACAAGAATATTCCACGACCAAAAGAATATTCCCCGACAATAATGATTATTTTATAACCACTTGCATATTTTGCAAAATTTGCACATTTCACCCATAACCAGAGAATTATATCAAATTAATACCTTATTATTCAAAATAATAATTAGAGGAAATTCGATTTTAATTATAATAAGTTGGGGTCTTACAGGCGTGACTACTTATCACCCACTGGCCATGATAGGGCGATAGGTCAGCGTTCAGCTTCTCGATATCTCTCAGCAGAGGACCGATCCCGTGTGTATGCTTGTTGGGATTGGCGTGAGATAGCTACTTTTTCATCGATCATCCCCGGTTTGTTCTGCAGAGTATTCCGCATGGATGGAGACAGAGATTTTATCGGCTGCAGCAGTATCTGCAGTACCGGATAGTGAGTCAGACGATGTAGAGCCCATGGAGGACATCGATTCCTACATCGAGGAGGAGCCCGTTTCTGGGTTGCCATCATTTCTTCCAGATTCTCCTAGTACCAGTACTGTTGTGATTCAGCACTCGGCACAGTACTTAGAGCAGAGTCTTCATCTGATGACCTTTGAGAGAGATCATGCTCGATCTATGATATTGACTGCCCTTGAGGGGAGAGACGCAGCTCTATTAGAGAGAGACGAGGCATTAGCTCGCAGAGATGCGGCTGTTGTTGAGTGGGATGAGGATAGATCAGCCAGAGATGCAGTGATAGTTAAGCGGGATAGTGCTATATCTGCCCGGGATGTAGCCGTCACAGATAGTACTGCAGTGAGGTCCCTTACCACTGGCATGATCGCAGAGATGAGCACATATATTGATGATCGTATGGAAAATGTTAGCCCTCTATTTATAGGAAAATGTTAGTAGACTTGACCTGCAACCTGATGTCTTTACCTGCTACTATTTCCACCCACCACATTTGAAATAAACCTAATTTCTGAATCAGTCACCTCTTAAAATTCCTAACAAATCATACGTTCATTTTTAACTGTTCAAAATTTGTGGACATATACTCAACTTATATATGTATAACATATCCAAAAGTTACAACGATCCAACGGTCGGATTAAAAATTATAACTCACACAATATATCTCAAAAACACTGATTTAATTTTTAAAACCTTTATTCCGACAAAAATACTGATAAAACACCTCAACATTAACTCCTTCATTTTTAACCACAATAAATATATCCAACATTTATATCCACATAAAATAAATATTTCCTTATCATATGAATCAATAATTAATTATTTACAAATAATATTACAGAATCACATTTATGATAACCAGGCCGTTTTCAGGAAAGAGGGGGCTTTCCAATAAGAATTTCTCCTTACTGGCGCGCAATTAGGTGACCAAACCTCTCCTTGACAGAACTTTCTAGACATAGCCAATAATGCTATCTAATAATATTATTCAAATAATATGAATTATTGATCTAATAATGGGAAATACTGTGCAATGAGAATTATTAAAACAACAATAATATAAAATATCAACACAGCAATTATTGAATCAATAAAATAAAATATTGAATAAGAATTCATCGTAACAATTATTGAGTAGTGCCTTCTTACGTAAGGATCAATAATTCATCTATCTTTTGTGCATCCACGCAGATTCATCAGATTTTCACCACCGGGTATTCCAACAGTGTTAATGGTAACAACTACGCCGTTATTTGTAAAAACTCAAACTTGTCATTTTCTTCATCCGACAATTATTCTCATTATGGGGCCCACAAATGATCACTACCGTAAATTTAATATTCCCTCACAACAAGAATATTCCACGACCAAACGAATATTCCCTGACAATAATGATTATTTTATAACCACTTGCATATTTTGCAAAATTTGCACATTTCACCCATAACAAGAGAATTATATCAAATTAATACCTTATTATTCACAATAATAATTAGAGGAAATTTGATTTTATTTATAATAAGTTGGGGTCTTACAGTACAACATTCATACATTCATTCAATTGAAAGATCTTAAAGAACAAATATAACTTCTATATATTTAAAGTAATATTTACATTTCCGAGGTTCTATTCCCATTACAAAGGTTCTTTGTCATAATAACAGTTACATTACAATAATAGACCTATACTATTACAAGACAGCTTAACAATCTGCCTTAGCTTTTCCTTTATCCCTTTTCGATCCTTCGGGACGTTCAGTCTTAGCTGCATTTATATGGTTCAAGCAAGAGTGAGCATAACTAGCTCAGCAAGTATAACAATTTTATAACAACATGCTTGACACATACGAATCGTATATCTTCAATAATTGAACAATAGTCATGAAGTACTATTGATAATACAAAATAACACTTCATCTTTCTTTCAAAATATTTTACAATAATAACAATATTCAGTAAAACATTCACTTCGGTCAAAGACCTCGAGTATTCATTCTTTATTGGAAAAGGACAACTCGGAAGCAAGTCCGTAAGCCCGATATTACTTACGAGCACTTCTAGGTGATCAACCTATTGTACTCTATGTTGATCAACACTACATCCATTAAACGTATGCATGTTTAAGCATTTGGCAACCTCACGTGCCTGTCGTTTTACTGATAAAACATTTGTTTAACATTTCAATCTTCTTTTGAAAACCATATCAAGTAGTTGACAAAAGATAGCAACATTTGATAATAAATTATTAGATTATCAATACATCAAGTCTATCCAAAGGAATTGGCTTTAACTTCAACATACTTCAATTCATACGAAAGAATACATGAACTTCAAAACTTGTTCAGATTGAACTGAGACAAGAGTTAGAATACTTGCCTTTAGCGTCTGCTATGGTATATTAACTTTATATTCAAGTCTTTTAAGTCTCTACAATACATGATCACATAAGGCCTAACATTAGGTCACATATAAACAAGTATGTATATGACTATTTCATACCTTCATCTCAATCTAATTGTGTATTAGATCCAGTTATTATCTGTTCCGGTTTATCATTATCCTTGCATTTATAATCTACTAGGTTATCTCAACCTTTATACAACATCCTTAAGGTTTAACAAAGTTTAAACAATGTTACATTACATTCCTTAAGTTGTGTTTACTCTTAAATCAATTAGCTTTCCTTTCTTTGTACTTAGAAACATTCATTACCATCCTTGTTCTGAGACTAGCACTGCGGCACGAGTCCTTACTTAATGGGCCGCGCTGCGGCGCCACACTCTATAAGATTTTCGTACTGTACATGGCGCTGCGGCACCACAAATGGTACTATGGTTCGCGCTTCGGCGAACTCTTGCAGCATGTTTTCGGACATCATTACGCTACCGTAAGTACGACTCTCATTTAGCTTAGGGTTGTATACCGCTACCAACTCGCGCACCGAAAAAAATTCAGTCTTTGAATTTTGTGAACTTCCCGGACGCATAACTTCTTCATTATAACTCCGAATTGGCTCATTCAGAAGCCTACGGTTCACAAATTACGTAATCTATGCATTCATGCAAGAATTTTATCTATTTGACTTTGTTTGCTAAAAATTCACCTATTGGTTCATTTTTAACGAAAACGATAAACGTTCGTGAACGTTCAACGCTCGTTTCTTCGTTCTAAGTTGGAATCCTGTCATTTTCGAGTCCACAACTCTTAAATGTCAAATATGACTTATATCCATTGGGAAACAATGGTTCCGAGTTAAAACACAAAATTTGATTTCTATTCCGAGAATTTTACGAATTCGACGGTTATCGTCCAATCGTGCAAATTCCGATAATTCTTCATTCTTATGATTTGTTCAACATTACAAATGAATTCCATTCATCATGTGAACATCTCAACATACTTATTACAACAACCTATATTCATTGTTGGATTTTTGACTTATTCTTTATGAGCTTATAACTTGTCAAATTATAAACTACTTAAGATTTTATTATTCATGACTTATGATGATTAAAGTTTCTTAATCATCATACTTTACATGTTCTTCACATATAACTTTACTTAGGTATACATGATACATATGATCATATAAGTTCTTGTATCACTTCTCTTAATAAACTTATTACAAGTTCATAATTTTTATACTAACATTCAAGGTTAACTTATAATAAGTTTATAATTTTTATAAGTTCAAATGACTCATTGCCAACTTATGTGGCTTAAGTTCATGACTTGCATATTCTTCTTGCTTCTTATCATTCATGTTTCTTAATCCATCTTTTCTTGTCAACCTATCATGGTAGAGATGGAAGATATTGGAGAAGAAATCTTACTTTTGAATTCTTGGTAAGGTAGCTTTCTTCTTCTTCTTACTTATGGAAGTGACTTATTGTAGCTTATTCTCTCTAACACTTAAGCACTTTATAATCTTTGGATTATTTGAACAACTAACAAATGGCTTGTATGCCTCCTCTATTTGTAGAAATTGCAAAGCTAGGGTAGATTAGTCATTAAATCAACCCACCTCCTTAAGGCACCTCCTTACTATTCATTACTTGGCTAGCACAACACTTATCCTATGCTTGGTCATTACTCATTTAACTTGGTCATTACTCTTAAGTCTTGGTCATTACTTCTAATACTTGATCATTACATTAACTTGGTCACCACATATTAACCATATTGATATCGTTTGCCCCATGGGTCATACAACTCATGGATTCTAGTTTGGGCTTACAATAAATCAACCTTTGGGCTTTGTATTAATAAACACTAGTTGGTTCATTAATTAATAATTGGGCCTCTCCCTTTAATTCACTGGGACATGTATTAATTCAATCAACATTTGCAAGTCCATTAGCATTACTTAATACATATAGTTTATGTATTATTTTCGTATTCTAATTCATATAGAATTTATATACGATATTTCATCCTTCATACAAACTCGTATAATACTTCGTATTATACTCGTTTTCATTACTTTGTACAATACCAAGGTATCATACCATTATCACTTATTCATTACTACTTCGCTTTCCTTAAATTTTATAAATTAAGTCCGCAAGCGAAATATTACATTTTCCATAACTAGATTTTTATTACATAATCCATCTTACCATGTTATTCCATCATTACGTATTTCTCGAAAATTCAAAAATATATCCCGAGCAAATATCGATGAATAGTGTTTTTCAGAAAATCTCTCAGAAAACTTTTATTTTCGTCTTAGAAATTCAAACACTTTAATTCGTTTACGTAGCTCAAATACTACAACATTCTAACATCAATAGGTTATACAATGACAACCATCTTGATAACACATAGAATAGAATTTTATTATTATTTAATTTAATAAAATCATTTTACAATAAGATCCGAATTTCTCAGTTGTTACAATTACTATCACATTTCTATACTTGAATGCTTAAAAAAAACATTTTCTGGACAATCTGCTAAGTGGAGCTGCGGTACCACTTTTTTATCTTTGAGTCTTGGTATTTATTTTTTCATATACTGAGGCTTGGTCGTTTGGCCTGAGTCTCGAGCTGGAGTTAGGCGCCATGACGCGACACTCCAGATTCTGAATTTCCAGTTCGCGAAAAACATAGAATTCAGCGAAATAAATACTACATAATCATTAATTATCCAAATTAAACATACCCACATGTTAGAATTCATATATAATCATTACCCAACACTTAAAGAGTGATTTTAACCCATTAAAACATATAATTACAGAATTAAAATATGCAAATTGTACTGTTCTTGATGTTCTTGAACACAAACATGGAATTTAATACTTCAGATTCGTTATAAGGCCAAATCCAACCATTCAAGTTTCGTTTTGTTCATTTTAGCATGCATATTCATATACAAGTATAAATTTTACAAAACCATTTATGGTTGACATATTAAAGTTATGTATAAGGGCCATATGGCCATATAACGTACTCTGTAAATTTTTTAAACAACAAGTCATAGTATTATGAAACATATAATATGGAATCATATACAATATATATAAAACATGCTATGCTACTCGAATTATTACATATATTCACATAATTGTTACCCTTTCCAACTATAGAAACTTTTACAGAAGACTTTAAGCCATATTCATGAAAACTTTAAAAGACGTAAAATAAAAATTGGGTTGGAGAGAATTACCCAAGCGTAGTGTGAATAAGGATGACAAATTGAAACTCTTCTCAAACTCTTCAATCACACAACTCACACTCTCACTCAACAATTTCTCAACTCTCTCTGTGATGTTATGCCAGACTTTGAAAAATGAAGAAGAAGAAGGCGTATGAAATAAATAGAAAAGGAATCGACGTTGTGGAGGTCGATTACCTATCATGGGGTAATCGCCCCTGACCTCCCTTAGTGCCATATTTGGCTAGCATACTAGATTTCAAACCCTTTATTTTAATAAAACCTTATCGTATAGTTTGAAAATGTCACACCCTTCATAAAATAAAATCAATATCTTATTTAATTTACTTTAAATAAAATATAATAATTTCTCATAAATTCACATAGTCACATAATTAAATTTCTCATTAATACATAATGTCAAATTATTAACTCTCTAATTAATAATTAAATTAATTAAAATACCAATAAGCTTATTAAATATTTCTTTTAATACAATAAGCTCATATAATCACATACTTGACAATAAAATTCTCCACATTAATTTAATAAATGTAACACATATAATTAAATTAATCTACCACAATTTCATCAATTAATTATTTAATCTAATAATTAAATCATCGAAAATATTTATTTAATTCAATAAGTATTAAAATTAAATTACAAAAATCTCGTTCGTCACATCTTTCCCCCTTAAAAGGATTCTGTCCCCAGAATAATGACTCAATAAATTCAACCCGTTACATTATCCCCCCTTTACAAAAATTCTATCCCCAGAATCACTTACACATAAATTAAGTAAATAAATGAGGGTAATTCTTCATCATATTCTCCTCGAGTTCCCACGTAGCTTCTTCAGCGTTGTGGTTCCTCCAAATTACCTTAACAGAAGGTATTACTTTATTTCTGAGAACTTGTTCTTTTCACGTACACAATTGAGCAGAATTTCTTCGTAAGATAAGTCTTTTTCAAAATGTAGGGGTTCGTATTCAATTACATGCTTATAATCGGGTTTGTAGGGTCGTAATACAGAAACGTGAAAGACGTTGTGGACATTCTCGAGTGCTGGAGGTAGGGCTACCTCATATGCAACTTCTCCAATTCTTCGCAGTACTTCAAATGGTCAAATGAATCTTGGGGTAAATTTCCCTTTCTTTCCGAACCTGATCTTCCCTTTCCAGGGAGAGTCCTTCAAGAAAACATAACTACCTGATTCAAATTCGATATTTTTACGATGTGGATCAGCGTATTTCTTCTATCTATCTTGAGCTGCTACGAGTCATGCTCGGATCACTTTGACTATTTCTGCTGTTTGCTGTACCAATTCTGGCCCTAGCAATTGTCTTCGTCAACTTCATCCCAATAAAGTGGAGTTCTTCACTTTCTGCCGTATAACGCTTCATAAGGCGGCATGCTTATACAAGCGTGGTAACTGTTGTTGTAGCCGAACTCTACTAACGGTAAGTGATCATCCCAATTTCCTTTAAAGTCCATCACACATGCTCTTAGCATATCTTCTAATGTCTGAATCGTTCTTTCGCTCTGTCCGTCTGTTTGAGGGTGATATGCCGTACTCATTCGCAACTGTGTACCCATGCATTCCTGAAGACGTTTCCAGAAATTTGATGTAAAGCACAGATCTCTATCATAAACAATTGACACCGGCACTCCGTGCCTCAAAACAATCTCTTTTACGTCAGAGCCCTATGCTCCTCTCTTTGCTCTTCTCCTTGTGTCTCGGCTGCCATATTAGCTGTCGTACTTTCTAACTGTGCTTGTAAATTTCTACGAACACTCACTTTCCAACCTCTCACGTTTATGTTGTCCTGAACAGGTGTTAAGTCGGGGTTGGATGACCGCGTGCGCATAAAAAATTATCCAAATTCTTGAAACAAAAACAAAAACTGAAATGAGAAAATAGTAGAATTGTCTAAGTCACACAATATAGCTTAAATCTAATGATAATAATAATAAATTAAACGCCTTTCCCCGGCAATGGCGGCAAAAACTTGTTGCCTCTTTTTAAGTCTTAACAAAAGAGCTCTAAGTCATGCAAGCATATATGTGCCAACAAGTAATACAGAGCAAGTAAAGTATCGATCCCACAAAGAAAGTTGTTTAATTTAAATCACTATGCATTAATTAAATCACTATATTTATATGCTCAAACTAATGACTAAGATTGGTTTGTTCAAGAATCACAAATAACGATTAAAACAATAATAACGACGGAATAAATCAAATCTGGAAATAATGAGATCCTAAATTCATTTAATATTTCATTCAATCGCTAGGATCATTCATGACTTTTTCACATATCACAGGAAAGTAACCAAGAGCACTAAAAGAGTCATAACCATTTTTCAATGCACTATGACCTACTTACACATCATCCACAGATGATAGACTCTATGTAATCATCAATATAACCAAAATCACTATATGCCTATGCGAAATTACAACTATATTGAATTTAAGTACAAGCAATTATCCTAACTCATACGGTGAAACAGTATATGTCTATCTGGTTCACGAAATACACAAGCCATATAAAACAACCCCATATACGTATGCTATCATAATTACAATCTATACTCGTATGTTCATTGTCAATTCCATACAAGTACTGAAACGAATGGTGATCAATCATTCATACATACAAAACAATCGTGATAGACATCCCATATGATATGTAAAACAATCCAGCATTCAAGCATGCAACCAAACTACATATTAAAATCCTATAGAATCCCATAATGGAGTTTAGTTCATGACTGAACCAAAAGCCATTATGGGATCAAATCTAAACATGATTAACAAACAAACAACTGAAAGATGAAAGATAGAAACAATCAAACCCAATTGCTGAATATAATTCACTAATCAAATCCTCATATGAATCCACCAAATACTAATAATAATCCACTCTGGTAGAAAATCCCAAGAAGAAGTAGAAAAGTAGAGTTTTGGCCTCCTTCTACGTTGGAATCTCCCCTAGAGAGTAAACCCTAATTACGATGCTAAAATACATAAAAATTGAATAATAATGAATTCTTCTCCTCTGACACCAGTCAGAATCGTTTTAAAACCAATTACAACCATTTTAAGTAAACATTAAAATTAACTTGATTTCGAATGATGATTAAGCATAGCGCCTGTGACAGCGCTCCCCAAGTGTAATCCTCGTGCGGACGCGCAAGACTTGCAGTGTGTCATGATGTCCAGCCGGGTTCTTGCGCGGGCATGCGTTCCCATGCTTTTCTGCTTGCACACAGGCTTGACGACTTTTGCACTTTTGAATCTGGTTCTGTTCTTTGCCTTTGATCTGACTCTTCTTTGCTCATTTCTTTGTTCATACCCGCTTAGTCTCTGCTCCACTTGGTCCTCATGCCACAAATCCACAGCTTGTGCCTCGCTTCATGCGTTCATTTTCCTCGTGCCCTCTAAGTCCACCAAATTAAGTCATTTCTTGCACTTTTTCACCAAATGGAGTTTTAAGTGTATGAAATGTAGCTAAAACATACTAAAATGTACTTGAGATGGGCATAGTTCACGTGAATTGGTACTCCATAAATAGGTATAAAACTCACTTATCATTCAGCTCCGACTCCAATTGAGGCAGAGAATTGGATTGCTCACCTAGAGAAGATTTTTGACGTGCTAGGGTGCTCGGATAATCAGAAAGTGTTGCTAGCTACTTACAAGCTGGAAGGGGATGCACAGAGGTGGTGGAAAGTGATGAAAACAACAAAGGGACATGGTTATGTTGAAACACTTGGTTGGGCCGAGTTTTGTGAGGTCTTTTATCAGCAGTATTTTCCAGCTGCTGATAAAGAGGCCTATGCCAGAGAGTATCTGTCTATTCGACATAAAGATGATGAGTCCATCACATATTTTATGACGAGGGTCACCATGTTAGCAGGCTTTGCGGGAATTTTTGCAGGGACTACAGCGGAACAGGCGGAGAGGTTCAAGTGGCAGATTCATTATAGGTATCGTCAGCATCTTATTAACGACAAGTTTGTAGACGTGTCAGTAGTGGCTAATGCATCCAAAAATATTGAGATGGAACGATAGGATTTTCGGTCTTCTAAACCAGAAGGGGGTCGAAAGAGGGACAGAGATGATCACCAACAGGGTCAAACTTCAGTTCAACATGGGAAAAGTCAGGGTGGTCAGTTCAATAGATATCGTGGTGGCCAACAGGGGCAGTGGTGTGGCCAAAATCAAAACAAGGGTTATCAACAGATGCCTCAGCAAGGGCAGAATCATCAACTGCAACGACCTTGGAATGGTCAGAATCGTCAGCAGTGGCAGAATCATCAGCAGGGGCAGAATCAAGGTCGTTATCTGGGACCAGCTGGTGGGGGTAACCCAAATCTTATCCCGATAGCTCCTTGTGCTACTTGTGAGGCTAATCATATGGGGAGGCAGTGCCACATACTCACAAGTGCATGCTTCTTGTGTGGACAGATGGGTCATATTGCTAGGGATTGTACCGGTCCACATGGAAATGGTGGAGGTGGTGATAATGGTGGCAATGGAGGTCAACGTCAGGGTGGTCGAGTGTTTGTCTTGACATATAACCAGGCGACAGGTGCACCAGGTATTGTTTCTGGCACTCTTTTAGTTGGCAATCGTGAGGCATCTATTTTATTTGATACGTGTTCTACTCATTCCGTTGTTGCTCAGTCTTTTGTTCGGCACCTGGGTGTGCCATCTCAGTCTATAGATTTTGTTATGTCTATTGCTACCCCGATGGGACTTCTGTTGTTATTTCTGATTTGTATCGAGGGTGTTCGATCAATTTTGGGAATAGGATTAGTAGGGCTAATCTTCTCCCGATGAGTATGCACGATTTCGATGTCATTCTTGGGATAGACTGGTTAGATAAGCAGCAGGCCACTATCGATTGTCAGGCAAAGAAGGTTATATTTGGAGATGTAAAGTCTATGGAGTTCGTGTTTTAAGGTTCACAGCCGAGTAGGGTGTTGAAGTTTATTTCAGCTTTGAAGGCTGGGAAGTTGGTAGCAAAGGGTTGTGAGGGTATTTAGCATTTGTGAAAGATACCTCTAAAGGTGAGTCTCATATTGAGGATGTTCCAGTTGTTCGTGACTTTCCCGATGTGTTTCCTGAGGAGTTGTCAGAGTTTCCACCATAGCGGGAAATAAAGTTTTCTATTGAGCTTGTTCTGAGTGAGCTTCATCTCTAAGGCTAGTGTCGATGGCACCGATTAGAGTTTTAAGAGTTAAAGGAAGCGATTCAAAAGAGTCATTAAATCGTGGTGTGATTCGGCCGAGTGTTTCACCATGGGGTGCTCCGGTCTTGTTTGTGAAGAAGAAAAATGGGTCTATTAGGCTGTGTATAGACTACAGGGAGTTGAACAAGATTACCATCAAGAATCGGTATCCATTGCCGAGGATTGATGACTTGTTTGACCAACTTCAGGGGGCAAATTATTTTTCGAAGATAGACTGGAGGTCGGGCTATCATCAGTTGAGGGTGAGGGATGAGGATATCCCTAAGACAGTTTTTCACACTCACTATGGGAATTACGAGTTTCTGGTGATGCCATTCGGGTTGACTAACGCTCCAGTGGTGTTTATGGATTTAATGAATCGGGTGTTTAGGGAGTACTTGGACCAATTTGTTATTGTCTTTATTGATTACATTTTGGTTTACTCCAAGTCTAAGGAAGAGCATGAGGAGCATCTTCGCACAGTGTTGGGGATTTTGCAGAAAGATAAATTGTATGCTAAATTCTCTAAATGCGAGTTTTGGTTGGAGCAGGTTGCATTTTTGGGTCACGTTGTTTCTGCTGAGGGCATTAAGGTTGATCCTGCGAAGGTTGAGGCTATCACTAAAAGGCCGAGACCTACTACAGTGACAGAGATTAGGAGTTTCTTGGGTTTGGCAGGGCACTATAGGCAATTTGTGGAAGGATTCTCTTTGCTTGCCTTACCATTCACTCAGTTGATGAGAAAGGGCACGAAGTTTATGTGGAATGAGGAGCGTGAGAAAAGTTTTGAGGAGTTGAAGAAACGACTTGTGACAGCTCCTATACTTGCATTGCCGTCGGGGACAGGAGGTTATCAAATTTACAGCGACGCTTCTAAGAAGGTGTTGGGAGAATGCATATGTTAATTTAATGTTTAAATATAAATGCTCATGATTATTTGAAAAGTCCTTCAAGGAATATATGTACAAGGACTTAGTGATAGATCAAATCTGTTAGGTTGATCTAAGCTCTTAATGTGTATCATTCTGAAAATGAATGTATAGATAGAAAGATCAAATCTGTTAGGTTGATCATGAGATGTAATAGATAGGCTTCGAAGAAATCATAGTGTATCAATCTGATCAAGATTGCAGAAGTAAAGGCAAAAACGTATAGCCTCAAGAATTGTAGTGTGTCTACCTTGAAGGGCCTCTTCGGAAATTGTAGAGTGGTCCCAACATTTGCCGAGCCAACTCAGAGATCGTAGTGTGCTCTTGGAAACGTAGAGTTTACAACTCAAGCAAGCGAAGATCGTAGTGTGCAAATAGTTAAGAGAAATCGTAGTGCTCTCGGCTGATAGCAGCAGACCAAGCACCAATGCGACAAGTCACCACGATCTGAATCGTAGAGTACCACTATATGAATCGTAGAGTATCATCTGTCTTGTGTTAGAAGCATCAAGTCTCACGATTTATGTGGAGATAAACTCCAACATATGAGGAATGGATTCTAAACGTTGCAATACTCACCAGTCCCAAAGTCATAAGAAATATCCTTAGTATGCAACATAGAAGCGTATTGAAGAAACTAAGGAAAGTACCATTGGTAAGGAGGAAAACACCTTTTCAGGTTTTAGGTGAGAAAGCAGTCTGCTGTGTCAGTGGGCCAGAATGCAATTCAGAAGATGTGCAGAAAAGTCTCCATCAAAGAACAGAAAGGTCAAACGCATTTAATGCTTCAACGGATGGATCCAACGGATAGTTTTTAAGATCACATATATGGAAATCAAGTAGATGAGAGAGGCAAACAAGCATTGAACAAAAACGTACAGAACTCTCAAAGTTCAATTCTATGATCTGAGAAAAAGGAAAGCTTGCTCAGCTACTCAGTTCATTCGAACAAGTGCTTAAACAACAACTGAGTAGTAACCATCAAGAACTCAACATCTACCAATCAACTGAAGAAAATGTTCCAAGTCTGCTGGACTTTAAGAGTTCAAGAGTGAACTAAGAAGTTCCTAGACTACTGGTCTAGAAGGAATCCGTGTGATTCAGAAGTTGTAAAAGACATCTTGAGTGGATTTCTTACTCGAGGAGTAGAAGAGTGGACTAGGAGCTTTAAGTGCCCTGAACCACTTAAAACGACTGTGTCTTTTACTTTCTTACTATAACTGCTATATCTGCCATAACTGCTATAACTGCCTCACTCTCATAACTCCACTACTTCGTAAAGGAGATTAAAACAAACATTAATTTCGCTTAGTTTTAATCATCATCAACTAACAAGTTTAAAACGAAAAGATTTTTTAAATATCTATTCAACCCCCCCCCTTCTAGATAACTATTGTGCCTACTAGGAGCTAACAATTGTTATCAGAGCGGGTTCTATTTTATAGCTTACAAGCTTTAGTAGATCCAATGGCACACGTACCAAGCGAATCAAGGACTGGAGGAGGCAGCAAGCCACCAATGTGCAACAAGGATAAATTTGCAAACTGGAAAGTCAGGATGCAAGCATACATGGACTCAATAGATGAAGATCTATTTGAGACTGTTCAGAATGGGCCCTATGTTTCAACAAAGCTTGCACCAACCACATACGATCCAAATAGAATACAAATCAAAGTCAAAGAGGAGTGGACAGACAACGAGAAGAGAGTTGTCCTACTTGACAAAAAGGCCAAGAACATCTTGTTTCAATCCTTAGAAGACGATCTGTTTGAAAACACTGTCAACAGCAAAACAACTAAGGAGGTTTAGGAAGCACTGTTCATCATGCATGAAGGAACTGAAGAAGTAAGAGAAAACAAATAATCACTCCTGACACAGCAGTATAAAATGTTTGCTCATATTAAAGGAGAAAATGTAACTGCCACCTATGAGAGATTCAACGTTCTGCTCAACTCTCTACGAGCATATGGGAAGATCTATCCAAACAAAGATCCGATCATAAAGTTCATGAGAGCCCTACCGAGCAGGTGGGATGCCAAAACCACTGCTATAAGAGAGTCAAAGAATCTTCATGAGATGACAGTTCAACAGCTATATGGCAATCTCCTGACATACGAATTAGAGCTGACTCAACGAGTTGAAACCCTATCGGAAGGAAGAAAGAAGAATAAGGGTGTTGTTCTCAAAGCAACTGAAGGTGCATCTAAGGTTAACACTGAGATTGACTCTGATTATGATGAAGACGATGATGAAGATTTTGCTATGCTGGTAAAAAGACTAAGAAGGTTCATGTGTCAAGGCAAAACCAGCAAGCCAAAGAAGGTCAGCAATTACAGCAGCCAGGAGCAAATGAATGATCTATGCTACAACTGCAAGAAGCTTGGCCACTTCATTGCCAACTGCAACAAACCTCTTAGAGAAGAACTAAAGAAGAAATCACATGCAAAGAAGGAATACAAAGGCAACAAAAGGCCTCAGAAGAGAGACAAAAGCCTGGTAGCTGGAGGATCGTGGAGTGATTCAGACAATGACTCCAATCCTGATTCTGGAGATGATGAAGAACCACAAATGGCTAATATGTGGCTAATGGCCAAACATGCAAAGGACAAACAAAACTCCTACATACATGAAGTAAGTCTCGATGAGGTATTTGACTTCATTTCTCCAAATGTAGACATAAATGATTTAAGAACTGCACTGCATGGCATAACCACTGATCTACATCAATACATAAAGTGGTTCAGAGTTTTGTCAAAGGATCATTCACTTCTTCAAGAGGAGAAAAACAAAGTTCAAGAAGAGCTTGAAAAAACCCTTCTAAGTACTAACCTTCTCTCCAAGCTTGAGGCTGAGAATGAAATCTTAAAACAGACAAATAAACTCAATACACAAATAGAGTCTAATCTAACCTCTAAAGATTGCCTCTACATGGAACAAATCCTCATCATCCATGGACTCCCTGCTCTCTAGTCAGAGAAGTACATTCGACATAACAGACCTAGGCCTTGGGGAATCCTGTTAGGTTTGTAATATTCATGAACGCAATCAAATTGCATAAAAAGTGCGGAAGCGTGTAAAAATCAGAGTTTAAAAATTTTACAAACCATATACCCGGATCACCCTTTATGCATAATTATTAATTAAACGAAAAGATAAAGAATAAAATCATACCCTTGAAGATCGAGCTTCATCAGGTACAAGTTCACCTCCAAATCCTTTCGTGTTCAACTTGAATCCACCGGGTTTGGTTCCTTCCTTTGATCAACGTTAGCCACCCATATGTTTGGCCTCTGGGAGGTGATCTACCAAGGAAAAATAAAGATTCAATAAGAAGGGTATTGGCTCAACCCTAGATTTTCTATCTCAGATAGAAAAAGGCGTACTCTCCAACAAATTGGAATTATGTCATTGTAAAAAGTCAACAACTACATCACCCATAATAAGACTCTTATTTATAGATGTGGGCAACCCACCTTAACAATTAAGGAATTGGGATTTATTTAATTAATTAAATTCTTTTAATTAATTAAGCTCCCTAATCTTATTAGGGATAATTAATTAAACTCCTTTAACTAATTTTCCTTCCTAATCCAATTAGGAATAAATGAGAGTACTTATATTAAATTAATTCCTAAACTGCTTTTAGAAATTAAAATAATAAAAATAATTGTAATAATATTAATAAGACTCTGTTATTAATTTATATTTAATATTTTAAAATATTAAATAATAAATATTAAGCTATCTAATTTATTCTATCACCATAGATTAAATTAAATATACATAATATATTATTACGATTATGCCATTAACTTCTTAAATCATTATTCTTCCTTTTATGGTGTGACCCTTTAGGTTCTCCATATTAAACCTAGGTTGTGAATAAATCAATTAGAACAATTCTAATCTTATTTAAATAAATAAATTAAACAATTAATTTATTTAAATAAATAATATTTATTCTACAATAGGGATAAGCCTCCCCTAATGATCAACGACTTTCCCAGATAATATAGATTTCAACATTAATCATAAAAGAACCTTTGAGTAAATAGTTACTGCATACAATTCAATCCTTCCACCATACAATGTCCCAATTAAATATAAGACATGGAATTATCACAAGTCTTATTTTATTTAATTATATGTATTTCGATTCTTAAATGCACAACTCAAATAATGCAAATTAGAAACTCCTTTCTAATTTCATTACGCCTTAACCAAGGACTACTGGGTTGTCATTTATCGAATCACATAGACATTTCTCTTCTTTTATTAGAAGTGGTAGATTCTTTATTGATCATATATTATCTCCATGTACAACTTGTTATACCCAAGCATACCCTTTGATATACCCTAAGGGTCTTAAGGAATAAGTCAAAGTATAACTCATCATACACAAGATACTATGATGATCTCAAGTCCAAGGATCACTTGTCTTTTACTATCACTACAGAATTCCTATTGACAGGCAATTAAAACTCCATTAGGTATTCCTTAGCGAGCCATGTTTAGTGAACTTATTCTCTAATAGGCACCTACATACTTGCTTTAGTGTCTCCACACAAATGATCATGAGATCAATCATCCTCATCCAATGAAAGCAAGTTAACGTATGTACCAATCTATCCGGATTCACTAATCCCCAATTTAGTAATCCAATGATTGGGAACTATTTTAGTTTTAAGCTTTCTAAGAATTTAGATCTCATTAGAATGATCATCATCATTATTCTAAAAGCATTGCTTAAAACTATGAGTTTATCACATATTATAAAACAGCATCATGTAGATAATTAAAAGCCTTTAATAAATTAATATTTTTTTATTAATAAATGAATAAGATTGTTACAAAGTATATGCTTTATCATCAAACATGATTGGCTTGTGTGCATACTACTTTCAATCTCCCACTTGCACTAAAGCCAATCGTCATGGTAACTCATACTCTTCTTCTCTAAGTGACGATTATCCTGCTGTTGGATAAGCTTTAGTTAATGGATATGTAATGTTGTTCATGAGAGTCCACTATCTCTATAGTGATTTCCCATCTTTCAATGATTCTAATAATCAAATGAAAGTGCCACAACACATGTTTAGATCCAAGATGAGACTTAGAACTATTCCTACTCTCAGAATGAACTTTTAATCCAAACAATCAACTTGCGGCTTCATTTATATAGCTATTTACTTTATCTTTATCACTAAACCAAAGAACTCTTTCTTTGTTTGGAACCTTTCCAATTCAACGCACCACCATTATTCAAGATAACGCTTTACCTTTAAAGTGGATTTTCTGTCATCTTGGTCTGTCTGAAAAACTTGACTCTGTTAAGCCCTCTAGTTTTAATTTAGACCCACCATGAATATGATCACATCCTTAGTGCCGGTTAAGAACTTTAAGATGTTTTTCACTATCTTACAGTGATGTTCTCCAGAATATGACCGATCAACATTAGATCTTGTATATTTCATTGCATACATGATAGTCACTCATGTGATCTCTCTTTTCAGGAGTCTGTGGGGACTATAAAGAGAGATACACTCCATGAAACATCTCTTGGAGCTTTCCATGCTAAACGACTTTAGCATCAAATGAATATACATTCCTTGGGTTAAGTCGAGCATCCTTTTAAATCTATCTATATAGATTTGCATCCCCAATAATGATACTCTTCCCAAATCATTCATGGAGGATTGTTTAGACAACTTTATCTTTACTGATTGTAGCATTGGTATGTCATTCCTTATCTGTAGTATATCAACATATAATATTAGGAATGTCACGGCGCTCCCACTGTCCCTTTTGTACACACTAGAACTCTTACCTCATCGTATGTAACTCTAGATCATCATCTTCTATGATGCGTTCCTCATCATCATCATCCATGATGAATCCATACCTCCTAGGTATCTTCTGTACTCATTCTAGATTTACTGATTCTTGTTGTGGTAAAATAGATCTATCTACAGAGTTCCTCTTATTTGACTTATAGTATTTTGTGGTTCTTGAACTCTTCAAGATCTATTATCCTCCACTAGCCCCTTCAATAATAAACACATTTATCTTAGAAAGCGCGTGTTTATGATAAACACCTTTTGCTAAGCATGATTATAGAACATATACCCTAAACTTATTTTAGGATGTCCCACAAAACGACACTTGTCAAATCTTGTCCCAAGCTTATCCTTTGAAACCTTTTCACATAAGTTAGACAACCACTTATCTTAACATACTTAAGATTAGGAATCCTCCCTGTCCATAACTTTTATGGAGTCTTGAAATGGATTTTGAGGTTACCTTTTCGTGAGATATGCATGTCATTTCTAGGACATGATCCTGAAGGATACTGGATGTCGGTAAAATCATTATGGACCGCACTATGTCCAACAAGGTACGATTTTTCCTTTCAGATACATTAATCAATTATTGCATATCAGGAGGCGTCCATTGTGAGAAAACCATTTGAGATGATCTAAAAACTTATTGCACAAGTATTTATTCCTTGATCTAATCAAAGAATCTTAATACTTTGCCAATTTGTTTCACTTCAATTTTTTTGAACCTTTCAAATAATTCACACTTGTATTTCAACAAATACATACATTCAACTCTTTGAATGATCATCTCCTTTTCTTATACTAGTTTGTTCAATATGCAAAATATATTTTCACGTAAGTCAAGTATACAAAATCCATTAAGTAATATTCCAGTTCTATACAAAACATTATTATTATAAATAGAACAACAATTGTTCTTAATTATAATACCAAAGATTTCATTGTCCAACAATAAAATGGAAATAATATTTTTAACAAGAACTGGAATACAATAACAACTTATTGACTTAATAGATTTTCCCGTAGGCATTGCTAAACTATAAGTTTCTATGGCTAATATGGCAACCTTTGCTACATTTCCCACACATAGGATTACTTATATTTGTTTAGCTTTCTACTTCTACTTGGTCCCTTCATAAATCTATATTTATGATAACCAAAGTCGGTATCCAATACCCAAGTAGAACCTTGACTTAAAGAAAAATGTATTTCAATCATGAACAAAAACTGTATTGTAACCGAAACTTCACTAAGCTTCTTTGGTTAGCCTCTGTAAGATGCTTCTCGCAGTTTCTTTCCAGTGTCCAGGCTTATTGCAGTGGAAGCAAACTCCTTTGCTATCCGTGTCAGTTTTGTTCTTACTTTCCTTTGTTTATGCCTTTTCTATATACCTTCTTTGAATCGTTCTTCTTTTTAGAAGATCCTTTGGCCCCTACCAGTAAGATATGGTCTTTCTTGGTTGGAAAGTGACTCTCATCATTTTTCAACATGTTAAGCAAATCAACGAAGCTGATATCTAGCTTGTTTATATGAAAAATTCACAACAATTGTGAAAGGAGTCCAGGAGTGAGTGCAAGATCAAATTTTGGCTCAACTCTCCATCCATGACAAAACCAATTATCCTAATTGATCAATCAAATTGATTATATTAAGAACTTTTTGTCTGTACTATAGTGCCATTGGCCATTCAAGATCGGAAGAGCTCCTTAGATATCTGATATATATCAGTCCTACTTTCCTCACCATCAACTACTTGATGTGCAGGAATATAGTAGGAGCATCCATAATTTCATGTTGACGCTGAAGCTCGTTACTCATGGATGCGAGCATGATGCATTGAGCCAACTGTGCATCATCTTGCCACTTTCTAAAAGTAGCAATCTCTTCCTCAGAGGCATTGCCTACAACCATTGTAGGGATAGGCGTATTAAGGACATAAGATAGCTTTTCAGCTATGAGAACTATTCTCAAATTCCTTAACCAATCCGTTTAATTCGGTTCAATTAATTTAGCATCTAATATGCTTCGCAGTGATAGTAATTTTAGACATTATAAAATTCTGTAAATGAATTTGTAATTAACAACATTTTAACATACATTCTTTTATTAATTACCAAAATAATTTAGGTCTTGTTTTAAATTGGTATCTCCCACTATTTTCTTCAAACTATATTACCCTCACTTATATAGTTCGGCAAAATCTAATTAAAGATTTGCTAGTGAGAATAAGGATCCCATTTCAAATGTATATAGCCTTGTGGTGACACAACAAACTATATATAAATAAATAGGTAGACAACTTTTGTCAATTACATCAACTATGCAACTCCTTGTATTTTGCCTCTTAGATTATTTTGATCAAGTGGTGGCACATCCGAATCAAATTATCCAAGTTAAGTCCAACCTAGCACTCCATATATTCAAAAAAGAAAAATATCATCCTTGTGGTGACACAACAAAACAATATTGTTCAATTTTCTTTATAAGCATCAAATGTGATAAATTAACATCTTAAATACTTAATACTTGCCTTGTGGTGACACAACAAACTCATATTAAATATTTAATACTCTATTAATTTTATCATGCTAGAAGGCGACGTTCGATATTCCAAATATCTTTGAACGCTTAGGACTTAATATAAAAATTGAGGGATTTGTTATTAATTTGTCTCATCTTGTTTAGCGCGCATGCACATATATATATATAAAATTCGCATCATATTAATGAACATCCGAAGCATGTTTGCATAATATATAATATATATAGTATAAGCATGCACATATAGAATACTATATTCTACCCAGATTGATTATGGACTTTTATTCTAGTTTGGTTCACTAGAGCCACCAAGTGAACCAAAAGGTCAAACCCTAGGGGTGCAAGAAATAATATTTAAATATAACTATTACATTTAAACCCGGGCTCCATTACAAACGGGTCTTCAAGCGCTCATTGTTCCTTGATCTCCAATTTTTAAAAATTAATTCTAACTATTCCTATTACAAAACTATTTAAAATAAATAGAAACCTTGATCAGCAGTCAAGGGGAAGTACATAGGAGGGAGTTAGAATTTACATTAAGAAAAAATTAAAGAAGACGAGGTACGCAGACCCCATTTAATATAACTCATACATTCATGCATCCAACTAAAATAAAATCCAATCATATTGGTCAATAGTCCATAATCAATCTCATTTATTATCATACACATCACCATATGCATCAATAAATAACATTCATCTCATGAATAATAAACATTTAATATATATATTGATATCATTTAATGGGCAAATTTAGTTAGTATAAAATCTATTTTTGAATAAAAATAAACTCCTTTATTTAAATCCAAATTTAAATCAAAATAAAACTATTTTATTTTAATTTATCCAATTTTGAATAAAATAAACTATTTTATTTTAATCAAAATTTTAAATCAAAATAAACTCCTTTATTTTAATTAATTATGGAATCCAATTCCATATAAAAAAATAAATAAAATTCATTTGTTTAAAGGAAACGTAGATTTTTCCTATTCACAAATAAACTCCTTTATTTTTGAATAATATAAAATCTTATTTCATATATAAATAAACTCCTTTATTTAAGGAAACACGGATTTTCTTTCTATTCACAAATAAACTCCTTTATTTTGAATAATATGAAATCTTATTTCATATCTAAATAAACTCCTTTATTTAAGGAAAGACTGATTCTTTTTCCTATTCACAAATAAACTCTTTTATTTTGAATAATATGAAATCTTATTTCATATCTAAATAAACTCCTTTACTTAAGGAAAAACTGATTCTTTTTCCTATTCACAAATAAACTCTTTTATTTTGAATAATATGAAATCTTATTTCATATCTAAATAAACTCCTTTATTTAAGGAAAAAATAGAATCCAATTTCAACTCCAATTAGTTAGCATGGAATCCAATTCCAACTCTAATTAGTTAGCATGAAATTTAATTTTAAAATTTAAATAAACCTATTATTTTTAAAATTAAAATAAACTTTTTTATTTTAAAATTAAAATAAACCTTTTATTTTAATTATAAAATTATTGAGAATAATATATTATATATATATATAATATATATATATATTATAAAATAAAATAATATATATATATATATATATATATATATATATATATATATATAAAAACGTAATGCGGTTTTATAATATAATATATATATATATATTATATCCGCATATATATATATATATATATATAAAATACCTGCATTCCTTGTAATAACGTGAAGCACGTGGCCATTAATGAATCTTTAGATTTACGTGGATGTCTTTAATCATGGAGTATATATATATATATATATATATATATATATATATATATATATATATATATATATATATAAATAAAGAGTCACGTGATACAAGTATTGTGTTTAACAACAAAGCTTCGCTAAAAAAAAAAAATGATTTCGGTCCTTTATTTTATTTTATTTTTTTATTTTTTATAAATAAATTTTATACAATAAAATTATGCCCAATTAAATTGTTCTAAACACATATCAATATACATATCAAATTAAAATAATTAATAATTTGCATAAAGGTTTGGCTCTGATGCCACTGTTAGGTTTGTAATATTCATGAACGCAATCAAATTGCATAAAAAGTGCGGAAGCGTGTAAAAATCAGAGTTTAAAAATTTTACAAACCATATACCCGGATCACCCTTTATGCATAATTATTAATTAAACGAAAAGATAAAGAATAAAATCATACCCTTGAAGATCGAGCTTCATCAGGTACAAGTTCACCTCCAAATCCTTTCGCGTTCAACTTGAATCCACCGGGTTTGGTTCCTTCCTTTGATCAACGTTAGCCACCCATATGTTTGGCCTCTAGAGGTGATCTACCAAGGAAAAATAAAGATTCAATAAGAAGGGGTATTGGCTCAACCCTAGATTTTCTATCTGTATAGAAAAAGGGCGTACTCTCCAACAAATTAGAATTATGTCGTAGTTGTAAAAGTCAACAACTACATCACCCATAATAAGACTCTTATTTATAGATGTGGGCAACCCACCTTAACAATTAAGGAATTGGGATTTATTTAATTAATTAAATTCTTTTAATTAATTAAGCTCCCTAATCTTATTAGGGATAATTAATTAAACTCCTTTAACTAATTTTCCTTCCTAATCCAATTAGGAATAAATGAGAGTACTTATATTAAATTAATTCCTAAACTGTTTTAGAAATTAAAATAATAAAAAATAATTGTAATAATATTAATAAGACTCCTGTTATTAATTTATATTTAATATTTTAAAAATATTAAATAATAAATATTAAGCTATCTAATTTATTCTATCACCATAGATTAAATTAAATATACATAATATATTATTACGATTATGCCATTAACTTCTTAAATCATTATTCTTCCTTTTATGGTGTGACCCTTTAGGTTCTCCATATTAAACCTGTTGTGAATAAATTAATTAGAACAATTCTAATCTTATTTAAATAAATAAATTAAACAATTAATTTATTTAAATAAATAATATTTATTCTACAATAGGGATAAGCCTCCCTAGCGATCAACGACTTTTCAGATAATATAGATTTCAACATTAATCATAAAAGAACCTTTGAGTAAATAGTTACCGTACAATTCAATCCTTCCACCATACAATGTCCCAATTAAATATAAGACATGGAATTACTGTCAAGTCTTATTTTATTTAATTATATGTATTTCGATTCTTAAATGCACAACTCCAAATAATGCAAATTAGAAACTCCTTTCTAATTTCATTCTGCCTTGGCCAAGGACTACTGGGTTGTCATTTATCGAATCACATAGGACATTTCTCTTCTTTTATTAGAAGTGGTAGATTCTTTATTGATCATATATTATCTCCATGTATAACTTGTTATACCCAAGCATACCCTTTGATATACCCTAAGGGTCTTAAGGAATAAGTCAAAGTATAACTCATCATACACAAGATACTATGATGATCTCAAGTCCAAGGATCACTTGTACTACTATCACTACAGGAATTCCTATTTACAGTAAGTAAAACTCCATTAGGTATTTCTTAGCGAGCCACGCTCAAAGAACTTATTCTCTAATAGGCACCTACATACTTGCTTTAGTGTCTCCACACAAATGATCATGAGATCAATCATCCTCATCCAATGAGCAAGTTAACGTATGTACCAATCTATCCGGATTCACTAATCCCCAATTTAGTAATCCAATGATTGGGAACTATTTTAGTTTTAAGCTTTCTAAGAATTTAGATCTCATTAGAATGATCATCATCATTATTCTAAAAGCATTGCTTAAAACTATGGGTTTATCACATATTATAAAACAGCATCATGTAGATAATTAAAAGCCTTTAATAAATTAATATTTTTTTTATTAATAAATGAATAAGATTGTTACAAAGTATATGCTTTATCATCAAACATGATTGGCTTGTGTGCATACTACTTTCAAATCCATTTCAGAGCCATGTGTGGAAAAGACAAAGGAAACTAGCACTAGTAATGCCTCAAGTTTTAGTAGAAGCATTATCTTTGTGAAATCCTCACAGAAGAAAGAACCAGTTCAACCTTGTTCTACTGTTTCCATTCATACTCAAAGGAGTAAAGGGTCTCACATTGGCCTGGGCTTCACAAAAGAGAAGAGTAACCCAACATCTACTCACCAACCTCGAAGAATTGTAGAGTCAAGTAAGACCAACTCTACGAATCAACTTGAAAGGTACAGTAGAGGTAAGGCACACTCATCACTATTTATGAAACCCAATGACACGTGGAAGAAGGAGAATCAACTTAACAGAAGGACAACTAAAGAATCACACAAGTCCAAATGGAGGATGAATAATCATACACACATAGACATGCATCATACTAGATGTTTTATATGCAATAAATTTGGTCACAAGGCTGCCAAGTGCTATTATAATGCCATGCATGTGAGACCCAAGATCAAACAGATTTGGGTCCCCAAGGGCACTAACAAAATAGGACCCATGCAAATATGGGTACCAAAATGAAGGTTAAACTTTATGACAGGGAAAGAGCTCCACGATCACAACCTGGTATCTAGACAGTGGATGCTCAAGACACATGACAGAGAACAAAGCCCTTCTATCTAACTACATAGAAAATGAGGGTCCCTCAGTCATCTTTGGAGATAACGGCTCGGGTAAGACAAGAGGATACTATCTGGCTGGCAATGGTGCGAAGATGTTTCAAAGAAAGTAGCATATGTGGAAGGTCTCCAACATAACCTTCTAAGCATCAGCCAACTCTGCGACAAGGGTCACCAAGTAACATTCCTCAACAACCAGTGTCAAGTCAGAGATTTGAAGACATCTGCTGTAAAGATAACCGGGACAAGAGAAGGAAATGTCTACATAATGAATCTTGGTCAACTAAGCTCAGATGAGACAATATGCTTTCTGGCAAAAGCATCTGAAGAAATGAGCTGGCTATGACATAGACGGTTATCCCACTTAAACTTCAAAAGCATATCCAAACTGGCATCAAAAGATCTCATTGCTGGCCTACCTAAGTTCAACTTCATAAAAGAAAGGTCATGCAATGCTTGTCAGCTTGGAAAGAAAACCAGAAGCTCACTATCGACAAGCCCCTACAGTTGCTCCACGTGGATCTATTTGGGCCAATTCTAACAAATAGTCTTGGAGGAAAAAGATACTCTCTAGTTATAGTCAACGACTACACCAGATTCACATGGGTATTCTTCCTAACCTCAAAGGATGAAACGAGCTCCCAATTAATCAAGATGTTCAGACTGGTGATGAACGAGAAAGGAGAGAAAATCAAGGCCATAAGGAGTGATCATGGAAGAGAATTGACTTCTCGAAATGGATCGATTCTGCGATAGACAATGGCATCGATCGCCTTCTCGACTCCACGAACTCCTCAACAAAATGGAGTAGCTGAAAGAAAGAACAGAACTTTGATAGAGGCTGAAAGAACACTACAAGCAAAGCACTCATCTACACCGAATATTTACGGCGTAAGCCAAATCAACACTTCATGCTACACGCAAAATAGATCAATGATACACCCTACGATCAATA
Organism: Panax quinquefolius; assembly: GCA_020205615.1. Classification (NCBI taxonomy): domain Eukaryota; kingdom Viridiplantae; phylum Streptophyta; class Magnoliopsida; order Apiales; family Araliaceae; genus Panax; species Panax quinquefolius. Next base: position 61,015,050 of record CM035166.1, on the reverse strand, counting down.
AGACACCCTACGAACTGTGGAAAGGAAGAAAGCCAAGTGTCAGCTACTTTCATGTATTCGGCTGTGCATGCTACATTCTCAACAATGGAAAGCAGTACCTGACAAAATTTCAACCCAAGTCAGACGAAGGAATCTTTCTTGGATATGCCACAGACAGTAAGGCCTACAGGGTGTTCAACAAGAAGACACTGAATGTTGAATTCTCGATTCACATTATCTTTGATGAAATAGACTTAGACAAAATAGTGCTTCAAGACTCTACGACCGATAATGCAGACACTACGAATGAATTCATTGAGCTCAACACCACGATCGTAGTGCCAGATAGTGAAATCGTTGAGCAAGAAAATGAGATTGTAGAGAGGTCTATGCAAGACAACAAACCTCCACACCAAGAAGAAGAAATAGATCTTGGAGACTTAAGACAAGAAGGCATCAGGATAGATGTCCCAACCGGAAATAGATGGGCCAAAGATCACACTCAAGATCTAATCATTGGAGATCCGAGTGCTAGAGTCAAAACAAGAGCTGCCACCCAGAATGAATGCTTTTATCTAAGCTTCATGTCATAAATGGAAGCAAAGAAGATAGAGGATGCTATGGAAGACTCCAGTTGGATAGAAGCCATGCAGGAAGAACTCAACCAATTTGAACGAAGCAAAGTATGGAGATTGGTACCAAGTCCAAAGAGTCATCCTGTCATTGGAACCGAGTGGGTCTTCAGAAATAAAATGGATGAAGATGGAGTTATAACCAGAAATAAGGCAAGACTGGTGGCTAAGGGTTATTGTCAGGAAGAAGGCATTGACTACGATGAGACATTTGCACCTGTTGCCAGGCTAGAAGCCATCAGAATCTTTCTTGCTTTTGCTGCTCACACGAAGTTCTAGGTCTTCCAAATGGATGTCAAAAGTGCATTCCTGAATGGAAAACTTCAAGAAGAAGTCTATGTAGAGCAACCTCCAGGTTTCATCAATCCAGGTTTCATCAATCCATCTCTTTCCAATTATGTTTATAGATTAGACAAAGCCTTATATGGTCTTAAACAAGCACCTAGAGCATGGTATGAAACACTAACTAACTTCCTGATTGAAAATGGGTTCACTAGAGGTAGAGTAAAAACTACATTATTTCTTAGAAAGCATAAAGACAAAGTCTTATTGGTTCAAATATATGTTGATAATATTATTTTTGGCTCTACTGACGAAAAGTTATGCAAGAGATTCTCCAAGCTAATGTAGAGCAAGTTTGAAATGAACATGATGGGTGAGCTGAATTTCTTCCTTGGACTGCAAGTAAAGCAAACTGATGAAGGAATCTTCATAAACCAAGCCAAGTACATCAACGATTTACTTAAGAAGTATGGCATGGAATCAGCCTCTCCCATTAAAACCCCAATTGCTCCTGTAACCAAACTTGACAAAGATGAAAAAGGTAAAAGTATTGATATAACTCAATATAGAGGTATGATAGGCTCTCTTTTATATCTAACTACTAGTAGACCAGCCATAATGTTTGCAACATGCATATGTGCTAGATTTCAGGCTAACCCTAAAGAATCACATTGATCTTCTTAAAAGAGGATTTTCAGGTATCTCAAGGGTACACCTTACATGGGGCTCTGTTACCCTAAGGAATCCTCATTTGAACTAACATGATACATTGGATCTTTCGATTTTGCAGTCCGCAAAATAGATAGAAAAGAGTACCAATGGCACATGTGTCAATTGCTAGGAAGCAGGACTTGTGTCCCGGCTTAGGAAAAACAAAACTCAAAGGTGTCACTTTAATTGCAAAAGTTTGAATACTTTCTTCTTTGGCAAATTGCTCGCTAGGATCCTATGGATGAAAAATTAGCTAGCTGATTATGGGTTTGATTTCAAATCCATTCCTATTCAATGTGATAACACAAGTGCCATAGCAATAACTCATAATCCTGTTATGCATTCTAGGACTAAGCATATTGAAATAAGGTATCACTTCATTAGGGATCATGGGCAAAATAGAACTATATCCTTACAATATATCCCTACTGAAAATCTACTTGCTGATGTTTTTACAAAACCTCTAGATGAATCCTGATTTAACAAGTTAATAAGTGAGCTAGAAATGCTTAATTTACAACCATGAGATATATGCTCTAGTATGTGCTAACTATACAGATACAAAGGCTGTGGTTGAAATCGTGGACATGATCAAGGGAAGTCTACGATCGTAGAGCTGAAGTGACATAAAAGAAAACGATCGTAGCAAAGACTCAACTATCATAGTGCAAACTCAACGATAGCAAAACCCCACCATCATGAGAAGCATCCTATGATGATAAGTTTTGAAACAAAGCAATCTCTCCGATGAGTGCTTCAGGAACAAACCTAACCCTTGACTCATTCCAAGAGGTTGGCCCTTCCTAAGCTACATTAAAAGAATGCTAAGTTAAAAACTCATCACAAGGATCCGATCAGACTCAACGATCGTAGTTCAGACACGACAATTGCTGGAACAGACACGACGAATGCTAGATAGACTCGACGATCATTACTCAAACACGATGATTGCTGGATAGAATCAATGATCTTAGTTCAGACCCAACGAATGTAAAGTATACTCAACGATCACAAAAGCTACCTCAACGATTATAGGACACATCAGCTTTGCAGGAGCTAAGGGAAAATCAGTACAATCCTTCTCAGTCAAATTCGTAGAGCCAAGCAGAATTCAACACCTGTCCCACTAAGCAAAATAGACAGTGGGAAGTTACATGTACTATTTGAAAGTGCCTTTTTGAAATCAGAAGTTCAAAATATTATCTCTCTTATTCTCTCTCGAAATAGAAACCCTAACTCAGAAGAAAGCTCAGTCAATCACACTTCTTGCAAGAAAATTAATGGCAACTTCTAGTGTTATCTCCGACTACATACTCTTCTTTGACGAGTTTAAAATAGCAGAATCCAAGTTTCACAAAACTCTGTCGTTACTGAAGAAGGAGGGTCTCGAAGAAGATTTGGGCACAGACACATTGATCTACCCGAAGCTGGTAAAAAAATTCTACAATAATGGTGTATTTGAAAATAACACCATCATTGCGAAAGTTAGAAACGTAGAGATCAGACTAAAGGCTATGGACATCAATCTAGCCCTAGGTCTCAAACCTGAAGGGTATCCGTCCATAGATGGCATAGACTTCCATAAGGGACTCAAAAGGATGCATCATAAGAAATTAACCTATATCAAAGGATACAAGAAGAAGGAGTTTCCACCGAGGTATGAATTTCTAGCTGATATTGTTGGAAAATGTATATGTTGTAAGAGCTTTGGTCATGACTCTGTAAATGAGATACAACTCAAGCTCATGACTGCCATAAGTTATGGAATACAACTCAACTATGGGGCTCTATTGCTTGAATGGATTGGGAAGTGGTTAATCAGCTCAAAGAAAACAAAGAGTTCCCAAAAGATGCTCTACGGGTGATTCATAAGCATCATCCTATAAGCTGCTTTGGGTGAGAAGATTAAGGATCACGAAGGAAAAGCCATTAATCCAAACAGACGAATGACCCAACAACTATTCGTAAACTGGAAAAGGAATCCAACTGAAAATGTACGAATGATGTCTGAATTCAGTGGAAGAACTGGTGAAAGAAGGGAATCAGGAGTACCAAGAAATATGTCAGTAGTCAGAGAAATTGAAGGAGAAGAAGAAGAAACAAATAAGGGAGAATCCTCTGCTCTTATCAGAAAAAGCAAGGTCAAGAAGAAGCTTATGGCTAGGATAGAAGAGGAACCCCAGGGATCCACAACTGATAAACCAGTAGAGTCCTCTGATGTTGAGACTCTAAGGATCCTGAGAAAGAAGAAACAACAGGTTGAGGCAGAAGAAGATAGAGCTACCATATCTCAGATGCTAAAGAAGGATAAGATCAGCCACAAACCCAAAAGGCCATCTCTCTCTTCAATTGTAGAGTCTCTACTGATCGTAGAGACCAGACCAAACACCTTCGAGCAAAGAAGCTGCCACACCTGATAACCGTCTGTAGCAAAAGGTTCCCCAAGGCATGATGAAAGTAGTTTTCTCACGGTCTTCCTCACCAACCATAATCTGATTGTACGCTGTGAAGCAATCCGCAAAGGAGTACATGTCGTATTGAGCAGTATTATTAATGAGAATGTGGATAAAGGGTACGGGAAAGCTTTCTTTAAGGCAAGATTTGTTCAAATCTCGGTAATCCACGTAAACTTGCATCTTTCCTCCGGATTTAGGCACGGGAACAATGTTGGATATCCACTCCGGATATGTAGACACCATGATAATATCGGCTTGAAATTGTTTCACAATTTCTTCTTTTACCTTTAAACTCCACTCGGGTTTCAATCGCCTGAGCTTCTGCCTAACTGGCTTAAATCCCTCATTAATGGGAAGGCGATGATGAACAATATCAGTGGACAAACCCACCATGTCTTCATGAGACCATGCAAACATATCTTGGAATTGGGTTAATAGTACAACCATGTCATTCCGTTGGTTTGGGGTATGGTCTGAACCAATCTGGATTAGCTCAGGGCTTTCTAAGGTTCCAAGATTTAAAGAAGTGGTTTGGTCAAGGTTGGGTTTAGGTTTGTCTATGACCCATTCTTTAATCTCCTGAGGTGTCTCAATGTCCTCTTGTATTTCCATCAAGTCTGAGTCTAACTTTGTATCAAAGTTACAGTCCTTCTGCAGAGAAGGCACCTCATCAGCAAGTAAATGCATATCTACATTCAGAGTCCTGAAACAAAATATACTTTCACTTAATATATGAAACTATTTAATCATACACAAGCGTTAGCATGTACTGATAAGCTCAAGTGAGCTGAAAGAGATAGCCAGAAGGGATGAAGCAAGCAGGAAAAGAAGGGCTGAGGAGTATGCCAATCCTCCACGCAAAAGACCAAAGAAATAGAGATAAGTGAAAGTTTAAATTCTTATTGATGTAAAGCTAAATTATAATAATCTTCAATCATCAATAAATTCATGCTTATTCTCTAGAAATTTCAGCTGCTCACTGAAATACTAAGTCATGTTTAAATTTCCTGTAATTGCATCTAGATAATAATAATCATGAAAACAAAATCCCCTTGGTTATGTCAACATCAAATAGGGGGAGATTGTTGGGATAATGCATATGTTAATTTGATGTTTAAATATAAATGCTCATGATTATTTGAAAAGTCCTTCAAGGAATATATGTACAAGGACTTAGTGATAGATCAAATCTGTTAGGTTGATCTAAGCTCTTAATGTGTATCATTCTGAAAATGAATGTATAGATAGAAAGATCAAATCTGTTAGGTTGATCTTGAGATGTAATAGATAGGCTTCGAAGAATTCGTAATGCATTAATCTGATCAAGATTGCAGAAGTTAAGGTAAAAACGTAGACTGTCAAGAATCGTACTGTGTCTACCTTGAAGGGCCTCTTCGGAAATCGTAGAGTGGTCCCAACGTTTGCCGAGCCAACTCAGAGATCGTAGTGTGCTCTCGAAAATGTAGAGTTTACAACTCAAGCAAGCGAAGATCGTAGTGTGCAAATATTTAAGAGAAATCGTAGTGCTCTCGGCTGATAGCATCAGACCAAGCACCAAAGTGACAAGTCACCACGATTTGAATCGTAGAGTATCATCTGTCTTGTGTTAGAAGCATCAAGCCTCACAATTTATATAGAGAAAAACTCCAACATATGAGGAATGGATTCTAAACGTTGAAGTACTCACTAGTCCCAAAGTCATAAGAAATATCCTTAGTATGCAACAAAGAAGCGTATTAAAGAAGCTAAGGAAAGTACCATTGGTAAGGGGGAAACACCTTTTCAGGTGTTAGGTGAGAAAGCAGTCTACTGTGTCAGTGGGCCATGATTCAATTCAGAAGATGTACAGAAAAGTCTCCATCAAAGAACAGAAAGCTCAAACATATTTAATGCTTCAACGGATGGATCCAACGAATAGTTTTCAAGAACACATATATGCAAATCAAGCAGATGAGAGAGGAAAGCAAGCATTGAACAAAAACGTACAGAACTCTCAAAGCTCAACTCTACGATCTAAGAAAAAGGAAAGCTTGCTCAGCTACTCAGTTCTTTCGAACAAGTGCTTAAACAACAACTGAGTATCAACCATCAAGAACTCAACATCTACCAATCAACTGAAGAAAAAGTTCCAAGTCTGCTGGACTTGAAGAGTTCTAAATGAACTATAAGAGAGCCAAATCTGTTGGACTTGAATAGTTCAAGAGTGAACTAAGAAGTTTCTAGACTACTGGTCTAGAAGGAATTTGTGTGATTCAGAAGTTGTAAGAGTAATCATGAGTGGATTTCCTACTCAAGGAGTAGAATAGTGGACTAGGAGCTTTAAGTGCTCTAAATCACTTAAAATGACTGTGTCTTTTACTTTCTTACTATAACTGCTATATCTGCCATAACTGTTATACCTGCCTCACTCTCATAACTCCACTACTTCGTAAAGGAGATTAAAACAAACATTAATTCCGCTAAGTTTTAATCATCATTAACTAACAAGTTTAATTTGAAAAGATTTTTTAAATATCTATTCAACCCCCCCCCCCTTCTAGATAACTATTGTGCCTACTGGGAACTAACAGAAGAGCTTGGGGTGTGTTTTGATGTAACACAGTAAGGTGATTGCTTATGCTTCTAGGTAGCTTAAACCTTACGAGGTGAATTACCCCACACATGATTTGGAGTTGGAAGCAGTGATCTTTGCCCTAAAGATTTGGAGGCATTACTTGTATGGAGAGACTTGTGATATCTTCACCGATCACAAAAGTCTTAAATACATTTTCACTCAGAAGGAGCTTAACATGAGGCTGAGGCATTGGTTGGAGCTTCTAAAAGATTATGATGCTAGAATTCAGTATCACCCGGGGAAGGCAAATGTGATTGCAGATGCTCTTAGCCGAAAGAGTTCAGGGAGTGTAGCAGCCCTTATTACACAACTTCAACTTATTTCGGATATGGAGCGGCTCGAGTTGGAGTTGAATGCACGAGGTTCAGATGGGCATTTGGCGAGTATAAGAGGGGAACCCTCTCTTATCTCACGGGTCAAAGAAGCTCAAAAGGAAGATGGGGAATTGTGGAGTATGGTGTGGAATTTGGAGGATGACAAAAAGTCTGAGCTTTGTATTGATGATCACTGTGTGATTTGGTTGGGTGAGCGATTTTGTGTACCATCAAATCCAATGATTCGGGAGGCGGTGTTGGCTGAGGCTCATAGTTCGCCATTTTCTATTCATCCTGGTTCTACAAAGATGTATAGGGATTTGAAGAAGAATTTTTAATGGAATGGTATGAAACGAGACGTGGTTGAATATGTTGGGAAGTGTCTTACTTGTTAACAAGCGAAGATAGAACATCAACGAGTTAGTGGTTTACTACAACATTTAGACATTCGAGTGTGGAAGTGGGAGGATATCACGATTGATTTTGTGACTGGTTTGCCGACAGACTTTCAGGAAGAATGATGCCATATGGGTAGTGGTGGACCAGTTGACCAAATCGGTACACTTTTTGGCTATCCATGAGGGTTACTCGGTCGATAGGTTGGCACATATCTTTCAGCAGGAGATTGTTAGACTTCATGGTACTCCGATATCTATTGTTTCAGATCGGGATCCGCGATTCACTTCTTGGTTTTGGAAAGGGTTTCAACGAGCTTGGGGTACTCGACTCAACTTCAGTACTTCTTTCCATTCGCAAACTGATGGGCAATCCAAGAGGACTATTCAGACATTAGAGGACATGTTGAGGTCTTGTGCACTTGAATGGTCGGGTAATTGGGATGATTACTTGAGCCTAGTTGAGTTTGCTTACAACAACAGCTGGCATGCAAGTAATTAGATGGCTCCGTTTGAGGCATTGTATGGTAAGAACTGTCGGGCACCGACTTGTTGGGACGAGGTTGACAAAAGGGCCATAGAAGGGCCTGAGTTTGTCTAAATCACTATGGAGAAGGTAGCGATGGCTAAGGAAAAATTGAAGTCGGGTCGATCATGACAGAAGTGTTATGCTGATAACCATATGAGGGCTTTAGAGTTTGAACCTGGTGAGCATGTGTTTCTAACAGTTTCTCCTTGGAAGGGTATTCAGCGATTTGGGTTGAAAGGGAAGCTTAATCTGCGTTATATTGGCCCATTTGAGATTTTGGAGAGGGTTGGTGAAGTTGTTTATCGGTTAGCTTTGCCTCCACGGCTAGCTCATGTGCACAATATGTTCCATGTGTCGGTGTTGAGGAGTTATCATTATCATCCATTGCATGTGGTGCAATATCCGTTCGACAAGATTTGGGAGGATCTTACTTGTGAGGAACAAGCCGAGGAGATTTTGGATCGTCAAGAGAGGATTATGAGAAGGAAGACAATTCCGTTTGTTAAGGTTTTGTGGAAGAACCATTCAGAATGAGAAACCACTTGGGAGATGGAGGAGTCTATTCGAGCGGAATATCCGCATCTTTTTGATAATTAGGTACGTTCTATTCTTTTGATTCCGGGGACGAAATTCTTTTTAAGGGGTAGGTGATGTAATACCCAGTAAAATAATAAATAAATAAATAACATTTAAATGAATATTTTAATTTTTCTAATTGGACTTTGTCATTTATTTGGGTCAAACTAGTTATTTAATTTATGTGGGCTAATAAAAATTAGTAAGTGATGGATAAATTAATTTGGCAAAATTAGGCCTTAAAACTAATTGAGATTAATTTATATTTGTGGATAATATAAAAATCTATTATAAAAAAAATTAATTAATAAAATTTGTTATTAAATAAACAAAACCTAAGTGTTTCATCATATTTTATACAAATCGACGGAAGGAAAAGAAAAGGGAAACAAGCCGCCTCTGTACTTGTGAGAGAAGTCAGTGTTCGGAAGAAAGAAACATAAGGTATGCTTTTATTATATGAGTATTGTTATGATCATGTGCAACTTCTCTTATTTGGAATAAGAAGTGAACTAATTTATATATATAAGAATGGTTCATGGAGTGAACCAAATACATGAATATAATATATAAGAGTGGTTCTAATAAAATATTGTATGTATTCACTTAGCAGTATGTATATATATGGATGAAGGTGTTAAATTGTCAAAGTAGAAAAGAAGAAAAAAAAACGTTAACATGTTGCTACTAAAAAAACAAAAAACTACATACTTTGTTATATATTAAGGATTATATATATCATGTTTGATTGCAAGTTTGTTGGATGAATTGTATTTATATATATATATATATATATATATATATATATATATAGAGTTATTGTTTTGTCTAAAATAATAAAAGGGTAATGATTAAAAGTTTAATTATAATTTAATTTGAATTTGTATCATAAAACTAATGTAAATTAGGAAATAAATTCATGTTACTATAAATTATAGTTATTAAGTAACTTATATTTATTATTATTTTGTTTAATTAATTTGAATGAAAGGAATTTAACGAACTATATTGGGATAATAATTGTGGGGTATTACATTGCTTTATCCAGGTACGGATTCCGTACTCTTTCAGTGAGACTCTTTTGTTTTTGATTTGTTCGTTTCGTTATTCGTTTCGAAATTTAGTATTACCTCTCATAATTATTCCTTGTCAATTCATTGTGATAGTTTCGTTTGGCGTTCATAGTTGGAACTCATATTTGTACTCTTTAGACTAGTACACCATGTCTAAATTTATTTTGATATTTGTAGTAATGTGCATGTTAGTATTGTTGAGGACTTTTAGTTGATGATTCATTTCAGTTTAGCATGTAAATATTAGAACCCCTTTGTGTTGATATTGTGTCGCATGTGTTGTGACATGGTATCCTTGTTAGAATATACCGTAGGGTATACCTGAGCTATAACCACCTGTGGGGGTACCACATGCATGTCCTCATGGCACCGAGGCATGACACCTTTCGTGGCGGTGTGATCAGTCCATGACGTCTCCGTTTTGTGCTCTGGTGGGAGTTGGCCATTTGGTGTTTTGTTGTGGGAGGCGTATGGGTCGACCCTAGTTTTCTGTTCTGTTCTGTTCTACGGATTGGTGATGTTTGTGCCAAACACACCTTCCAATTTTACATGCATTGGATTCGCGGTCCAATTTGTGCGACTTGCCTGTGTGGCATTATTTGATTTGCCTTTGTGACATTATTTGACTTGCCTGTGTGGCAAGGTATATTCTGTTTTATTCTGAGCTCGATATGAAATAACACCCAACCATTTGATTCAGCCTATTATTTTGTTGTGTTAGTTTTGTTCGTTTCATTTTATTTCATTTAATTGAGTTAGTTATTTCGTTTTATTATTTTTATTCTATATTTGTACTGGGCATTTAGCTCATGCTGTGTTTTTCTTCCGGTAGGTAATCAGGGGGATCAAGGGCAAGTGTGATGAGAACTCCCTTCATTCCAATGGTTTAGAGATATTCTGTTTAGGCTTGATAAGTCAGTTTATTTGAAATTGTAATAATTAACTTAGATTATGGTTTGAGCCAGTTTGACATTTATTATGGTTAACTTGTGGTATTTATCAGATATTAAGACTATTCTATCGTGGCTTTAAGCCTTACTATTAAATTCATCAGTTTTGTTATGTTTTGAGTAACCTCTCTTTCTATTTCGGAAAGGGGTGTTACAATCATTTCTTGTAAAATTCATAACTCCCATTCTACACATCCAAAATTATCTATTATTTTTGCTAAAAGTAGATAACTCATCAAAGTATCTTCCCAAATTGTTATCGAATTTTCAAAGTGCAGATAATGGACGAAAATGCTCTTTCTAGGGGCTGACCAGAAACTATCCTCTTTAACTTTTGTTTAACATGAGTTGTTTTGACTCCAACAGCCCTCAAGGCTTGAAATACGTATTTTCACCCTTAGGAACATATGTTCATTTTTTTCCTTTGGATCAACATTCTAACACTCAAAAAGGTTAGATCCTTCTATAAAAACATGTATATATAAGGGTTTTTGAGTCTTAGAACATTACCTCTCTATTACATCAAAAACAAGCAAAAATAAAAAGGAAGAAAGTAGATTAGAGTTTCACCTTGATCTTCTAGCAACTCTCCTTTCTTTACCAAAGAATCTTATGAACTTGGGATGCATAAGAGCTTGGAGTTCTCTCTCTTTCCCTCTCTCTCAGCCCCGACCACTCTCTCCCTTTTCTTTCTTTTGTTTTGTTTTGAAAGTGAGATGAAGAGAATGAAATGAAATGAAAATCAAATATTAGAGTATTAGTATAAAAGTATAGATATACAACCTATATCTATATTTTATCCTAATACTTCTTACATCCCCAAAATTTTTATCTTTTAGATTACATGTAATCCTAATTAATGATTTAGAATCAATAAGAGATTGACACACAAGGGTTTTGTGTAGATAAGGAGATTAGTTAACAAAATTGGTAATTTAATTATCACATCACAAGCCAAATTTAGCCACAAGGGGCCAGGTATTACCCACCCTTTTTGCTTTAGTTTTAATGCCTAATTTGATTAATCGAATGTCCAAAATATCCCTTAACAATTGGGCTAAAGATTGGCCTTTCAATTTAATTCCTTTGGGCTTCCTAATTAATTGTTTGGACCATGAAAGTAACATAGTCCAATACTTTTAACCTATCTCACCCTAATTATTTATCTAGGGTTTCTATCCCCACTCCTTTGGAATTAAATACTTACTCAAGTCCATTAAATTTTATAATCTAATTAGACTTGCTATAATTAGGTTTAAAATAAGTAATAAATTGAGATAATAAAATTAATCTCTTAAGTTAGTAATAATAGTAAATACTAACATATCTCAATACAATAACCCTTAGGTTATCTAATTACTACACCTAAGGTATAATTAGGTTATATAATTTTTCTTTTGAATTCTATTTACATAATTAATAAATATACATATCCATACATACAATATATATATTTATTTAACCATACACCTTTTCCACATAAGTCATCACATAACCATTCACTAAATGCCACAAAGTTTTAAATATCATTATATTTATTTACAAAGTGACTTAGAAATTCTTGGTTATTACATCCTCCCCTCCTTATAAGAATTTTGTCCCCGGAATTTCACATAAGGTTACTTAAAAAAATTTGGATAATTCTTCCTCATCTTTTCCTCGAGTTCCCACGTAGGCTCTTCAGCATTGTGGTTCCTCCAAATAACTTTTACAGAATGTAGAACTTTATTCCTTAACTTCTGGTCTTTCTTATCTTAAATTTCTATAGGAATTTGTTCATACAATAATTCCTTCTCGACTTGAATTGGTTCATACGATATCACATGCTTGCAATCAGGCTTATATGGCAGTAACACTAACACATGAAACACATTATGAATATGTTCCAGTTCAGGGGGCAGAGCTACCTTGTACGCCACTTCACTTATCTTCTTCAATATCTCGAATGGCCCAATAAATCTTGGACTCAGTTTACCTTTCTATCCAAATCTTATCTTCCCTTTCCAAGGAGATACTTTCAAAAACGCATAACTTCCCACTTTGAAGTCTCTTTTCTTACGATGTAAATCTACATACTACTTTTGATGATCTTGAGTTACTACCAGTTGAGCTTTTATCATCTTGATGATCTCCATAGTCTGCTGTACCAACTTTGTCCCCAACAGTCTGCATTCGCCTACTTCATCCCAACATAAGGGCATCCTGCATTTCCTCCCATACAATGCTTCGTACGATGGAATACCAATGCTTGTATGATGACTATTGTTATATGCAAATTCTACTAATGGAAGATGATCCTCCCAGCTTCTCTTGAAGTCCATCACACAGGCTCTGAGCATGTCTTCTAATGTTTGAATTATTCTCTCGCTCTGCCCATCGGTCTACGGATGATACGCGGTACTCAACCTTAGTTATGTCCCCATTCTTTCTTGAAGACTCCTCCAAAAGTTTGACGTGAAGCGCAGATCCCTATCAGACACAATTGACATTTACACTGAAAGTAGTATGCACATAAGCCAATCAAGTTTGATGATAAAGCATATACTTTGTAACAATCTTATTCATTTATTAATAAAAAGTATTAATTTATTAAAGGCTTTTAATTATCTACATGATCTTTGTTTTTATAATATGTGATAAACCCATAGTTTTAAGCAATGCTTTTAGAATAATGATGATGATCATTCTAATGAGATCTAAATTCTTAGAAAGCTTAAAACTAAAATAGTTCCCAATCATTGGATTACTAAATTGGGGATTAGTGAATCCGGATAGATTGGTACATGCGTTGCTTTTCATTGGATGAGGATGATTGATCTCATGATCATTTGTGTGGAGACACTAAAGCAAGTATGTAGGTGCTTATTAGAGAATAAGTTCAATTGAACGTGACTCGCTATGGAATACCTAATGGAGTTTTATTTGCTCGTCAATAGGAATTCTCAGTAGTGATAGTAGTACAAGTGATCCTTGGACTTGAGATCATCATAGTATCTTGTGTATGATGAGTTATACTTTGACTTATTCCTTAAGACCCTTAAGGTATATCAAAGGGTATGCTTGGGTATAATAAGTTGTACATGGAGATAATATATGATCAATAATGAATCTACCACTTCTAATAAAAGAAGAGAATGTCCTATGTGATTCGATAAATGACAACCCAAGAGTCCTTGGCGGCGCGAATGAAATTAGAAAGGAGTTTCTAATTTGCATTATTTGGAGTTGTGCATTTAAGGATCGAAATACATATAATTAAATAAAATAAGACTTGACGATGAATTCCATGTCTTATATTTAATTGGGACATTGTATGGTGGAAGGATTGAATTGTACAGTAACTATTTACTCAAAGGTTCTTTTATGATTAATGTTGAAATCTATATTATCCGGAAAGTCGTTGATCGCTTGGGAGGCTTATCCCTATTGTAGAATAAATATTATTTATTTAAATAAATTAATTATTTAATTTATTTATTTAAATAAGATTAGAATTATTCTAATTGATTTATTCACAACCTATTTAATATGGAGAACCTAAAGGGTCACACCATAAAAGGAAGAATAATTATTTAAGAAGTTAATGGCATAATCGTAATAATATATTATGTATATTTAATTTAATCTATGGTGATAGAATAAATTAAATAGCTTAATATTTATTATTTAATATTTTAGAAATATTAAATATAAATTAATAAGAGAGTCTTATTAATATTATTACAATTATTATTATTTTAATTTCTAAAAGAGTTTAGGAATTAATTTAATATAAGTACTCTCATTTATTCCTAATTGGATTAGGAAGAAAAATTAGTTAAAGGAGTTTAATTAATTATCCCTAATAAGATTAGGGAGCCTAATTAATTAAAGAATTTAATTAATTAAATAAAACCCAATTTCTTAATTGTTAAGGAGGGTTGCCCACATCAATAAATAAGAGGAGTCTTATTATGGGTGGTGGGGGTTGTTGACTTTTTCAACATACGACATAATTCCAATTTGTTGGAGAGTACACCCTTTCTATAGAGATAGAAAAACTAGGGTTTAGCCAACCACCCTTTTTCTTGAATCATTATTATTCCTTGGTGGATCACCTCTAGAGGCCAAACATTTGGGTGGCTAACGTTGATCAAAGAAAGGAACCAAACCCTTGTGGATTCAAGATTGAACGAAAAGGATTTGGAGGTGAACTTGTACCGAGGAAGCTCGATCTTCAAAGGTATGATTTATTCTTTATCTTTTCGTTTAATTAATAATTATGCATAAAAGGTGATTTGGGTATATGGTTTGTAAATTTTAAACTCGATTTTACACGCTTCGCATTATTTTGCAATTTGATTGCATACATATGAATATTACAAAACCTAACAAATGGCATCGAGAGCCAAACCTTTATGCTAATTATTAATTGTTTTAATTTGATGTGTATATTGATATGTTTTTAGAACAATTTAATTGGGCATAATTTTATTGTATAAAATTTATTTAAAAAAAAATAAAATAAAAAAAATAATAAAAAATAATAATAAAAAATAAATAAAAAAAATAGCGAAACATACTTCGCGTGTATGAACTGCTGATTCGCTGGCTCACAAACGTGAATCCTGATATAATACAGGATGGGTTCTTGTTTAACATGTTTTAACATGTTTATAATATATATATGCTTTAACATGTGCACGGTTTTAACAAAAAGGAACTTCGGCTATATTATATATATATATATATATATATAATCAAGTTTCGGTTATTATTATTATTATATATATATAATTTCATTTGTTTTATAATTAAGATAAAAAGTTTATTTTAATTTTAAAATAAAAGATTTATTTTAATATTAAAATAAAAGGGTTTATTTTAATATTAAAATTAAATTTCATGCTAACTAAATTAGAGTTGGAATTGGATTCCATGATAACTAATTGGAGTTGAAATTGATTACATATTTCCTTAAATAAAGGAGTTTATTTAGATATGAAATAAGATTTCATATTATTCAAAATAAAAGAGTTTATTTGTGAATAGAAATAGAATCCTAATTTCCTTAAATAAAGGAGTTTATTTAAATATGAAATAAGATTTCATATTATTCAAAATAAAGGAGTTTATTTGTGAATAGGAAAGAATATCCGTGTTTCCTTTAATAAATTTTTTTTTTACATGGAATTGATTCCATAATTAATTAAAATAAAATAGTTTATTTTAATTAAAGTTTTTTTTATTACATGGAATTGGATTCCATAATTAATTAAAATAAAGAAGTTTATTTTGATTCAAAATTAGATTTTATACTAACTAAATTTGCCCATTAAATGATATCAATATATATATATTAAATGTTTATTATTCATAAGATGAATGTTATTTATTGATGCATATGGTGATGTGTATGATAATAAATGGGATTGATTATGGACTATTGACCAATGCGATTGGATTTTATTTTAGTTGGATGCATGAATGTATGAGTTTTATTAAATGGGGTCTGCGTACCTCGTCTTCTCTAATTTTTTTTCTTAATG
Source organism: Panax quinquefolius (assembly GCA_020205615.1). Taxonomy (NCBI): domain Eukaryota; kingdom Viridiplantae; phylum Streptophyta; class Magnoliopsida; order Apiales; family Araliaceae; genus Panax; species Panax quinquefolius. The sequence continues at coordinate 60,999,011 of CM035166.1, read as the reverse complement.
TAAATTCTATCTCTCTCCTATGTACTTCCCTCGATCACGATCAAGGTTTCTATTTATTTTAAATAGTTTTGTAATAGGAATAGTTAGAATTAATTTTGAAAAATTGGAGATCAAGGATCAAGGAGCGCTTGAAGACCCGTTTGTAATGGAGCCCGGGTTTAAATGTAATTGTTATATTTAAATATTATTTCTTGCAACCCTAGGGTTTGACCTTTTGGTTCACTTGGTGGCTCTAGTGAACCAAACTAGAATAAAAGTCCATAATCAATCCGGGTAGAATATAGTATTCTATATGTGCATGCTTATACTATATATTATATATTATGCAAACATACTTCGCATGTTCATTAATATGACGCTTATTTTATATATATATGTGCATGCGCGCTAAACAAGATGAGACAAATTTAATAATAAATCCCTCAAATTTTTTATATTAAGTCCTAAGCGTTCAAAGATATTTGGAATATCGAACGTCGCCTTCTAGCATGATAAAATTAATAGAGTATTAAATATTTAATATGAGTTTGTTGTGTCACCACAAGGCAAGTATTAAGTATTTAAGATATTAATTTATCACATTTGATGCTTATTAAGAAAATTGAACAATATTGTTTTGTTGTGTCACCACAAGGATGATATTTTTCTTTTTAAATATATGGAGTGCTAGGTCGGACTTAACTTGGATAATTTTGATTCGGATGTGCCACCACTTGATCAAAAATAATCTAAGAGGCAAAAGAAAAGGAGTTGCATAGTTGATGTAATTGACAAAAGTTGTCTACACTATTTATTTATATATAGTTTGTTGTGTCACCACAAGGCTATATACATTTGAAATGAGATCCTTATTCTCACTAGCAAATCTTTAATTAGATTTTGCTTAAACTATATAAGTGAGGGTAATATAGTTTGAAGAAAATAGTGGGAGATACCAATTTAAAACAAGACCTAATTTATTTTGGTAATTAATAATAGAATGTATGTTAAAATGTTGTTAATTACAAATTCATTTACGTAATTTTTACAATGTCTAAAATTACTATCATCAAGCATATTAGATGCTAAATTAACCGAATCAATTAAACAGATTGGTTAAGGAATTTGAGAATAGTTCTCATAGTCGAAAAAGCTATCTTATGTCCTTAATACTTTATCCTCTGCAATGGTTGCGAGACAATGCCTCCGAGGAAGACATTGCTACTTTTAGAAAGTGACAAGATGATGCACGCATTGGCTCAATGCATCATGCTCGCATCTATGAGTAACGAGCTTGAGCGTCACAAGATGAAACTATGGATGCTTCTACTATATTCCCGCACATCAAGTAGTTGATGGTGAGGAAAGTAGGGCCGATATATATCGAGATATCTAAGGAGCTCTTCCGATCTAGAATGGCCAATAGCACTATAAGATACGAATAAAAAAGTCCTAAACATTATCAATTTGATTGATTAATTAGGATAATGAGTTTTTGTCATGGATGGAGAGTTGAGCCAAGATTTGATCTTGCACTCACTCCCGCACTCCTTTCATTAATTGTTGTGAATTTTTCATATGAACAAGCTAGATATCGCCTCGTTGATTTGCTTAACATGTTGAAAAATGTTGAGAGTCACTTTCCAACCAAGAAAGACCAAGTCTTCTTGGTAGGGGCCAAAGGATCTTCCTAAAAGAAGAACGATTCAAGAAGGTATAAATAGAAAGGGCAAAAACAAAGGATAATAAGAACAAAATCGATACGGATAGCAAAAGAGTTTGCTTCCACTTCTATAAGCCCAGACACTTTGGAAGAAAGCTAAGAAGCATCTTGCAGAGGCTAACCAAAGAAGTTTGGTGAAGTTTCGGTTACAATACAGTTTTTGTTCATGATTTAAAATAAATTTTTCTTTAAGTCAAGATTCTACTTGGATATTGGATATCGACTTTGGTTATCATAAATATAGATTTATGAAAGGACCAAACAGAAGTAGAAAGCTAAACAAAGATAAGTAATCCTATGTGTGAAAAATGAAGCAAAGGTTGCTGCATTAGCTATAGAAACTTATAGTTTAGCACTGTCTACGGGCAAATCTATTAAGTCAATAAGTTGTTATTGTATTCCAGTTCTCGTTGAAAACATTATTTCCATTTTATTGTTGGACAATGAAATCTTTGGTATTATATTTAAGAACAATTGTTGTTCTATTTATAATAATAATGTTTCGTATAGAACTGAAAGATTACTTAATGGATTTTGTATACTTGATTTACGTGAAAAATATATTTTGCAAATTGAACAAACTAGTATAAGAAAAGGAGATGATCATTCAAAGAGTTGAATGTGTGTATTTACTGAAATACAAGTGTGAATTATTTGAAAGGTTCAAAGAATTCAGAAATGAAACAAATTGACAAAGTATTAAGATTCTTTGATTAGATTAAGGAATAAATACTTGTGCAATAAGTTTCTAGATCATCTCAAATGGTTTTTCTCATAATGGACACCTCATGATACGTAATAATTGATTAATGTATCTGAATGGAAAATTCGTACCGTGTTGGACATGGTGTGGTCCATAATGATTTTACCGACATTCTAGTATCCTTCTAGGATCATGTCCTAGAAATGGCTGCATATCTACGAAAAGGTAACCTCAAAATCCAGCCCCAAGACTCCATAAAAGTTATGGACAGGGAGGATTCCTAATCTTAAGTATGTTAAGATAAGGGGTTGTCCAACTTATGTGAAAAGGTTTCAAAGGATAAGTTTGGGATAAGATTTGACATGTACAGATTTGTGGGACATCCTAAAGTAAGTTTAGGGTATATGTTCTATAATCTTACTTAGCAAAAGGTGTTTGTTGCGAAACACGCTGCCTTCTAAGATAAATGTGTTTATTATTGAAGGGGCTAGTGGGAGGATAATAGATCTTAAAGAGTTCAAGAACCACAAAACACTATAAGTTAAATAAGAGGAACCTATAGATAGACCTGTTGTACCACAACCGAATCAGAATCGAATAGTACCAAGATACCTAGGAGGTATGGATTCATCATAGATGATGATGATGAGGTACACATCATAGAAGATGATGATCCAGCTTATATCACGATGAGGTAAGTGTTATGAGACACTTTCGGAGAAATGGATTGAAGCAAGTTTCTCAAATATGGAACATTCGTTTTGATGAGGCAATCAAAAGAGTTTGATTTTATCAAAAATAAGAATGAACCTGAGTGTGTACAAAAGGGACGATGGGGAGCGCCATGACATTCCTAATATTATATGTTGATATACTACGGATAAGGAATGACATACCAATGCTACAATCAGTAAAGATAAAGTTGTCTAAACATTCCTCCACGAATGATTTGGGAAGAGTATCTTAATTGGGGATAAAATCTATATAGATAGATACAACAGAATGCTCAACTTAACCCAAGGAACGTATATTCATTTGATGCTAAAGTCGTTTAGCATGGCAAACTCCAAGAGATGTCTCATGTAGATGAGCTATGGAGTGTATCTCTCTTAATAGTCCCCACAGACTCTTGAAAAGAGAGGTCGCATAAATGACAATCATGTACGCAATGAAATATACGAGACCTGATGTTGATCGGTCATATCTCGAGAAGATCAACAGTAAGACAAAGGAAAAACATCTTAAGGTTCTTAACCCAGCACTAAGGATGTGAGCAAACATGGTGGATCCGAATTAAAACTAGAGGGCTTTAGACTCAAGTTTTTCAGACATGACGAAGACGATAGAAAATCCACTTTAAGGTAAAGTGTTACCTTGAACAATGGTGCGATGAATTGGAAAGGTTCCAAACAACAAAAGAGTTCTTTGGTTTAGTGATAAAGACAAAGTATATAGCTATAAATGAAGCTACAAGTTGATTGTTTGGATTAAAGTTCATTACTGAAACTAGGAATAGTTCCCAAGTCTCATCTTGGATCTAAACATGTGTTGTGGCACTTTCATTTGATTATTAGAATCATTGAAAGATGGGAAATCACTATAGAGATAGTGGACTCTCATGAACAACATTACATATCCATTAACTAAAGCTTATCCAACAGCAGGATAATCGTCACTTAGAGAAGAAGAGTATAAGATACCATGACGATTGGCTTTAGTGCAAGTGGGAGATTGAAAGTAGTATGCACACAAGCCAATCATGTTTGATGATAAAAGCATATACTTTGTAACAATCTTATTCATTTATTAATAAAAAGTATTAATTTATTAAAGGCTTTTAATTATCTACATGATCTTTGTTTTATAATATGTGATAAACCCATAGTTTTAAGCAATGCTTTTAGAATAATGATGATGATCATTCTAATGAGATCTAAATTCTTAGAAAGCTTAAAACTAAAATAGTTCCCAATCATTGGATTACTAAATTAGGGATTAGTGAATCCGGGATAGATTGGGTACATACGTTAACTTGCTCATTGGAAGAGGATGATTGATCTCATGATCATTTGTGTGGAGACACTAAAGCAAGTATGTAGGTGCTTATTAGAGAAAAAGTTCACCTTGACGCGGGCTCGCTATGGAATACCTAATGGAGTTTTATTTGCTGTCAATAGGAATTCTGTAGTGATAGTAGTACAAGTGATCCTTGGACTTGAGATCATCATAGTATCTTGTGTATGATGAGTTATACTTTGACTTATTCCTTAAGACCCTTAGGGTATATCAAAGGGTATGCTTGGGTATAATAAGTTGTACATGGAGATAATGTATGATCAATAAAGAATCTACCACTTCTAATAAAAGAAGAGAAATGTCCTATGTGATTCGATAAATGACAACCCAAAGAGTCCTTGGCGAAGCGTAATGAAATTAGAAAGGAGTTTCTAATTTGCATTATTTGAGTTGTGCATTTAAGGATCGAAAATACATATAATTAAATAAAATAAGACCCTGACAAGAATTCCATGTCTTATATTTAATTGGGACATTGTATGGTGGAAGGATTGAATTGTCTGCAGAACTATTTACTCAAAGGTTCTTTTATGATTAATGTTGAAATCTATATTATCTGGAAAGTCGTTGATCGCTAGGGAGGCTTATCCTATTGTAGAATAAATATTATTTATTTAAATAAATTAATTGTTTAATTTATTTATTTAAATAAGATTAGAATTGTTCTAATTGATTTATTCACAACCTGCTTAATATGGAGAACCTAAAGGGTCACACCATAAAAGGAAGAATAATTATTTAAGAAGTTAATGGCATAATCGTAATAATATAAAGTTATGTATATTTAATTTAATCTATGGTGATAGAATAAATTAAATAGCTTAATATTTATTATTTAATATTTTAGAAATATTGAATATAAATTAATAAGAGGAGTCTTATTAATATTATTACAATTATTATTATTTTAATTTCTAAAAGAGTTTAGGAATTAATTTAATATAAGTACTCTCATTTATTCCTAATAAGATTAGGAGGTTAAATTAATTAAAAGAGTTTAATTAATTATCCCTAATAAGATTAGGGAGCCTAATTAATTAAAAGAATTTAATTAATTAAATAAAACCCAATTTTTTAATTGTTAAGGAGGGTTGCCCACATCAATAAATAAGAGGAGTCTTATTATGGGTGGTGGGGGTTGTTGACTTTTTCAACATACGACATAATTCCAATTTGTTGGAGAGTACACCCTCTATATAGAGATAGAAAAACTAGGGTTTAGCCAACCACCCTTTTTCTTGAATCATTATTATTCCTTGGTGGATCACCTCTAGAGGCCAAACATTTGGGTGGCTAACGTTGATCAAAGGAAGGAACCAAACCCGGTGGATTCAAGATTGAACGCGAAAGGATTTGGAGGTGAACTTGTACCTGAGGAAGCTCGATCTTCAAGGGTATGATTTATTCTTTATCTTTTCGTTTAATTAATAATTATGCATAAAGGGTGATCCGGGTATATGGTTTGTAAATTTTTAAACTCTGATTTTTACACGCTTCCGCATTATTTTGCAATTTGATTGCGCACATGAATATTACAAACCTAACAGACACTCCATGCCTCAAAAAAATTTCCTTGATATACAATTTGGCTAACTGATCCAAACTATACCTGATCTTGATCGACAAAAATTGTGCTAACTTTGTAATTTGATCTACAATCACCCATATGGCATCGTAAACTTTCTGCATTGCTGGAAGTCCCACCACAAAATTCATCATGACATGCTACCATTTCCATTTTGGAATCTCTAATGGCTGTAATAAACAACTCGGTCATTGATGCTCTGCCTTGACTCTCTGATAGGTTAAATGTAAAAACCAAAAACCCTAATAAGACTCGTATATATAAATCCCGTTATATAAATAAAATTTCTCTATTCTGAATGTGTTACGTGTTATTATATACTTGGCTTCACAAAATTGACCAAATAAATTTTTATCCGAAAAACATCGTGCTTGACACCTCGTGCTTAATTTTTTTTCTTCCATAATCGGACTTTTCAGTAAAATTATTTTGACAAGTTGCTTTGTCGTACTTACACTGACAAAACGCTTTGTAGTGCTTGTTAGGATTAGTGAGAAACTTAGGTTAGTAAACCTAGGTTAACAAACCCTAAACCCTAATTAGCAAAACCCAACCCTAGTTTATTAATTAAACCCTAATTAGCTAATCTAACTCTAATTAGCTCATGTTAACACTTAATCATGGTTAATAAACTTTAATTAGGTACTAATTAACATTACTTAACATTCCTAATCATTAGAAACAAAACCCTAATCAAGATTAGTGAAGATTTAAACCTAATTAAGCTACTAATTTGATTAACTAGCTTACAAGTAGGTTGAGAGTCACCATTTCAAGTTCCAAAACATCACATGACATGCTTTCAAACTCCCAAGCAGCAGAAGAGTCACAAATCAGATCTTTATAGAGGCAAGTAGGTGGAAAAATGACCAAAAAGCCAAGTTGAAGAATTCTATAAATAGGAACCTTAGGGCTGAGAAAACTCACGAATTCTCAAAGCCTAGATACACTTATAAACCTACCATATCAAGCCTGGGTGTTAACAGCAACAAGATCACAAGATAGAATCAAGAATTGCTCAAGTTAAGGTGCAAACCCTTGTTCATAAATTTCTCTTTGATCTTATGTTAGATTTGTTGTTTAGATGTTTAGAATATTGTATTAGGATGTTAGAAAGTATGCTAGAGTGGTAGAACACGTTTTCATAACATCTAAATGCCTTAATTAAGTGTTTTATGAAATCTGGAAATTTTGAAAAAAATGGTCTGACAACCGAATGTCAGGGCTTTTCGATTCATGTGTGTTTATGATTTGGTCTGTTAATTAATTGGTATTTGTAGCCTGTTAGTAGATCTTTAATCTAGAAAAGAAAATAGGTTCATATGAACCATAGATTCCAAGATATAAGCAGTCAAAGTGGGCTGACCGTTCACGGAAGTTGGTTTTCTGGGTTGCCCAGAAAGCTCAAGAACACTTGAACCGGCTACTTTGACCGACCTATTTAATCATCTTCTGATTGTTAATTGTTTATGTTTTTGTTATAAATTAGTACTCTGGTATACATACTACATATCTATGATCTTCAATCGAACAAATAACTCATAGGATTACCAGAATTATTGGTCAAAAGTAGTTGACTGAGCATGACCAAGTTTCTAGGTTTTTCCAGAAACTGAAGAACACAAAGAACAGTTGGTAGCTGTACTTTGACCAGCATAAATGATAAGTGATATTTTTACTCACTTATTGTATATTAATCCATGCGAAGTGTGCCCACCTTGAGTACATTTCATTGTGTTTTAGTCGCATTTCACATTATTTTGCATTTCATATACTTAAAACTCCTTTTAGTGAATAAGTGCAGGAATCGGTGTTATTTTGGTGGAAATTGAGGCATCGGTGAGTGTATGTGTGTAGGCTAGTGGAAAGGCGAGGATGTGCACGATATGGGAGCATAATGAGGCATGGAAATCAAGCAAGCAATAGGTTAAGGCATGAGCAAACAAGTAGCAGCAGCAGCAAAGCATAAACCAAACTCGATTTGCGGAGACAACGGTAGCAAGGCAATACAAAAGGCACGCTTCGCGCCTTAGCGCTAGTCGTGGTCGACATAAGGAGCATTCTGCAAGTCGTCAGCGCCATGAAGGCAAGGACCGCACGGCGTGAGAGACTCGGCGTCGCCGCCTAGGCCGGGGCCTTGCGACCGCACATTAAGACGTCTGAGGCACTTGAGCATCTTTGTAAGTCTCGTGGTAGTGAGACAGATATATTAGAGCGTCTTGCGATGGCTTCGATCTTTGTAATTTGTTTTATTTTAATTAAGCAATTTGATGATGTGTAATTGGTATAAAATGATTCTCGACGCTGCGTGTCGAGAGGGACTTGACATTATTTTACATATTTTCATATTAGAATTAGGGTTAACACGATTGGGAGATCCCAACGGAGAACGAAGGCGCAACGTTTTATTCTCTTCTTCTTCTTGGAGTTCTTAACCATTGTGGATTTTTATTATTATTGAATGGAATTCGTTGGGGTTTTCATAGTTAATCATTGATTACTATTCAGTGTTTGGGTTTGATTGTTCTCTACCTCTTACTCTTATTTGCTTGATTATTGATCATGTTTAGTCTTGATCCCATAATGGCTTTTGGTTCCGCCATGAACTAAACTCCATTATGGGATGCTAACAGATTTTAATATGTAGTTTGGTTGCACATCTAAGTGTTAGATTTGTTTTGCATATCATTGGGTTATCTATCATGGTTGGTTTGTATGTATGAATGACTGATAATCTTCATGTTAGTATTTATATGGAATTGGAAATGAACATATGAATATGGATGAAATCATGATAGCATGCGAATATGGGGCTAGAGTAAGTCTTGCATATTTTGTGAAACAGATATGAATATACTGTTTTACCGTATGAGCTATAGTAAGGGTTGTGCTTAAAATCAATTGGATTGCAATTGCGCATAGGAATATGGTAATTGTGGTGTTATTGGTGATTACATGGATTCTAACATCTGTAGATGATATGCGAGTTGGTTATAGTGCATTGGAAAATGATTATAACTCGATTTTAAGCCCTTGGCTATTATCCTGTGACATGTAAACATGACATATGGTGATTGAATGAAATATTGAATGAAGTTAGGATCCCATTGTTTCCACATCATATTTAATTCGTTTATATTCTTATTTTTAGTTGGTAATTATAATTTATTCAAATCAACAATTTAGTCTAAAGTCTCAACATATAAATATAGTGAGTGATTAATGCATAGTAGTCTAAGTTAACAACTTTCTCTGTGGGATCGATACTTTACTTACTATATATTAGTTGTTGACCCATGTATACTTACATGAGTTAGAGCTCTTTTATAAGAACTATAAAAGAGGCAACAAGTTTTTGGCGCCGTTGCCGGGGAAAGGTGTTAATTTAGATAATTATCATTAGTTTAATGTTGTATTGTATGACTTAGACAAATCTGTTCATCTCTCATTTCTATTTTTCTTTTGTTTTTGATCTCAGGTACTTGTAGACTTTTATATACTGCTGGTCATCCAACTCAGAGTTAACACCAGCGCACACTAATATTAATGGGAAGAGTTGGAAAGCGAGTGTGAGGAGAAATCTGCAAGAGCAGTTGGAAAGCATTACAGTCAATATGGCGGAAGAACAAAGGATTGAGCTAAGAGAAGAGCAGCGGGCTCTTAGGGAATATTCTATGCCAAACATAAATGAGCTACAGTCTAGCATAGTCAGGCCAGCGATAGCAGCAAACACCTTCAAAATAAACCGGGAACTATTCAGATGGTGCAGAACTCGGTACAGTTTGGGGGTGCTGCTACGGATGATCCGAACGAGCACCTATTGAGTTTCATCGAAATTTGTGACACATTCAGATATAATGGTGTGACGGAGGATGCCATCAAACTACGGTTGTTCCCATTCTCATTGAGGGATAAAGCAAGGAGTTGGCTACATTCTTTTCCAGCTAGATCGATCACTACATGGGAGGACTTAGCACATAAATTCTTAGCCAAGTTCTTCCCAATGGCTAAAACGACAAAGATGAGGATAGCCATATCTCAGTTTGAGCAGCAACAGGGCGAAACCTTATATGAAGAATGGGAAAGGTACAAGGAGATGCTCAGGAAGTGTCCCCATCATGGTTTACCAGACTGGCTGATCATTAATTCATTTTATAATGGTTTGGGATGGCAGTCCAGACCTATTGTGGATGCCACCGCAGGAGGGGCATTATGGGAAAAAAGCTATGATAAGGCCTATACACTCATTAAAAATATGGCCACAGATGACTATCAGAACCCTACAGCTCGGATGTCGCAACCCAAAGTTGCAGGTGTGTTGGAGGTAGATGCGATTACACAGATGTCGACACAAATGGTAGCTATGGCAAAGAAAATAGACACGTTGGCAGAGAGCAAAGTGAAGACGGTTGCTTTTGTATGTGAGATTTATGCGGGATCACACTCCACAGATCAATGTGCTATCAGCTCAGAATCAGTTCAGTACGTAAGCAACTACAGAAAGGACCAAGGCCAATTTCTGAATACTTATCATCCCAACAACCGCAATCATCCAAATTTCAGTTGGTCGAAAAATCAAGGACAACATCAAAATCATTTTCAGCCTAATCAACAGTTTCAACAACAGTCAGCACAGCCACAGTTTACACCAAAACCACCATTTCCACCGGGGTTTTCTCAACAGCAATAACATCACACTCCAGCTGCACCACATCCAGATAAAAAATCAGAAGTGGAGGAAAAGATGTTGAAATACATTGCAAACACCGAGGTTATGATTAAAAGCCAAGCAGTGGCTATCAAGAATTTAGAGATGCAAATGGGGCAAATGGCAAACATGCTCACTAATAGGCCCCAAGGTGTTTTGCCAAGTAACACAGAGGCAAATCCTAGAAGAGATGGGAAGGAGCAGTGTCAAGCAATAACATTGCGTTCTGGGAAAGATTTGACAATGCCTGCAAGTCGCACGCCCGCGCAAGATGATACTAAGGAATTTGCGCGGCCGTGCGAAGCAGAACATGATACCGACGAGGAGCAAAATCTGGAAAATTCTGAGGTTCCGTAGGAAGAAAAGAATAGAGCAGGGTTAGAAGAGAAGGTCAAGGATCCATTACAACCACTGCACCCCTCAAGTGCCATATCCGCAAAGGCTAGTTAAGCAGAAAGATGACAAACAATTCAGCGAGTTTTTAGAGGTCTTCAAAAAGCTGCAAATCAATATACCTTTTGCCGAAGCATTGGAACAAATGCAAAGCTACACAAAGTTCATGAAAGGTATATTGTCAAGGAAGAGGAGATTAGATGAGTTTTAAACGGTAGCCTTGATAGAAGAATGCAGTGTAGTGCTTCAACGTAAGTTACCTCCAAAGTTGAAAGATCCGGGTAGCTTCACAATTCTATGCACTATTGGGAAGATGGAGTTTAACAAGTGTTTATGTGATCTGGGGGCAAGTATCAATTTGATGCCATTGTCTGTATTCAACCAGTTGGGATTACCGGTTCCAAGATCAACGAAGATATCATTACAGTTAGCCAACCGGTATGTCACATATCCTCGGGGAATTGTTGAAGATGTATTAGTTAAAGTGGATAAGTTCATCTTTCTGGCTGATTTCATCATTCTTGATTTCGAAGAGGACAAGAATATACGAATCATACTAGGAAGACCATTCTTGGCCACGGGCAGGACTTCTATAGACGTCCAGAAAGGGGAATTAACCATGCGCGTACATGATCAAGAGGTCACATTTAATGTTTTCAGCGCAATAAAGCTCCCAACAGATGAAGAAGAGTGTTTTCGGGTCGATCTGGTGAATGGTAACCGTAAGGAGTGAATACACGACCCGAGGCCAGATGAATCGCAAAGACATGTCATAGGTGAAAATGCAGAGTTGAAGGTGGATCCATTAACAAAAGCTGAAGTGTTTAAATTTCAGGGTGCCAAGGACAACAAGGAAGGCACCACAACTATTGATGTGACGTGAACATTCCACGATAGTCAAGCTAATTGACTATAACTTAGCGCTGGATGGGAGGCAACCCATCGATTCTCTACCCAAGAATTCATTTAGTGTCGTTATTTCCTTGTGATTATTTTAATTTGTATTTCAAGTTTAGTGTTAACAAGTTATGAGTAAGCGAGCGTATATGCGTAACGAGTAACAACTGACATTAATTTTGCATCTCGTCACTACTATTGCCTATCATATTCATGTAAATTAGTATCTGTGCAGGTGCGATGTTTATAGTGCATCATTTATGGGAGAGTGAGATCAAAGATAAACCGCAATGTCGTGGTCACGCTACAAGCAAAGACAAGCAATATCAACTTCATGGCGACTGCTACGCGTGTTCACCCGATTAATTCAATAGCCTTTCTGCAAGTCTCGCGCCCGCGCGCCCAAAGAAGCATATCATCGCACGGCCGTGCGCGACTCCGGGTCCAGCTGGATAAAAACAGTTCAAAACAGAAGTTGGAATCATTTGGACTCTTATGTGCGATACTAACAGAAGTAGAAATCTCTCACTCTCCCAAACTCACGTCGCTATCTCTCTATCAGTTACAGATTGAGGCGTATTTCTCTCCATCAAATCTCCACGATTTCCTCCACGATTCCATGCTCATCCCCATCTCCTTCATTATATAAAGCTAGGGCTCTATATTGGGATAACACAAACAAGAGTGTAATTCATCAGTTTATAAATACATTCGTTCCTTCAGTAAGTTCATTTGCTATCTCTATCTCACATGGGTCCAAAGAGAGTAAGGGCAGCTTCCTCCTCTTCATCATCCTCCGGTGGCCACGAGGAGGATATTGTCGACCACAACAAATTTCTATGTTTGGAGGCTCAGCAAGAATATTATCGAATTGTGGCACAGACATTCATCAAGGAGAGAGGATTCAGACCCGAGGGCCAGGATGGAGAGCTTTGTGCAATGATCCACGAACGTGGATGGAGAGGACTGACAACTGCACCCACGCCGATTCCAATGAGCATAGTGCGGAAGTTCTACGCAAATGCCAAGGTTACTATGAGCGAGTCCTCTTGGTTAGTATCACAGAGGTAGACTACTGACCCGCTGCCATCAGAAACGTGCTGAGGATCACCGCTAGACCACCAACAAGGGGCGGCCAATTGGATCACAAGAGCTCATTTGGAAACAGACTTGGAGCAGGTCATCGCATATCTGTGCATTCCAGGGGACAAGGTGGACTTACAAAGTCGGTACGACCTTACCTCGTATTTTCCCAGCAGCCGCATTGAATCGGTACGCCAAAGCATGGAATTAGTTCATTTGTGCTAAGTTACTGCCATCCTCCCATCAATATGAAATCATAGCAGAGAGAGCCATACTACTGTGGGGCATCATAACTGGCGAGTATATTGACGTGGGATATTTGATCCATCAAAACATTGTGAAGTATCTGATGGGAACTACCACGGGAAGCATCCCACAGGCTTCGGTAATAGCTATGTTGTGTGCGCATCAAGGGGTTCATTGGGGGCAATGAGCAAATGCAGTATCCCAGTCAAGACATAACGCACTCCACAATTGCTAAATTTGAGGACTGGGCAGGTGGCGAGCCACATCCACGCGGGCGAGGATTCATTCTTCGACCCACCTTTCCCGAGCCACCCCACAGCCCGATGAAGTAGGTCCCTCCACCCGAGCGCAGCTTGTCTCTAGCGATCGACACCTCCGAAGGTTGGAGCACAAAGTCGACACACTGTATGACAATCTTGGGACATTCGCAACGGGACTTTCCAGGGCTTTGGCCGAAGCATTTATTCAGCAAGGAACCATGCTTGAATGGCCCCAGTTTGGGACCGCCATGCCGTATCCACCACCAGATTTACCACCCGAGGAGGGTGGTCATGCCGATCAGTAGGGGAGTTTTCTAGTACCCTTTACCTTCATTCAATGAGGACATTGAACATTTTAAGTTTGGGGGTATTGGTGTACTTCCATAGTAGTTTAGTTATATTTTATTTTAGGATGTTTAGTTTAATTTTACATGAATATGTGTTAGTTAAATTTTAGCATAAAATTTTTATTTTTTATTCATTGATAGTATGTTTAGTTTAATGTCTCACATAAATTCTTGCATATAAATGGAAAATTTTGCCTAAGTCAATGATGATAGTGAATTGTGAATGATTTCAGAATATGTTGCATAACACAACGTGGATATAATGTTTTACACAATGCGATTCATGTGGCTGTTTATATGATTTTGGTTTGCACAATTGTGTTCATATTCACTTGTAAGTCTAAGATATGTGTCTTGCATTGTTCAATAGAACATGTAGATTTAAAATGAGAAACGTGAGGAAAGTGTTGTAGATTGTAGAGTCATTGAGGTGCAAATTTTGGGGAAACATGGGTATGCTGTGTGTATATATATATATATATATATATATATATATATAATAACATGACTAGTCTTTATTCGGGGCCCTGGCTACTTAAGTAAGTATGCCCGAGGGGATTGTGTCTACACCTAGCGCCCTAAGGTCTTTCATGGTCTGGGAGTTGTTGGTTGAAAGCTTGCTAAAGGGTAGTAGTGTGCCTAATGGATTGAGACATTGCACGGTCATGTGAAAAAAAAGGGAAAGAGTAAAAGAAAAGAATCAATTACAATAAACACCACGGGAAAGTGCGAAATCGCCCTCGTGAGTAGCAATAAAGCAATAAACCCATTGTTGAACCTTAGTTTGCGGTGAGATGTCGAAACAGTCTATGTGCATGAGTATACATGAATCTTGATTTAGATTATAATTTTCTGTGAGAAGCAATGTAGGATACATAATCTTTGCTTGGATCAAGTTTTTATGAACAACACACACACACACATCATCTCTATAGCATTCATGAATTATCTGCGTGTATGATGTTATACCTATGGTTTGGTTTGAAATTATGTTCTGGAATCCGGATAGTTCACTGAGGTAATTTGGGCTGTAATTCTGTTATGGTCAAGATTATGTGAGACTAGTTTGCATCATAAAGTAGTTGAATAGTTTTGTAGTTACATTTTTAGTGTTCATGCGTATGCATTGCTTGAAAAAGCAAGCAATGCTTTCAAGTTTGGGGGTATTTGATAAGTGATATTTTTACTCACTTATTGTATATTAATCCATGCAAAATGTGCCCACCTTGAGTACATTTCATTGTGTTTTAGTCGCATTTCACGTTATTTTGCATTTCATATACTTAAAACTCCTTTTAGTGAATAAGTACATGAATCGGCGTTATTTTGGTGGAAATTTTGGCATCGGTGAGCGTATGTGTGTAGGCTAGTGGAAAGGCGACGATGTGCACGGCATGGGAGCATAATGAGGCATAGAAATCAAGCAAGCAAGAGGTTAAGGCATGAGCAAACAAGTAGCAGCAGCAGCAAAGCATAAACCAGACTCAGGATTTACAGATACAAAGTAGCGTGGTCATGCCAATAATAAAAAGCGAGGCTCACCGCTGTGGTGCGTGCAGGGTCGACATAAGGAGCATTCTGCAAGTCAAGCGCCCGCTAGGCAAGGACCGCGTGCTGCTGAAGTGACCAAATACCTTACCGCTGAAGCGGAGAGGCCGCAATCGCGTTAAGACGTCTGGAGGCACCGAGCATCTTTGTAGTCTCGCTACCATGAGACGATATACTAGAGTCGCGTGATGTCATTCTTGTAATTTGTTTTGTTTTTAATTAACCAATTTGATGATGTGTAATTGGTATAAAACGATTCTGACGTGTGTCAGAGAGGGGACTTGACATTATTTTACGTATTTTCGTATTGGAATTAGGGTTAACACAGTGGGGGGAGATCCCAATGGAGAACGAAGCCGCAAAGTTTTATTCTCTTCTTCTTCTTTGAGTTCTTAACCATTGTGGATTTTTATTATTATTGAATGGAATTCTTTGGGATTTTCATAGTTAATCATTGATTACTATTCAGCATTTGGGTTTGATTGTTCTCTACCTCTTACTCTTATTTGCTTGATTATTGATCATGTTTAGTCTTGATCCCATAATGACTTTTGGTTCCGCTATGAACTAAACTCCATTATGGGATTCTAACGGATTTTAATATGTAGTTTGGTTGCACATCTAAGTGTTAGATTTGTTTTGCATATCATTGGGTTATCTGTCATGGTTGGTTTGTATGTATGAATGACTGATAATCTTCATGTTAGTATTTGTATGGAATTGGAAATGAACATGTGAATATGGATGAAATCATGATAGCATCGCGAATATGGGGCTAGAGTAAGTCTTGCATATTTGGTGAAACAGATATAGAATATACCGTTTTACCGTATGAAATTAGAGTAAGGGTTGTGCTTAAAATCAATAGGATTGCAATTAAAGTAGGAATATGGTAATTGTGGTGTTATTGGTGATTACATGGATTCTAACATCTGTAGATGATATGTGAGTTGGTTATAGTGCATTGGAAAATGGTTATAACTCACTTTTAAGCCCTTGGCTATTATCTTGTGATATTTAAACGCTTCTTGCATGACAAATGGCGATTGAATGAAATATTGAATGAAGTTAGGATCCCATTGTTTCCACATCATATTTAATTTATGACGCCCCCAAAATTAGGTATACATCACCCATCTTGGGTCGTCAGATACATGGTACAAAATTCAAATACAACTTACTAATACAACTGTCGTGTACAATACGACAAAACATAACTGTGAGTTTGAATACAATTATTGTCTACTAGAGATTATACAAACTCAAAAGGAGTCCTCATTACAATTATTAAAACACTATATCACAGAATAGTGAGGACTACTAATGCTATCCTCTGGACCATCACTCCGTTCCCCGACTAGTCCTTGTTATGTTCTCATTTCCTGAAGAGAACAGTGAAAGAAAGGGTGAGCTCAACTAGCCCAGTAAGAAATATTATGACTATGATAATGCAGAATAAATTATCGTTAGCCTTCAACAGTGTTAAACTGATAAAATATAACAATATCAAGTTTAATTGTAGCGGAACAAGCAATCCATTAAAAGAGTCAAGTAGAGAATAAAATCTACTATCTTTTATGATTTAAATGGTTTTTCAAGACTTTTATCGTTGGGACTCAGCTTAATAAATAATCCACATCATCGAATCATCCATGCACTACAGCCAAGGACATTCGTGTATTTATTAATGGTCATGATCATGCCAACAACTATCCTTAAATGCACTACGGGCCAATGATAACTTTTACCACATCATTTGTAACATTACGGTCGTGATTACATCGAATAATCCCTGGTCATAATCATACCAAGTCCATCTACATGCACTTTCAGAATACAAATGACTTTCAATATAATATAAACATGAGGATGATGACAATGATATAAGAATTCAATAAAACAAGTTCAAGAATTAATTTATCCAGGAACTAAAAATGTCCAAATTGTCAACATGATACTGCTTTGTAGAGTAAAATTCAACAATGATCAGAAGAATATTTCCATGAAAAGATACTGGATGAAGAGCAAATATTAAGGATATTCTACTAATTTCATGGAGTATAGAAGTCAAAACTTTAACCAACTGAGTATAATAAAGAATGGAATAACAAAAGAAATCACCATGCATGTGGTATTTCGCATAAAGAGATTATTCCAACAGAATAATAATAACGGAACTAGGTCGTGCAAAATTTGCAAGCGGGATGTTCCAATGAGAATAATAAAGAGGCGGAACCGGTCCTTGTAAAACACATGACGGTGATTTTCCAATAGAATAATAATAAAAAGACGAAACCAGTCCGTTGTAAAACACACAAAACAGGATGTTCCAATAGAATAATAGAAGAATGTCACCAAGTATAGGGTAAACTACGTATACAAGTTATTCCAATGTAATAATAAGCAATGGAATAACAATGCCTTCTTCATGAATAAGAAAGAATAACACCTATACATTAGTAATAGATTGAATCTTTAGTAGTGTAGTAACGTAATACTCTTCTTCTTTCTCTCTTATTCTCTATATTTTTCTCTCTATAGCTTGAATGAATTAAGTGAAAATAATGAAGCACTAGGCCTCTATTTATAGAAGATTTCTAGCTTAGCACTTGAAATGTGAAAAGGCAAGTGGCTTGATGATTTGTGATGTGAAAAGAAAAGTGGTTTGGCGCTTTTAATGTGAAACGACAATTGGTTCGGCGCATACAGTAATATGAAACTGCAAGTGGTTTGACGTCTGGTAAAGGTAGTTACTATTGACGAGAAGGTAAGTACTTATTGAAGAAGGTAATTACTATTGACGAAGGTAATTACTATCGATTTAAGAGACTCTTAGATGATGACATATGGGCCCCCATAAAATAACCAAACTTACCACAAACGCCTAATAATAGACTCTTTATATACATCAAGGATTTAATAAATATTACCACAAATCATTTTATTTTTAATCAACACATATTTAATCTTTCAACAATTATTAATCATTTATAACTTGTCGTCTCAATTATTGATTTAATAATATAACATATTATACAGATGATACTGTGACAATAATTGAATCAATAATATAAGAGATATGATCAAAGAATGATTCTTTGTAGCAATAATTGAGTATAGCTAAGTGACTTCTCACGTCACGCATCAATAATCAATACCGGTGCTACTACGCAACCACGCCAGACATTCTTGTTTCTTTTACTACCCGTTAGTTCAACGGTTTTAACTTGTAACAACACCTCCGCCGTTATTTTCATATAGTATTTTTGTCGTTTTCTCATTCCGACAATAATTCCATTGTGGGGTCCACCAATGATTGTGTCGTCGTCAATAATATTCCCCGAATAAAAATAATATTCCCAGACCAAACGAATATTTTATAACAACTTGCTTACTTTGCAAAAATTTATAAATATTACCCACAACTATAACATTATATCAAATTTACTCCATAATATTCAAAAATAATATTTATAGAAAATTCATCTTTATATATAAAAGTTGGGGTCTTACAACCTCCCCTTCTTATGAAATTTTGCCCTCAAAATTAGGGTATGTACCTGGTATGTCGAAGAGGTAAGGATACCTTGATTTCATTTCAGATTCTAACTCTCAAGTCATTTCCTCAACATCATGGTTTCTCCACAAAACTTTGACTTGAGGTATAACCTTGGAGCGTAGAATATGTTCCTTCTTATCCAAGATTTGAACAGGAACCTCTTCATATGTCAAATCTTCCGATATTTCTTATGGTTCTAACTCAATAATGTGGTTCGGGTCTTTCACATAATTACGTAACATGGATATGTGAAAAATGTTATGAACACGAGACATACTTGGCGGTAAAGCGAGTCTATAGGCCACAGTTCCTACTCGATTGAGGATTAAAAATGGGTCGATGAATCGAGGATTGAGTTTTCCTCTCTTTCCAAATCTCGTAACTCCTTTCCACTGAGCAACACGCAACAACACATGATCTCCTATATCGAATTCCACGTCCTTTCGATGAAGATCAACATAACTCTTTTGTCGATCTTGAGAGGTTTTTATACGTTGTCGGATCGTTTGAATCGTTTCCGTAGTCATACGTACCAACTTCGGTCCCAACAACGTTGCTTCACCCACCTCATCCCAGCATACTGGAGAACAACACTTTCTTCCATACAACGCTTTGAATGGAGCCATGCCAATACTAGCTTGATAACTGTTGTAGGAAAACTCCACCAATGGTAAGAACTTGTCCCAACTTCCCTTGAAATCAAGGACACAGAGTCTTAATAGATCTTCAAGAGTTTGAATAGTCCTCTCCGACTGTCCGTCTGTCTGAGGATGATATGCCGAGCTAAATCGTAAGTCTGTGCCCATAGCTTTTTGCAAACTAACCCAAAATCGTGAAGTGAATCTTGGGTCTCAATCAGAAACTATGGATATTGGCATACCATGCAGTCTTACAATCTCGTTTATGTAAATACGAGCAAGACGTTCAAGTGTATAAGTTTCTCGTATCGGTAAGAAATGAGCGGACTTGGTCAATCTATCAACAATGACCCAAATCGCATCTATGCCTTGAGAAACCTTAGGAAGACCCAAATGAAATCCATGGTAATGTGCTCCCACTTCCATTCGGAATTTCAAGTGGTTATAATGGACCTTTTAGGTACTTGATGTCTCGCTTTAACTTTCGTTGACAAGTTAGACACCTTGAGATAAACAACCGGTATCTCTCTCTTCATATTGCTCCACCTAAATGTATGACGAATATCATGATACATTTTGGTACTCCCAGGATGGATTGCAAATGGTGTGTTGTGAGCCTCCATCATGATTTTATACTTTAAATCAGGGTCGTTAGGAACACAAAGTCTGGAGTTGACTCGAAGTATTTCTTCTTCATCGATTCTTGCTTTCGGCATAGCACCTTCTTGCACTTTCTTCCTCATACGCATCAGCTCCAGTGTCCAGAACTTGGCGACTTTTAACTTTATCGATTAATGTCGGTTCTACTCGTATATTCGCCATCATCACATGGGTCCCTGGAGTCTTTAACTCTATCTCCATCCTTTGCAAGTCACACAAAATTGGTCTTTGCGTTGACAATATCGCATTCGTACTTGCATATGATCTTCTACAATACGCCGCCTACCACGTTAAGCTTTTCGGGATGGTATTGGATGGTATGATCATAATCTTTTATGATTCAAGCCAACGTCGTTGTCGCATGTTGAGTTCCTTTTGAGTAAAGAAATATTTGAGGCTTTTATGATCCGTAAAGATCTCCACCTTCTCCCATACAAGTAATGCCTCCAAATCATTAGTCTGAAGATAATACCGCCAACTCTAGATCATGAGTAGGATAATTCCTCTCATATTCTTTGAGTTGTCTTGAGGCATAGGCTATGACTTTTCCATGTTGCATGAGAACACATCCCAACCCTTTGCCCAAGCATCATCAGAGATGACAAAACCCTCCGAGCCAGATGGTATTGTTAGAACAGGTGCCAAAATGAGTCTCCTCTTGAGTTCTTGAAAACTCTTCTCACATTCTTCGCTCCAATCTAACTTTGTATCTTTCCGAGTCAGTTGAGTCAATGGATTAGCAATTCGAGAAAATCCTTCCACGAATCTCCGATAATAACCAGCTAAACCGAGAAAGCTACGTGCTTGATCCATCGAATTAAGTGCTCCCGACTTTGAATTGCTTCAATCTTTGTTGGGTCAACAGATATTCCATGACTTGATACTACGTGCCTGTGGAATGCTACTTCCTCGCTTTAATTTGCATTTCTTCAACTTGGAATAAAGCTTGTATTCACGAAGCTTTTGGAGTGTCAGCCTCAAGTGTTGCTCATGATCTTCACGACTTTTGGAATAAATAAGGATATCATCAATAAAGACGACCACAAAGTGATCCAAATATTCCTTGAATACTCGGTTCATCATATCCATGAAGGCGGCGGGGCATTAGTCAATCCAAAGGACATGACTAGGAATTCATAATGCCCGCTTTCGGAGAGTTCCGAAAGCCGTCTTTGGAATGTCATCGGTTCTAATCTTCAATTGGTGATATCCGGAACGAAGATCAATCTTTGAAAAGAATTTGACTTCTTGCAACTGGTCAAACAGGTCATCAATATGTGGCAATGGATACCTATTTTTGATGGTGACATGATTCAACTCTCGATAATCAATATAAAGTCGCATACTCCTATCTTTCTTCTTCACGAATAGAATACGAGCACCCCAAGGAGAAGTACTAGGACGAATAAAGCCAATGTCTAAAAATTCCTGCAGTTGGGTCTTTAACTCTTGAAGTTCAATAGGAGTCATTCTATATGGGGCTTTGGAAATGGGTTTTGTCTGCAGGGTTCAAGGTCGATACAAAATTCAATTTCACGCTCGAGGGGTAGGCCGTGAAGTTCTTCGAGAATACGTCAAGAAATTTATTAACAATAGAAATATCGTTCAAAAGCGATTTATTTTTGTTTAAATCTGTGACATGAGCTAAGAAAGCTTGACATCCATTTTTCAATAAACGAATAGCTTTATGGCTTGAGATGACCGTGATTGATTTTAATGGTTTGGTCGCTTGAATTCGCATAATAGGTTGATTAGGAATATGAAAGCTAACAACCTTACGGAAACAATCATTTTTTACATGATGAGTAGTTAACCAATCAATCCCTAGAATCACATCAAATGCAAGTATTTTTAATGAAATAAGATCTACAGATAATGTGAGGGTACCGATTTGAACCAAACAAGACTTATAAATAGTGGATGTAATGAAGGTTTATCCCAACTGAGTTTCCACAGATAAGTCAAAGTCTAATTTCTCCGTAGTCAAATTTAATCGATGAGCGCAAGTAGGAGAAATAAAAGAATGGGTAGAACCGGTATCAAATAAAGTATAGATTGTGTTAGAGTTTATGATAAGCTTACCCGTGTTGACCTCATTTGGGTTCCTTGCTTTTTGGGAGGTCACAACAAACGCTCTCCCTTGCACTACCAGTTTTGACTTTTCTGGGACGGCCTTTGGTGCCTCCATCCTAGCTGAATTTGTCTTCGGTGAACGACAAAATCGGGCTAAGTGACCTTCTCTTCCACAACTATAACATATTTTGGATGGCATCGCACAGTTTGGACTGATGTGCCCCTCCCCTCCGCATTTGAAACATATGATAGGTGGTCGTTCTCCTTCCTTAACGACAGGTGCTAGTGCTGACGTCTTTCCATCATTGTTGAATCTCTTCTTCTTGAAATGTCTATTCTTATTGTTTTGGCCCTGATTACCACCGAAGTGGTTACCATTTCTGGCCTGTTGATTCCCTCCACGCTTGTTGTCACCTCTTCGATGATCGCTCTCCGGTATTATCATTTTGCCACCGCTCTCTTTTAGTTACGTTGACTCGTTATCGCTACTCCACTAATCGAGCCCTATTTACAACATCCGAATATAAACACAGTTTATGAGAAATAAGATGTTGACGTATCTCCGGCTTCAAACCTATTAAAAACATCCGTGTCATTCTTTCTTCATTATCCACTAAGTGGGACGCAAACCGGGATAACTCTGCAAATTTAGCCTCGTATTGCAACACCGTCATATTGTTTGTTCCAACTTGATAAACTCCACCTCCTTCATGTGACGAATACTTTGGAAAGTATTTGTCGTTGAATGACTCTTGGAACTTCTCCCAAGACATCTTGATCTGGCAGTTTAGTACGCTTTCTGGATTCCCACCAAGATCTTCCTCTCCGCATAACATAAAGGCTGAAGGGAACCTTTTGCTCCTCGGAGCATCCCAAGACATCAAATATCTTGGTGATCTGCTTTATCCATGCTTCCGCCATAAGTGGTTTTGGCTCTCCCTTAAACTCCGGTGGTCCCAGCTCCTTGAACTTTTTAGCGGTGACCGCCCGAGAGTTTCCAGTGTTTCCACCTGCATTTTGGACCGGAGCCGTTCTCGCCTGCTATTACATGAATTGCATAAAGCCCCTGAACATTTGATCATTCATGATTTGGTCAGTGTTGTTGTTTGCATGAGGATTGTCGCCTTCCTGATGCACATTATCCTGATTATTGATATGTGGTGAATCAACGGTCGTCTGTGCTCCATTGTTATTCTCAACATTCTCGGATGTCATTTTCAGATACTACCACAAAATAAAGGTTAATTGACATGTAACATATTATCCCTAAATTCTGACCGACCAATTAAATACCACATAAACTTAGGTAGGTCATACTAGCGAAGGAATTCCCCATCTCTCCCTTCCTAGTACTATTCTCACATCTTAGCTAGAGATCATATCCCTAAGCTTTGATACCAACTATGACGCCCCCAAAATTAGGTATACATCACCCATCTTGGGTCGTCAGATACATGGTACAAAATTCAAATACAACTTACTAATACAACTGTCGTGTACAATACGACAAAACATAACTGTGAGTTTGAATATAATTATTGTCTACTAGAGATTATACAAACACAAAAGGAGTCCTCATTACAATTATTAACACACAATTTCACAGAATAGTGAGGACTACTAATGCTATCCTCTGGACCGTCACTCCATTCCCCAACTAGTAAGAAATATTATGACTAAGATAATGCAGAATAAATTATCGTTAGCCTCAACAGTGTTAAACTGATAAAATATAACAACATCAAGTTTAACTGCAGCGGAACAAGCAATCCATTAAAAGAGTCAAGTAGAGAATAAAATCTACTATCTTTTATGATTTAAAAGGTTTTTCATGACTTTTATCGCTGGGACTTAGCTTAATAAATAATCCACATCATCGAATCACCCATGCACTACGACCAAGGATATTCTTTAGTATCACGACCACAAATTATTCATGCACTACAGCCAAGGACATTCGTGTATTCATTAATGGTCATGATCATGCCAACAACTATCCATCAATGCACTACGGGCCAATGATAACTTTTACCACATCATTTGTAACATTACGGTCATGATTACCTTTGAATAATCCTCGGTCATAATCATACCAAGTCCATCTATGCACTACGAAAGCCACGTATGACTTTCAACATAATATAAACATGAGGATGATGACAATGATATAAGAATTCAATAAAACAAGTTCAAGAATTAATTTATCCAGAACTATTAATGTCCAAATTATCAACATGATCTCTTGCTTTGTAGAGTAAAATTCAAGAATGATCGGAAGAATATTTCCATTAAAAGATCTTTGGATGAAGCGCAAATATCAAGGATATTCTACTAATTTCATGGAGTATAGAAGTCAAAACTTTAACCAACCGAGTATAATAAAGAATGGAATAACAAAAAAATCACCATGCATGCGGTACTTTTGCATGACGAGTTATTCCAACAAAATAATAATAACGGAACCAGTCGTGCAAAAATTTGCAAGGCAGGATGTTCCAATGAATAATAAAGATGGAACCGAGTCCTGTGTAAAACACACACAGATGTGATGTTCCAACATAATAATAATAAAGATTTAAACCAGTCCGATGTAAAACACATGAGGCGGGGATGTTCCAACAGAATAATAGAAGAATGTCACTAAGTATAGGGCAAATCACAGCGTATACAAGTTATTCGATTGAATAATAAGCAATGGAATAACAACAGTTCTCTTCATGAATAAGAAAGAATAACACCCCTTACATTAGTAGTGTGACACCCCCAAATCAGGGTACTTCAATTCCACGGGATTTGGTGTTCATTGTACAAATATCATCTAACTATCCACCCATAATAAATGCAAACCATGCAATAGATAGAAATAAAATCTTCCCCCTCTGGGGTTACAACATCCGAATAATAAACATCATCCCAGGTTGAACTAACCTTAAACATCAGTGCGGAAATATAAATAATAAGTCTTAAATAACATCATTAACTCAAGTTTAACATAAATACATCATCAAATAAAATAACAAGTCTTTATCATTTGCTAACGTTGCCCTTGCCTTTACTAGTGGAAGGTTCATCAGTTCTTTCGTTCTTAACTGCAATGTTATTATTAAGCAAGAGTGAGCACTATTGCCTAGAAGTATAATAATGAAATAACAATATAATAACATGCGAGTAAATCATAGACATCTGAATAAAAGCTCAACTTTTGAATCAAGAATGAATAACAAGAATCAAAAGAATTCTGAGGGTCATAAGACCTTGAACTATGTCCTTGGTTATCAAGGGTTATCTTGAAACCTTTAACAGTCATAAGACTATGGACCTTTCTTCTCGTACTTAGGGGGATCAGCCCTTAGTACCATACTGTACACAATATCTTAACGCTAACGCATAAGTAAATCCCTTTGCAGGGTTATTCATCTCAGTTTGACATTTGAGTCCGCACCAAAGAAAGTTTGGTTTGGATAATTCAATAAGGGTTCTAAAATTTAGAACGTTCATCAACTAAGGACTAGTTGAATCAATAAAGTTCAATAGTCTAATAAGGTTCAACAATAATGATATTCAATTTGAATAATAATCTCAAGAAGTATACAATAGAACAATTATTGTATAACTGAATCATGCTTCGAAAAGATAATCAATCTTAATATAACATTTGAACTTGAATAATAACAAAGATAATTTACTCGAGGTAAATAATAAACTTGAACAATAATGACAAGTAGGGTTAGAAAACTTGCCTCGTGCGTAGATTACACTTTAACTAAGCACGTTTTTTGAATTAAATCCTACATAGCATTCACATTCACAATACCAGTTAATTATAACTTAACTAATCATCATAACTCATTCTCTTGTCTACTTTGATTATGACTATACTTAGTCAATTTATCACATTGTGACATAATTTGTACTTCATGAATAATAAATTAATTATGTATTCAATAATTCAATCCACGTGTAATTATGTTATTTACATGTTAAACAACTATTTTATCATCACATTATACTTCTAACATGTTTACATGTTCATTACATTAATTCACTAACACATTGTTAGACTTAAACATTTAAAAAAAAATCTCATTCTTGAACTTTCTGGAGAGTGGCATTTAGCTATATTCATATATCATGATCTTATTTTGCTGCGATGCGATGGTATTGACACTGAACACTTGGTATGCTGCCCAGCATGGCTAGTGTGGCTCGAGTCATGGCACTACAACGAGGTGGCGCTGCGGCGTGGGACTTCAATTTTGGAGTTGGCGCCGCGGCGCGAGACTCCAAACTTCGATTCCCAGTTCACGAAGAACACAGAGTTCAGCGAAAAAGGACACTAAATAATCATTAATTTCACTAAATTAACATACCCACATGTTAATAATTCATGTATAAACATAACCCAACATTTATATACTAACATTAAAAATTTTAAACACAAAATAACAGATTTAAAGCATGTGATTTCACTGACTTTGATGTTCATGAAGGTTTAGAAAATAAAACATGAAAATTGTCACTACGGATTCGTTATAAAACCGAATCCGTTTATTTAAACTTTGGTCTCTTCGTATTAACATGCATAACAACATAAGAGTGTAAAATTTAGGGATAATATATGATTAATACATATAATATCACGTATAAGGCCATAACCCATACTCTGTAATTTTGTAGAAATTATATACGACATGTTTTCATCAGATTGATGTTATGGTTAACAAAATATATATGATTAAATATGATTTGATAACATCTTAACCCATATATTCACATAAGCCTTACAAATTCTCATCATAAAGACTTTTTAGTACTTGAAAACCATTTGTATAAAAACTTAAATACGTAAAAGTAGAAATTGGGTTTGGGAGAAATTACCCAGAGTATAATCTAGAGGAGATGATTCATAGATGATCCTTTCTCAACACTTGTTAATTATACACTCAAATTTTCTCTCAGACTTCTCAATTTTTCTCTCTGTGATGCTTCTTAGACTTAGGCAATAATGAAGAAAGAACAAAAGAAGGCGTCGATATAAGAACTGACGCGTTGTGGTCAGTTATCCTATCATGGGTAACTGATCCCAACTCCCAATAAGGCCTTGTTTGGCTAGAAAGAAAAGGTTTTCAAATCATTTAATTTAATAAAACTTTATCATATAGTTTAAATCATGTCACACCCACTTGCACAATAATTCATATATCTTATTTAATATAAATAAAATATAATAACTTCTCATAAATTCACAGTCATATATTTAATTTTCTCATTAATAAATAATGTCAAATTATTAACTCTCTAATTAATAATTAAATTAATTAAATAACATCATACTTAATTAAATAATTCAATTAATTCAACAAGCTCATATAATTACATACTTGAATAATAATTATTCTCCACATTAATTTAATAAATGTAACACATATAATTAAATTAATCTACCATAAGTGCATCAAATAATTATTTAATCCAATAATTAAATCATCAAAAAATATTTATTTAATATTTAATTCAATAAATATTAAAATTAAATACAAAAATCTCGTTCGTCACAAGTAGTAGATTGAATACTGCAGTAGTGTAGTAACATAATACTCTTCTTCTTTCTCTCTTATTCTCTCTATACTTTCTCTCTATAGCTTGAATGAATTAAGTGAAAATAATGAAGCACTAGGCCTCTATTTATAGAAGATTTCTAGCTTAGCACTTGAAATGTGAAAAGGCAAGTGGCATAACGACTGGTGATGTGAAAAGAAAAGTGGTTTGACGCCTGTAATGTGAAACGACAATTGGTTCGGCGCTTTAATAATATAAACCAAAGTGATTTGACGTCTGGTAAAGGTAGTTACTATTGACGAAGGTAATTACTATTGATGAAGGTAATTACTATTGACGAAGGTAATTACTATTGACGATGAAGGTAATTATTCGATTTGAAGAGACTCTTAGATGATGACATATGCCCCCCCATAAAATAACCAAACTTACCATAAACGTCTCATAATAAGTCCTCTTTATATACATCAAGGATTGAATAAATATTACCACAAATCATTTTATTTTTAATCAACACATATTTAATCTTTCAACAATTATTAATCATTTATAATTTGTCGTCTCAATTATTGATTTAATAATATAACATATTATCTGATGATAATCTTGTGACAATAATTGAATCAATAATATAAGAGATATGATCACGAATTCTTGTAGCAATAATTGAGTATAGCTAAGTGACTTCTCACGTAAGCATCAATAATTAATATCGTGTGCTACTATGCAACCACGCCAGATTCTGATTTTTTTACTACCGTAGTTCAACAGTTTTAACGAAGAACACCTCCGTGAGTTATTTTCATAAAGTATTTTGTCGTTTTCTCAATCCGACAATAATTCCGTTAATAGGGTCCACCAATGATTGTCTTGTAAATCTGAATATTCCCCGAACAAAAAGAATATTCCCCAACCAAACGAATATTTTATAACAACTTGCTTACTTTGCAAAATTTATAAATATTACCTACAACTATAACATTATATCAAATTTACTCCATAATATTCAAAAATAATATTTATAGAAAATTCATCTTTATTTATAAAAGTTGGGGTCTTACATAATTCGTTTATATTCTTATTTTTAATTGGTAATTATAATTTATTCAAATCAACAATTTAGTCTAAAGTCTCAGCATATAAATATAGTGAGTGATTAATGCATAGTAGTCTAAGTTAACAACTTTCTCTGTGGGATCGATACTTTACTTACTCTGTATTACTTGTTGACCTATGTATACTTGCATGAGTTAGAGCTCTTTTATAAGAACTATAAAAGAGGCAACAATAAATACAGACCTTAGATTTAAGTTTTGTTCATGTTAATGTTATATATATGTACCCTGACATATAGATTACATGTTACAACAAACACAACATACATCTAATACACATAATCAAATTTATTCAAGCCACAAAACCGTTGACCGGCCATGACCACTGTTCTAGGTTACCCAGAAACCCAAGAATAGCTCTGACAGTAACTTTGAACCTTTATAATTTCTTGTTAGATGTAGATTAAAACCTGATTATTGCTTGAGCTTGTACTATTGTATGAGTACTACAACACCAATACTTGATCTAACCAAAAATCATTACCAGTAACGAGTTATTTAATGGTCAAACTGGTCACTCGACCATGACCAACGACTTGCCATAAACTCAAGAACACCTACAGCGACACTTTCTGTCACTGTAGAGCTTTAGCGACGGACAAAAATTATTTTCTTTAAAAATAAATTATAAAAAATTAGAAATAATTAATAAATACATATAAAAACAGTTTTAAAAATTATTATAAATTATTTATGATATTTCTACAAAAATGTAATAATTATTTTATTTTATTTAGATATTATTTATAATTAACTTATTAATAAAGTAATTAGAATAATTACTTTTAAATACTAAATAATTATGTAAAAATATTATTATTGAAATAAAATCATAATAAATGATTATAAATTATTTAATAATATTAAATAATGTTATTATAAAATTTTAGTAGATATAAATTACTTATAAATAGAGATAAATGATTTAAAAATCATTTAAAGGATAAATAAATATTTTAAAAATACTTTAAACCTTCTAAAATATATTATAAGGATAATTAAATTATTTAAAAATATAACCAAATTTTATAAATAAAATTTAGTTCATTTATCAAAGGTATTAAAAGTCAAATCTAACCCGATATTAAATAGATTTTATTTGAGTATTGTTATCAATACTAACGTGTTAGATTTGTATTTATAAACGTCAAAGGTACTTATTAGCCTTTGAATAGCATAGCTTGACTGATCTACGCTCAAGCAAGTCTCCTATACCTAATTTATTACTTATGCAAATTTTATCAACCCTGTTTATTCGTTGAACAAGATTCTATCTTGATATACTGTTGATATAATACACCTACATTGAATTACCTATTATTGAAAAGTTATTGCTATAGTTCTAGCATGACTAAGAAATGAATTGTTTATTCATATGATATTGTTTATTTAGCATAAACTTTGTGTCAAACCAAATTGTTTTGGTAAGACAATCTTATAATGAAGTTGAGTATCCCGTAAGGGAGCGAGGTTTAGTCAATGAATATATTGACAGTAAATTGTAAGTGTATTTTGAGCACTGTAGGTGATATGCATACTCCTAGGATGTTGAATAGGCTGATCCCCTATCTCACATATGAACAGAATTTCTAAGTCTTTGTGACTGACAGAAATGATAAAAATTCCAGAACTAGTTGGAATTAGAAATCCAGAAATGGTAACAACTATCTGTTGAAATTTGAATTGTTATAATTCTTCAAATCCTATATTGTTATAAATATACAACTTGCTGAGCATATCATAGCTCACCCTTGCAAATTATTCCCTTTGCAGTTTTAGATGGTAATCCTGGATCATCTGGAGTAGATAAAGGGAAGCGTCCCTGCATAGATTAGATTATATTCTTGTCTGTATGAATACCTTGTAATAAGAACTCGTTATGAGAATTTTGTAATCGAATCATAATATTATGATATATATAACATCTTTTATTTCCTCAACCGTGTTTTCTTACATATATAGATGTAAAGTAAGATGTCTTCTATTCTAGTTGAGATCCTTGGGAACTATTTATCTGAGTGAGGGTGTTAATAGCATGGACTATTCATGTTGTTATTAATACTCTGAATTTCAGATAGATGGTTACTATCAATACGATAGTATATATTCGCATGACATAGACGATACATCTGAGTGAGAGTATTAGTAATATGGACTATTCATGTTTTTATGGATACTCTGAATTTCGGATAGATAGACTCTAATAATGAATCGATTAATATATTCAGTGAGGTATCGAAACACGGTAATATTTCTCTTGGCTTTGAAAGTAGTATGCACACTGAAGCCAATCATGTTTGATGATAAAGCATATACTTTGTAACAATCTTATTCATTTATTAATAAAAAGTATTAATTTATTAAAGGCTTTTAATTATCTACATGATCTTTGTTTATAATATGTGATAAACCCATAGTTTTAAGCAATGCTTTTAGAATAATGATGATGATCATTCTAATGAGATCTAAATTCTTAGAAAGCTTAAAACTAAAATAGTTCCCAATCATTGGATTACTAAATTGGGGATTAGTGAATCCGGGATAGATTGGTACATCGTTGCTTGCTCATTGGATGAGGATGATTGATCTCATGATCATTTGTGTGGAACACTAAAGCAAGTATGTAGGTGCTTATTAGAGAAATAAGTTCAACGAGCATTGGCTCGCTAAGGAATACCTAATGGAGTTTTATTTGCTGTCGATAGGAATTCTGTAGTGATAGTAGTACTGAAGTAATCCTTGGACTTGAGATCATCATAGTATCTTGTGTATGATGAGTTATACTTTGACTTATTCTTAAGACCCTTAGGGTATATCAAAGGGTATGCTTGGGTATAATAAGTTGTACATGGAGATAATGTATGATCGATAAAGAATCTACCACTTCAATAAAAGAAAAAAATGTCTATGTGATTAGATAAATGACAACCCGGTAGTCCTTGGCGAGCGAGAATGAAATTAGAAAGGAGTTTCTAATTTGCATTATTTGGAGTTGTGCATTTAAGGATCGAAAATACATATAATTAAATAAAATAAGACTTGTGATGGTAATTCCATGTCTTATATTTAATTGGGACATTGTATGGTGGAAGGATTGAATTATCTGCGGTAACTATTTACTCAAAGGTTCTTTTATGATTAATGTTGAAATCTATATTATCGGAAAGTCGTTGATCATTGGGAGAGGCTTATCCTATTGTAGAATAAATATTATTTATTTAAATAAATTAATTGTTTAATTTATTTATTTAAATAAGATTAGAATTATTCTAATTGATTTATTCACAACCAGGTTTAATATGGAGAACCTAAAGGTCACACCATAAAAGGAAGAATAATTATTTAAGAAGTTAATGGCATAATCGTAATAATATGTTAAGTATATTTAATTTAATCTATGGTGATAGAATAAATTAAATAGCTTAATATTATTATTTAATATTTTAGAAATATTAAATATAAATTAATAAGAGGAGTCTTATTAATATTATTACAATTATTATTATTTTAATTTCTAAAAGAGTTTAGGAATTAATTTAATATAAGTACTCTCATTTATTCCTAATTGGATTAGGAAGGAAAATTAGTTAAAGGAGTTTAATTAATTATCCTAATAAGATTAGGGAGCTTAATTAATTAAAAGAATTTAATTAATTAAATAAAACCCAATTCCTTAATTGTTAAGGTGGGTTGCCCACATCTATTAATAAGAGGAGTCTTATTATGGGTGTTGGGGTTGTTGACTTTTTACAACATCGTAATAATTCCATTTGTTGGAGAGTACCCTTTTACATAGAGATAGAAAAACTAGGGTTTGAGCCAAATACACCATCTTCTTGAATTCTTTAGTTTTCCTTGGTGGATCACCTCTGAGAGGCCAAACATATGGGTGGCTAACGTTGATCGAAGGAAGGAACAAAACCGGTGGATTCAAGTTGAGCGAAAAGGATTTGGAGGTGAACTTGTACACGAGGAAGCTCGATCTTCAAGGTATGATTTTATTCTTTATCTTTTCGTTTAATTAATAATTGTGCATAAAGGGTGATCCGGGGTATATGGTTTGTAAAAAATTTAAACTCGATTTTACGTTTACGCACTTTTTTATGCAATTTGATTGCGTTCATGAATATTACAAACCTAACGGTGGCATCGAGCCAAAACCTTTATCACGTAATTATTAATTATTTTGATTTGATATGTATATTGATATGTGTTTAGAACAATTTAATTGGGCATAATTTTATTGTATAAAATTTATTTTAAAAAAAAAAAAAAAAAAAATTGCTAATTTTTTTTTTTGAAAAAAATAATCTTGTTGCAATTAAGGATTATGCAGGATTAAATATTAAATAAAAACTACGTGATTCATCATCGGTTTTGTTAATATATATTACATATATATATATATGCTTGTTATCCACGAAAAGAAAAAAAAAAGGGCTGGGTCATCCTTTTTTTTGAAAAACAATTACATGGAAATGGAGGGCTATAGCAGGTGACAGAAGAATCCAGCAAGAATTCCATGTAATGGTGATACACGTGGTAGTTTTTTTTTTAAAAAAATTACCGTGATTACTATATATATATATATATATATATATATATATATATATATATATATATATATATATTAATATATATATATATATATATATATATATATATATATATATATTTATATATATATATATATATATTTAATAATTTTATAATTAAAATAATATTTATTTTAATTTTAAAATAAAAGGTTTATTTTAATATTAAAATATAAAGTTTATTTTAATTTTAAAATTAAATTTCATCTTAACTAATTAGAGTTGGAATTGGATTCCATGATAACTAATTGGAGTTGAAATTGGATTCTATTTTTCCTTAAATAAAGGAGTTTATTTAGATATGAAATAAGATTTCATATTATTCAAAATAAAGGAGTTTATTTGTGAATAGGAAGAGAATCCTAATTTCCTTAAATAAAGGAGTTTATTTAAATATGAAATAAGATTTCATATTATTCAAAATAAAGGAGTTTATTTGTGAATAGGAAAGATAATCAAGTGTTTCCTTTAATATTTTTTTTTAAACATGGAATTGGATTCCATTTAATTAAAATAAAGGAGTTTATTTTTAATTAAATATTTTTTTTTTACATGGAATTGGATTCCATAATTAATTAAAATAAAAGAGTTTATTTTAATTAAAGATTTTTTTAATATGGAATGGATTCCATAATTAATTAAAATAAAGGAGTTTATTTTGATTAAAATTTTGATTAAAATAAAATAGTTTATTTTATTCAAAATTAGATAAATTAAAATAAAATAGTTTTATTTTGATTTAAATTTGGATTAAAATAAAGGAGTTTATTTTGATTCAAAATAGATTTTATACTAACTAAATTTGCCCATTAAATGATATCAATATATATATTAAATGTTTATTATTCATAAGATGAATGTTATTTATTGATGCGTATGGTGATGTGTATGATAATAAATGGGATTGATTATGGACTATTGACCAATATGATTGGATTTTATTTTAGTTGGATGCATGAATGTATGGGTTTTTTATTAAATGAGATTGCGTGCGTGCCTCGTCTTCTCTAATTTTTTCTTAATGTAAATTCTATCTCCTCCTATGTACTTCCCTTGATTTGTTGATCAAGGTTTCTATTTATTTTAAATAGTTTTGTAATAGGAATAGTTAGAATTAATTTTGAAAAATTAGAGATCAAAGAACAAGGAGCGCTTGAAGACCCGTTTGTAATGGAGCAGGGTTTAAATGTAATAGTTATATTTAAATATTATTTCTTGCACCCTAGGGTTTGACCTTTTGGTTCACTTGGTGGCTCTAGTGAACGAAACTAGAATAAAAGTCCATAATCAATCCGGGTAGAATATAGTATTCTATATGTGCATATAATATATATATATATATATATTATATATTATGCAAACATGCTTAGCATGTTTATTAATATAATGGCGTATTTTATATATATATATGCATACGCTAAAACAAGATGAGACAAATTAATAACAAACCCCTCAATTTTTTATATTAAGTCCTAAGCGTTCAAAGATATTTGGAATATCGAGCGTCGCCTTCTAGCATGATAAAATTAATAGAGTATTAAATATTTAATATGAGTTTGTTGTGTCACCACAAAGGCAAGTATTAAGTATTTAAGATGTTAATTTATCACATTTGATGCTTATAAAGAAAATTGAACAATATTGTTTTGTTGTGTCACCACAAGGATGATATTTTCTTTTTTTGAATATATGGAGTGCTAGGTCGGACTTAACTTGGATAATTTTGATTCGGATGTGCCACCACTTGATCAAAATAATCTAAGAAAAAAGAAAAGGAGTTGCATAGTTGATGTAATTGACAAAAGTTGTCTACCTATTTATTTATATATAGTTTGTTGTGTCACCACAAGGCTATATACATTTGAAATGGGATCCTTATTCTCACTAGCAAATCTTTAATTAGATTTTTGCCGAACTATATAAGTGAGGTAATATAGTTTGAAGAAAATAGTGGGAGATACCAATTTAAAACAAGACCTAAATTATTTTGGTAATTAATAAAAGAATGTATGTTAAAATGTTGTTAATTACAAATTCATTTACAAAATTTTACAATGTCTAAAATTACTATCAACTGCGAAGCATATTAGATGCTAAATTAACGGGACCAAAATTAAGCGGATTGGTTAAGGAATTTGAGAATAGTTCTCATAGGTTGAAAAGCTATCTTATGTCATTAATCGCCTATCCTGCAATGGTTGCGACAATGCCTCGAGGAAGACATTGCTACTTTTAGAAAGTGGCAAGATGATGCACGATTGGCTCGATGCATCATGCTGCGCATCCGTGAGTAGTACGAGCTTGACGTCGACATGAAACTATGGATGCTCCTACTATATTCACGCACATCAAGTAGTTGATGGTGAGGAAAGTAGGGCCCGATAGATATCGAGATATCTAAGGAGCTCTTCCGATCTAGAATGGCCAATGGCACTATAAATGCAGACAAAAAGTTCTTAACATAATCAATTTGATTGATCGATTAGGACAACCGGTTTT
Source organism: Panax quinquefolius (assembly GCA_020205615.1). NCBI lineage: Eukaryota > Viridiplantae > Streptophyta > Magnoliopsida > Apiales > Araliaceae > Panax > Panax quinquefolius. Next base: position 60,962,765 of record CM035166.1, on the reverse strand, counting down.
GTCATGGATGGAGAGTTGAGCGAAGATTTGATCTTGCACTCACTCCGGGACTCCTTTCATAATTGTTGTGAATTTTTCATATGAACAAGCTAGATATCGACCTCATTGATTTGCTTAACATATTGAAAAATGTTGAGAGTCACTTTCCAACCAAGAAAGATCAAGTCTTCTTGGTAGGGGCCAAAGGATCTTACGAAAGAAGAACGATTCAAAGAAGGTATATAGAAAGGCGTAAACAAAGGATAATAAGAACAAAAGCGTCACGGATAGCAAAGGAGTTTGCTTCCTTTGCTATAAGCTTTGGACCTTTGGAAAGAAAGCTGCAAGAAGCATCTTGCGAGAGGCTAACGAAAGAAGCTTAGTGAAGTTTCGATTACAATCTGATTTTTGTTCATGATTGAAATAAATTTTTCTTTAAGTCGAGGTTCTACTTGGGTATTGGATCTGACTTTGGTTATCATAAATATAGATTTATGAAGGGACCAAGCGAAGTAGAAAGCTAAACAAATATAAGTAATCCTATGTGTGGGAAATGTAGCAAAGGTTGCTATATTAGCTATAGAAACTTATAGTTTAGCAATACCTACTGAACAAATCTATTAAGTCGATAAGTTGTTATTGTATTCCAATTCTTGTTAAAAATATTATTTCCATTTTATTGTTGAACAATGAAATTTTTGGTATTATAATTAAGAACAATTGTTGTTCTATTTATAATAATAATGTTTTGTATAGAAATGGAATATTACTTAATAAATTTTGTATACTTGACTTACATGAAAAATAATTTTACATATTGAACAAATTAGTATAAGAAAAGGAGATGATCATTCAAAGAGTTGAATGTGTGTATTTGCTTTGAAATACAAGTTTGAATTATTTGAAAGGTTCAAAGAATTGAAGTGAAACAAATTGGCAAAAGTATTAAGATTCTTTGATTAGATCAAGGAATAAATACTTGTGCAATAAGTTTCTAGATCATCTCAAATGGTTTTCTCATAATGGACATCCTCGATACACAATAATTGATTGATGTATCTGAATGAAAAATCATACCTTGTTGGACATAGTGCGGTCCATAATGATTTTACCGACATTCCAAATTATCCTTCTAGGGTCATGTCCTAGAAATGGTTGCATATCTCTACGAAAAGGTAACCTCAAAATCCAAGCCCCAAGACTCCATAAAAGTTATGGGACGGGAGGATTCTAATCTTAAGTATGTTAAGATAAAGGGTTGTCCAACTTATGTGAAAAGGTTTCAAAGGATAAGCTTGGGACAAGATTTGACATATGTCTGATTTGTGGGACATCCTAAAAGTAAGTTTAGGGTATATGTTCTATAATTCTACTTAGCAAAAGGTGTTTGTTGTAAAACACGCACTTCTAAGATAAAGGTGTTTATCATTGAAGGGGGCTAGTGGGAGGATAATAGATCTTGAAGAGTTCAAGAACCACAAAACACTATAAGTCGAATAAGAGGAACACAGTAGATGGACCTATTGTACCTGGCCAAGAATCGTAAATGCGGAATAGTCTGAAGATACCTAGGAGGTATGGATTCATCATAGATGATGATGATGAGAGTACGCATCATAGAAGATGATGATCCGAGTTACATCTGATGAGGTAAGAGTTCTAGTGTATACAAAAGGGTCGATGGGAGCATCGTGACATTCCTAGTACTATATGATGATATACTACGGATAAGGAATGACATACCAATGCTACAATCGATAAAGATAAAGTTGTCTAAACATTCCTCCATGAATGATTTGGAAGAGTATCTTAATTGGGGATATAAATCTATATAGATAGATTTAAGAGGATGCTCGACTTAACCCAAAGAACGTATATTCATTTGATGCTAAAAGTCGTTTAGCATGGAAAACTCAAGAGATGTCTCATGTCGATGAGCTATGGAGTGTATCTCTTTAATAGTCCCCACGGACTCACGAAAAGAGAGGTCGCATGAGTTCTTATCATGTATGCAATGAAATATCTGAGACACGATGTTGATCGGTCATATTATGGAGAAGTTCACTATGAGTCGTTGAAAAACATCTTAAAGTTCTTAACAGAGCACTAAAGATGTGAGCATACATGGTGGGTCTAAATTAAAACTAGAGGGCTTAACGGACTCAAGTTTTTTTCGAGACGGACCAAGATGACGAAAAATCCACTTTAAGGTAAAGCGTTACCTTGAGCGATGGTGCGATGAATTGGAAAGGTTCCAAAACAAGCAAAGAGTTCTTGGTTTAGTAATAAAGATAAAGTATATAGCTATAAATGAAGGCTGCAAGTTGATTGTTTGGATTAAAAGTTCATTCTGAGAACTAGGAATAGTTCTAAAGTCTCATCTTGGATCTAAACATGTGTTGTGGCACTTTCATTTGATTATTAGAATCATTGAAAGATGGGAAATCACTATAGAGATAGTGGACTCTCAAGAACAACATTACATATCCATTAACTAAAGCTTATCCAACAATGGGATAATCGTCACTTAGAAGAAGAAGTATATAAAATACCATGACGATTGGCTTTAGTGCAAGTGGGAGATTGAAAGTAGTATGCATACAAACCCGATCATGTTTGATGATAAAGCATATACTTTGTAAACAATCTTATTCATTTATTAATAAAAGTATTAATTTATTAAAGGCTTTTAATTATCTATATGATCTTTGTTTTATAATATGTGATAAACCCATAGTTTTAAGAAATGCTTTTAGAATAATGATGATGATCATTCTAATGAGATCTAAATTCTTAGAAAGCTTAAAACTAAAATAGTTCCCAATCATTGGATTACTAAATTGGGGATTAGTGAATCCGGATAGATTGGTACATCGTTGCTTGCTCATTGGATGAGGATGATTGATCTCATGATCATTTGTGTGGAGACACTAAAAGCAAGTATGTAGGTGCTTATTAGAGAATAAGTTCACTTGAGCGTTGGCTCGCTAAGGAATACCTAATGGAGTTTTATTTGCTGTCGATAGGAATTTCTGTAGTGATAGTAGTCTGAAGTAATCCTTGGACTTGAGATCATCATAGTATCTTGTGTATGATGAGTTATACTTTGACTTATTCCTTAAGACCCTTAGGGTATATCAAAGGGTATGCTTGGGTATAATAAGTTGTACATGGAGATAATGTATGATCGATAAAGAATCTACCACTTCTAATAAAAGAAGAGAAATGTCTATGTGATTCGATAAATGACAACCCGGTAGTCCTTGGCGGCGAGAAATGAAATTAGAAAGGAGTTTCTAATTTGCATTATTTGGAGTTGTGCATTTAAGGATCGAAATACATATAATTAAATAAAATAAGACTTGTGATAAATTCCATATGTCTTATATTTAATTGGGACATTGTATGGTGGAAGGATTGAATTATGCGGTAACTATTTACTCAAAGGTTCTTTTATGATTAATGTTGAAATCTATATTATCTGGGAAAGTGATTTGATGATCATTTGGGAGGCTTATCCTATTGTAGAATAAATATTATTTATTTAAATAAATTAATTGTTTAATTTATTTATTTAAATAAGATTAGAATTATTCTAATTGATTTATTCACAACCGGTTTAATATGGAGAACCTAAAGGGTCACACCATAAAAGGAAGAATAATTATTTAAGAAGTTAATGGCATAATCGTAATAATATATTAAGTATATTTAATTTAATCTATGGTGATAGAATAAATTAAATAGCTTAATATTATTATTTAATATTTTAGAAATATTAAATATAAATTAATAAGAGGAGTCTTATTAATATTATTACAATTATTATTATTTTAATTTCTAAAAGAGTTTAGGAATTAATTTAATATAAGTACTCTCATTTATTCCTAATTGGATTAGGAAGGAAAATTAGTTAAAGGAGTTTAATTAATTATCCCTAATAAGATTAGTGAGCTTAATTAATTAAAAGAATTTAATTAATTAAATAAAACTCAATTCCTTAATTGTTAAGGTGGGTTGCCCACATCTATTAATAAGAGGAGTCTTATTATGGGTGTTGGGGTTGTTGACTTTTACAACGACATAATTCCAATTTGTTGGAGAGTACCCTTTTCTATTGAGATAGAAAACTAGGGTTTGAGCCAAATACACCATCTTCTTGAATTCTTTAGTTTTCCTTGGTGGATCACCTCTAGAGGCCAAACATATGGGTGGCTAACGTTGATCAAAGGAAGGAACAAACCCGGTGGATTCAAGTTGAGCGAAAAAAGGATTTGGAGGTGAACTTGTACCTGAGGAAGCTCGATCTTCAAGGGTATGATTTTATTCTTTATCTTTTCGTTTAATTAATAATTGTGCATAAAGGGTGATCCGGGTATATGGTTTGTAAAAAATTTTAAACTCTGATTTTACACGTTTCCGCACTTTTTATGCAATTTGATTGCGTTCAAGAATATTACAAACCTAACAATCTTTGTGCTTCCTGGGTGTATCGAGTATCTCGTACTAAAGGTACCCAAATTTGTACTTCAAATCTCAGCAATCCGTTGCCATCGATCTTGTACTTCAACTCATCACCTTCAGCTAATATGTTCTTGATGTTACCACATTCTTCGTCATTTTCTTGTGCCCCTTTCACCGTATATCGAGTAAAGTCGAACTTGCTTCCACTTCTATTAGTTTCTCCGAATCCTTCGGATTTTTCACCTCCAACTCCATTTTCTCCATTTCCTTTACTAACTCTTCTTGCTCTGATAAAACGAACAAATTCTCTCTATTTTTTCCACTTAACGCATCAGCTGCTACATTAACCTTCCTTGGATGGTATAGAATCTCATAATCATAATCATTGATCAATTCTAACCACCTTTTTTGCCTCATGTTCAACTCCTTTTGTGTAAAGATATATTTCAGACTCTTGTGATCTGTGTATATCTCACACTTTTCTCTGTAGAGATAATGTCTCTAAATTTTAAGGGCAAACACTATCACAGCCAATTCCAGGTCATGGGAAGGGTATCCCTTCTCATATTCTTTTAACTGTCGAGACGTGTACATAATGACTTTACCATTATGCATGAATACGCAACCTAGTCCCTTGTATGAGGCATCACTGTATACTGTAAAACCTCCCGTATTATCTGGTAAAGATAACACAGGTGCTTCACTCAATCTCCTCTTTAACTCCTGAAAACTCTGTTCACCCTTCTTCGTCCATACATACTTAACTACCTTCCTGGTTAAGTTTGTTAACGGCTTCGCTATCTTTGAGAAATCTTGAATAAACCTTTGGTAATATCCTGCCAATATCAAGAATCTTTTGACTTCCGTTGGGGTCTTCGGTTGTCCCCAACTTTTTACCGCTTCTACCTTTGTTTGAGCAACAGAAATTCCTCCGTTGTCGATAACATGCCCCAAAAAATGAACTCTCTTCAATCAGAATTCACACTTCGAAAATTTCGCATATAACTTCTCCTTCCTTAATGTCTCTAACACCATTTGCAAATGTTCGACATGCTCCTCCTCAGTCTTTGAATACACCAGGATGTCGTCAATGAAAACAACCATAAACTTGTCCAAGTATTGCTTGAACACTCTATTCATCAAGTCCATAAAAGTAACTGGCGCATTCGTTAGTCCAAATGACATCACCAAGAACTCATAATGGCCATAACGAGTCCTAAATGCTATCTTTGGTACATCCTATATCCTCACCTTCAATTGATGATAACTAGTTCTTAAATCAATCTTTGAAAAACATCTTGCTCCTTTAAGTTGATCAAACAAGTCGTCTATTCTTGGTAACGGGTACTTATTCTTGATTGTCATCTTATTCGATTCTCTATAATCCATACACAACCTCATCGCTCCATCCTTCTTCTTTACAAATAACACAGGTGCTCTCCACGGAGATACACTAGGTTATATGCATTTCTTTTCCAACAAATCATGCAGCTGGACCATTAACTTATTCATTTCTATCAGAGCCATCCTATACCGTGCTTTTGATATCGGCACTGTCCCTGGTACTAAATCAATAACAAATTTGATCTCTTTGTCTGGTGGAAGTCTGGGCAATTCCTTTGGAAAGACATCCCCAAACTCATTAACTATAGGTATCTCCCCCATGTCAGAATTCACCATCCGTGTATCCACAACATGAGTCAAATAACCTTCTCACCCTTTCTTTAACATTCTTCTAGCATGCATCATCGTCAGATAACTCGTTTGTCTTGCTGACTTGCTACCATAAAATACAACCTAAACTTCTTTGGTGTCTTAAGGCGTATGCTTTAATTTTGATAGTCAAAAACTGCCTCATGGTTAAACAACTAATCCATTCTTAATATCACATCAAATTATCCTAAGCGTATTGAAATCAAATTCATGCTTAACTTATGTCCCCTTATTTCCACACAACAGTTTCTATGGATATATTCTACAGGGATCACTTCTTTGTTTACAACATCTATATTCATTGGGTTTTCTAACTTCTCACGAGGTAAATTTAACCTTTTAGCAAATTCATCAGACACAAAAGAACAGGTTGCTCCTCCCGAATTAAATAACACATATGTATTTATATTATTGATCGGAATTATACCTGACACCACCTCCCTGGACGCCATTGTATCTTGCACAGTCATGTTGAAGGTTTTAGCTATCGGCATGATGGGCTGAGATGATCCACCAATAGTTAACTTAGTATTACTACTCCTAATGTCGCTTCCTCCATCAGTGTTCTTCTTCAGTGGACAATCCTTGAATCGACGCCCTGTTCCTCTACTTGAAAAGAAACCTCCTTTCTTTGGCTTAGGAAATTTTGGTGAAATATGTTCTTCTTTCCCACAGTTGTAACATGCATTCTTTCCCTTCATACACTCTCTCAAATGACTTTTTCCACAATTCTCACATGCTTGCTTCTTCTATTATACACTTCCTTCTTAACTTTCAGAATTGTTGCCACTATTGTTCTACTTGCATTTCTTACTGTTACTACCACCAATGCTAGCATTCAGATTCCCTCCGTCGACCTCTTCTTATTCTTTTCTCGATTGTACTTTGAAACTGCTTCAGTCCCACCTTCTGCAATGAGAGATTTCTCCCATAGAGTTGAAAATGAATTGATTTGAAATACTGCTACTTTGCTAAAAATCCACGGTTTTAACCCATTCTCAAACCTCCTTGCTTTCCTTGCCTCAGTGTCTACCTGATGTGGAGTGAATTTGGCTAACTCATTAAATTTGGCAGCGTATTCTAACATGGATATATTCTCATGCTTTAACTATAGAAATTTAATCTCCATTCTTTCTTGCATACTTGTCGAGAAATTGTTTTTAAAAAATAGGGGTTTGAACCTTTCCAATGTTAAGACTTCTGCTCTGGCTATAGCTTGATTTGACTCCCACCAATAATTAGCCTCACCTTTCATTAAGTAAGTGCCACAAACTATCTTCTGTTCCTCTGCAACTCTTGCAGTGACAAATGCTTTCTCCATCTCCTTCACCCAAGTTTGGGCTTTAATAGGATCAGTGGTTCCCATAAACTCTGGCAGTCCCACTGCCTTAAAGTCTTTATTTCCAATCCATTATGTCAGGAATAAACATGTGAATGATATTCCTATTTAATATATGATTTGATTATGATATATATATGAATGAATATGCAAGTATGCTTGCATTAAGAAAAGCTGTAAAGTCCTTTGATAGATAATAGAAATATATGTACAAGGACTTATAATGAATTGATCAAATATGTTAGGTTGATCCTACATAAGCAAAACAGCTTTGTAAAGTCCTTAAAAAGAAATGATGTACAAGGACTATAATTATAGAAAGATCAAGCTTTTTAGGTTTATCTTATGATGTAATAGATAGGCTAGTCTGATCATCAAGCAATGCACCAGAAGTCGTAGTCTGCCAGGTGAGTCAAGGTTAACTCGAGAGATATCGAGGCAGAATAGGAGTATGCAAGATAGTAGATCTCGGAGTTCGTAGACTGCCAGGGGAAATGAAGAAAGATCGTAGTGTATCGAGTAGAGCTTCCTCAGGATCGTAGTGTGCTGAGGAAGTCATGTTCAGAATCATAGAGACGACCGCCTCTGCCGATAAATGGCCATCTATACGCCAAGATGAAATGCGTAGACTACACTCAGAGTCGTAGAGTCTACTGATCCCAAAGCCAAGTCAAGGATCGTAGATCACACTCTAAGTTCATAGAGTCTATTAATAACATGCAGAGATCGTACTCAAGTAAGATCAGATGAAGACAACAAGCACAAGGCAGAAATCGTAAAGTGTCAAGATCTGATCTCGGGATCGTGAGTGTATGCGCACGGTAGAAAGCCAATCGTAGAGTCTTGAACTATGACCTCAACGGAAGGGCTCACAGTGCCAAGGCAGAATCGTAGAGCATATACGGTTCTCAACAAATGAGCACTCCCAGAATATCCAAAGGAACGAAGCCTCTGGTTTAAGCTGCAAGTTACATCCAAGGAAACCAAAGAGCACTCAACGAATGGCATGCAGGCTAACAGAAGATCTAAGCACCAACCCAATAAGCATCAAGATTGAGTTGTAAGGCCATTCGTGATGAAGTCTTCCACAAAGAGATCCAAAGAAGACGTCAGAAGCTGACTAAGGAAAGTCAGCTAATGCAGTAGCTATCAAGTGAACAGAAGACAACGATCTTAGAAGCAACCAAGATCGTAGTGTTTGCCAAACAAAGAAGGAACTGATGGAAGGTGAACCAAGATACTGGTCAGCCTCTGAAGAGCAAGGCTAAAGTGATTAAGTGCAGGGTCAGTTCATTGATGATAAGTGAACGGGAGATCACAAAGAGAAAGCAAGCTGGACGCGCCACTAATCTGAAGTGTCTTAATATTTATAAGGTGACCAGAGCAAGGAATTAGGCCATCAGTCTCTGAAAACAGTCGAAGCAAACAGAAGTATTGAAGCACTGCAAAATACAAGGAAGAGGTGTTCTACATTGAAGATCCAATCAACACTCTTCAAGATCATAGTGTTAACTCTACCAGTCAATGAGCAACACTCAACAAGACACTACAATCAAGTCCTTGCAGACGTGCATCAGAATCGTAGAGTTCGAATAGCTGAAGACTAAAGCATTGGTAAAGGTTCAATCTGAAGGTTAATATTCAGACAAGTGCTTATTGAGAGCATCGATGCAATAGGACAACCTCTGATCGAGAAATCAGAAAGAGGTAATAAAGTCTTCACCCTACCCAAGACATTAAAGTGATGCATCTGACAGGGCAGGTGAAACAGTAGACTGCAGCGTCAGAAAAATTATGATATGTCACATCAAGCAGTCTAACTTAAGCAACTCGAGATCTGTGAAGAGATTTGAATAGCCTTCAATGGCTACTTTCCAACGGAAGGATTTGGAAGGAGTATAAATGAGAAAGAGCTTCAAAGATCAAAGGTTGCTGGAGTTGCCAAGTTTGGAGAGAAGGTGGATGATGAGTAGGTTTATAACCTACGATTTAGGTTCGTTTAGCTTGATATATTGTTAGTTTTTGGTAATTTCATGTTACTTTTGATAGGTTATTTGCTTGTTGTAGGATAATACATGGGCTTAATCAAAGTGTGGCAATTGGAGGAAGATTTCAAGGAATTTGAATGTTTCTGACTACATAGCAGCGGCGCCGGTCTTTGCATGGAATCATGGTGCGGGACACTTATTTGAAGCGAGAAAAAATTACTAGGTCATGAAAGAACGGTAGCTTCTTGTCTTGTGTAAGATGGTAAGATGGCGTCTTATTCTTGTCCCGAGATTCTTTGGGCGAACTTTCTTTGTTGGGCTAGAAGTTGGGCTATGTTGGGAACTAATAATTTTTTATGTAATGTGATAGTAGTAGGAGTGTATGTGTGGGAGTTTTTGAGCAATGTGTGGTTGATTTTGAAAAAGTTTCATGTCTCCATTTAGGTTCTTACTTTGGGAGTTAGAGTTGGATTAGGAGAAGTATGGAGTTGATGTGATATCTTTTTATGCTGAGTTTGGAGAATCGAGAGGAATATATCATACAACACGGAGCATAATTCAAGAGCAATTTCAAGGATTCAAGAGCAAAAACGTTGGAGGAGTAATTTTTCAGAGATTGTCACAACGGTTGCAAATCGAGGCTACGTGAAGGGGTTTTTTATAATTCTTCTTCTCTTTCATTTATTTGTAATTGGAAGGATGTTTTCAATAAATTATTCAGTTTTTAATTCATTCGTTATGAACTAATTTACTTATTAGACTTGTGATGGATCCTTGGGTGAAACGATGATTCTATAACTTTGATTTCCAATTCAATAAGATATTTTCAGTTTATCTATATTAATTTGAGCGTGAATTTATGAATTGTCTGATCAACAGTTCTTTGTGGATTTGAATGGAATCGAGAGAGGAGATTCGAATCTAGACCTAGTTAATATAGCATGTGTCATGAATTTTTGTCGATAGCAGATTTGTGATTATTGTTAAGGAAGAGATACGCTTGATATCGCATGTAATCGTATAGAGAGCTTAAACTTCAACCTTCTTTGATTGCAGTTCAAATAGATATATAGTGAGTTGGTTAATTTAGGTGTTTAACAGATTTCTATCTTAATTGTGGATTGATGTTAATATGGTATTAGTGCATCGAGAGGTGGCTCTTACTACATTCGTGTTCTTGATTAATAAACTGGAATATTGAATTGAGTTGGAATAAAAGTTGGAAAATCAGAGGGAAGCTCAGGGTAAAGTCATAAGTTTAATTCTCCATTAATTGTTTGAAATTCCGAATTTCGTTATTGGTGATTGTTTTGTGATAGTTTATTTCTTTATTAAATTTATTTTTTTTATATATAAATATAATTAAAATCCATTGAATTGATTAGTTTAATAAAATTAGGGTTAATACAAAATTTATAATTGTGAAGTTAAGATTCTTGATATTTTATCCTCGTGGGAACGATACTTTATTCACAACTATATTACTTGTTGACCACGTGCACTTGCGTGTTTTTAAGCGTATTGATTTTCACCAACAAGTTTTTGGCGCCGTTGACGGGGACAATTTAGCCGAGATTTTAATATTTGTTTTTATAATATCAGTTTAATTAGTCCTGTTTTACTTAAACATTTTTATTTTGTTTTCTCTATTTCAGGTTTTCGACATTGGTTTATGCAAACATGATCTAAACATCCAGACTTGCTTCCTTTTGAGGACGACATTGACAGACGATTTCAAAAGTTAAGTAAGTGGATTGAGGAAACAAGCAACGAATTTGAAAATTCTGATAAAGAAGAAACAATGGTTGCCGAAGACCAGAAAGCGTTGAGGGATTTTGCCACACCTAGGGTGACTGATCTGCAGTCGAGCATTACTAGGCCTGCAATAGCTGCGACCACTTTTGAAATAAAGCCTGGGACCATTGAGATGATGCAGAACTCTTGTCAGTTTGGGGGAATGGCAAACGACGATCCGAATGAGCATTTGATCAGTTTTTTGGAAATATGCGACACGTTCAAGTACAATGGGGTGTCGGATGAGGCAGTAAGACTTCGCTTGTTCCCATTCACTTTACGGGACAAGGCGAAGAGTTGGTTACATTCGTTACCACCGGGTTCGATCACTACGTGGGAGGATTTGGCTCAAAAATTTCTTGCCAAAATTTTCCCACCAGCGAAGACTACAAAAATGAGGAATGACATCACAATGTTTGAGCAGCAAAATGGGGAGTTACTATATGAGGAATGGGAGAGATACAAGGAATTACCCAGAAAGTGCCCACATCATGGATTGCCCAAGTGGTTACAAATGAACACATTCTATAACGGGCTACATGGAAATGTCAGAACCAGCATTGATGCGGCATCGGGCGGTGCATTCATGGCTAAGAGTTACGAGGACACATACAATTTAATAGAAACAATGGCGGCAAATAACTACCAGTGGCCCACAGCAAGAATGACACATGCAAAAGCAGCTGGGATCATGGAATTAGATGGAGTAACAGCTATATAAGCACAACTTTCTGCATTATCCATGAAGTTTGATACGATGAATGAGATGGTAAATTTGATGACAGGAGCTCAAGTTCAACAAGTTCAGGAAGTTATGGTAGAATGTTAATTGTGTGCGGGTGATCATCCGACGAAGCAGTGTGCAATAAATCCAGCATCCATTCAATTCATAGGCAACTACAATAGAATTCCGCAAAATACTTACCAAAACACCTACAACCAGGGGAATAGGAACCACCAAAACCTTTCGTGGAGCAATAATCAGCAAACTCAAGCTCCACGACCATCATATCCCCCTGGTTTTCATAGTCATCCGCGACAGACTCAACAGCAGGATATGAAATCCGATGGGGAGGAAGCATGGGTAAGGTACATGACTAGCAACGATTTGGCTATGAAGAATCAAGCTATTGCTATCAAAAACATAGAGAATCAGATAGGTAAAATTGTGTTGGCATTGAATAACAGACCACAAGGAACATTACCTAGCGACACCGAAAGAAATCCGAAGGGTAATCATGAGAAATGTCAAGCAGTTATGTTGAGAAGTGGAAAACATCTCGGGGGGGGGGGGGAATAGTGCAGAAAATTCAGCAAAACCGGGGGAAAAATTTGATGACAGTAACGCAGTGGAGGGTAACAAAAATGAGGAAATAAAGTTAAACAACGAGCCGATTGTTTATCCTCCACCGCCGTTTCAGCAGAGGGTTCAAAAATAGAAATCGGATAAGCGATTCATAAAAGTTTTTAGACGTGTTCAAGAAACTCCAGATTAACATCCCATTCGCAGAGGCCCTGGAGCAAATGCCGAGTTATGCGAAGTTTATGAAAGGAATTCTGTTGAGGAAGAAGAAATGGGAAGAATTCGAAACGGTGGCACTAACAGAGGAGTGTAGTGCGGTGTTACAGAAGAAGCTTCCACTAAAACTCAAAGACCCGGGGAGCTTTACTATCCCGTGCACGATCGGGAAGATGTCGTTTAACAAGTGCTTATATGATTTCGGGGCGAGTATAAACCTAATGCCATTGTCAGTATACTCAGAATTGGGTTTGCCCGCGCCAAAGCCTACGAATATTTCATTGCAGTTGGCGGATAGGTCAGTTACATATCCGAGAGGCATTGTAGAGGACATTTTGGTAAAAGTGGATAAGTTTATATTCTTTGCAGACTTTATCATACTAGATTTTGATGAAGATAAGAACATCCCGATCATCCCAGGGAGACCTTTCTTGGCAACAGGAAGGACACTCATAGACGTGCAAAAAGGAGAACTTACAATGAGGGTCCAAGATCAAGAAATAAAATTAAATGTGTTCAAGGCCATGAAATATCCTACGGACGAGGAAGAATGTTATCGAATGGATTTAATTGAGCAAATTACCAGCGAAGATATTAACAAAAGTTTAATAAATGATCCGTTAGAAACAACCTTATTGGGGGATGAAGAAAAAGACGACCCAGAATTTGTGGACTTATAACAGATGCTAGACTCAATGCCAAGAGTTAGCCAATTCAGAGCACCGATTGAACCTCTGCACATCGAGGAGACAGTTGGAGAAAAATTAAAACCATCATTGGAGGAGCCACCGACATTGGAACTTAAGCCACTCCCTAAACATCTCAGGTATGCGTATTTAGGCGATTTAAATTCTTTACCTGTAATTATTTCTGCTGCACTTAACGATTTGCAGGAAGAAAAGTTGCTGAGGGTGCTTAGGGATAACAAATCAGCAATTGGATGGACGATTACGGATATAAAAGGCATTAGCCCATCATTTTGCATGCACAAGATTCTGATGGAGAATGATGCAAGTCCATCGGTGGACCATCAACGTCGACTTAACCCAATCATGAAGGAAGTGGTCAAGAAAGAAATTCTGAAATTATTGGATGCCGATGTCATATATCCAATTTCCGACAGTAAATGGGTAAGTCCGATTCATTGTGTGCCTAAGAAAGGGGGAATAACGGTAATTCAGAATGAGGATAATGAGTTAATTCCAACAAGGACAATGACAGGTTGGAGGGTGTGCATCGATTATAGGAGATTGAATAAGGCAACCCAAAAGAATCATTTCCCGCTACCTTTTATCGATCAAATGTTAGACAGGTTAGCGGGACATAAGTTCTACTGTTTATTGGATGGATACTAGGGATATAATCAGATCGTCATCGCTCTTGAGGACCAAGAAAAGATAACATTTACATGCCTTTACGGCACATTTGCGTTTTGGAGGATGTCATTCGGGCTTTGCAACGCACCCGCAACTTTCCAACGGTGTATGATGGCTATTTTTTCAGATATGGTGGAGAAGAATGTTGAAGTCTTCATGGATGATTTCTTGGTCTATGGAGACACTTTTGACACTTGCCTAGAGAATCTGGTCATGGTATTGCAGCGATGTAAGGACACAAACCTCATATTAAATTGGGAAAAATGCCACTTCATGGTTGAAGAGGGTATAATATTGGGCCATAAGGTGTCGGCTCAAGGATTGGAGGTGGACAAGGCAAAGTAGGACACGATCAAGAAACTACCTCCGCCGAGCTCAGTTAAGGGTATTCGAAGTTTTCTGGGGCATGCTGGGTTCTACAGGAGGTTCATAAAAGACTTCTCTAAGATTGCAAAACCTCTATACAGTCTTTTATAGAAGGATGCTAGTTTCAGCTTTACTGTGGAATGTAAGTCCACGTTTGACCTATTGAAGAAGAAATTAACTATAGCCCCCGTGATAGTCGCACCAGACTGGAAAATGCCATTTGAGCTTATGTGTGATGCGAGCAACTATGCGGTTGGGGCTATTCTGGGACAAAGAAAAGATAAGGTGTTTCACGCCATATACTATGTAAGCAAAACACTCACAGAGACTCAAATGAACTACACTACCACAGAAAAGGAATTGCTTGCAGTGGTGTATGTGTTCGACAAATTCTGGGCATACTTGATCGGGACTAAGGTGATAGTCTACACGGACCATTCGACGATTCAATACCTAATAGCGAAAAAAGATGCTAAACCACGCCTTATCCGATGGATTCTCCTACTTCAAGAGTTTGATTTAGAAATTAAAGATAGAAAGGGGATGGAGAATCAAGTTGCCAACCATTTATCAAGGCTGGACAATCCGGAGAAAAAGGATGAAGACAGATGCGCGATCAACGAGTCATTCCCGGATGAGCAATTATTTGGGTTGAATGCAGAATTTCTGTTGTACGCAGTCTTCGCAAATTTTGTGGTAAGAAAAATGCTTCCCCCAGATCTTACACGACAACAGAAAAAGAAGTTTCTTCATAACGTCAAGTGGTACATGTGGGATGAGCTGTATCTATTCAAGTAGTGCGCCGATAAGATGATTCGACGATGTATCCCCTACAGCGAAGTCCACAATATACTGCAAGAAAGCCACTCATCGACATATGGTGGACATTATGGGAGTGAGTGCACCGCGGCAAAAGTTCTTCAATCCGGGTTTTATTGGCCTACATTGTTCAAAGACGCCCACCAATTTGTGAAAACATGTGATAGATGCCAACGAGTAGGAAACATATCGAAAAGGAATGAGATGCCCTTACAAACAATTCTTGAAGTGGAAATCTTTGATGTATTTGGCATCTATTTCATGAGACCATTCCCATCGTCTTTGAGCAATCAATACATTCTGCTCGCGGTGGATTACGTCTCAAAATGGGTCGAAGCTGCAGCACTACCATCTAACGATGCCAAGGTGGTACTCAAATTCCTACAGAAGAATATTTTCACGAGGTTTGGCACACCAAGAACAATAATAAGTGACGAAGGTAGTCACTTCTACAACAAAGCTTTTACCGCTCTTTTGGCTAAGTATGGAGTCAACCATAAGGTAGCTACAACATATCACCCTGAAACAAATGGACAGGCTGAGGTGTCAAATAGAGAAGTTAAGAAAATATTGGAAAAAGTTGTAAATCCGAGTCAAAAAGATTGGTCACTTTGGTTGGATGACGCACTATGGGCATACCAGACTACTTATAAGTCACCAATAGGAATGTCACTATACCAACTAGTGTGCGGAAGGCACATCACCTACCGGTTGAGCTACTGACCTGAAAGGCCCATCTTGGGCCATTCGAAACTAAACTTGACCAAGCAAATTGTAGGGGAAAAAAAGGTTATTACTGTTGAATGAGCTAGATGAATTACGCCTTGAGTAATCTGAGAACGCTAAACTATACAAAGAGAATGTCAAAAAGTGGCACGACAAGAAAATTATGCCAAGAACTTTCGAACCGGGGCAATCGGTATTATTGTTCAACTCTCGTTTGCGGTTGTTCCTTGGTAAGATAAAGTCAAGATGGTCGGGACTATTCACCATAAAAATCGTGATTTCACATGGCGCAGTTGAACTCTACAGTCGAAACCCAATGGAGACATTCAAGGTCAACGATCAATGGATAAAGCAGTATTGGGGCTGAGATGCGAACTGGGATGCTGACAACATTACCCTCGTCGATGCTCCGTGACACGAGAGTCATCGTCGGGCTTACGACGTTAAAACTAGCGCTACTTGGGAGGCAACCCATGTTCTACACTTTTGTGTTTCTTGTTTACTTTTTTATTTTTAGGTAATTAATTTTCGTTGAATTCTTAGGTAAATTTGAATTGATTTGCAGGACAAAGAAAAACATTCTGCCATCCCAAGTAGCGGCGCATTCTCCATAAGCGGAAGAAGCCGGTATATTCTGAAGACCGAAAAAGGCGGACCATCGCATTATTGGGAGCGCTACCTTCTTGAAACGGTCTGTGTATGCGGCGGCAGACCAACGAACCAGTGGTGGTCGCCACCCATACCAGATTCTTGACCCATTGGCGCACCAAGCCTTCAAAGCCCATTACACGTTAGCCTCGCCTCACGCCTGTTACCAAAACTCTTGACTTCAATAAGCGGACCAATGCCGTCTCTGTCTCCCCCCCTATCTTAGCAATGGCCCGCCTTCGTTAATGTCCCAGGCGCCCACGTCTAAGAAAAAAAATAAAAATCGAGACCTTGCCTCTCCTTAACCCAATCAAACTCCTTCACCTATCCTTCACCAAATAAAATTCCACCACTTCTCTAACACTACATATTCCAACCCTCATTAAACTCACCAAGCATGACAACATCTCATAACTCCTTCTCCTCTTCAACTTCTACTCCATGGCAACCCTTCACCTTTCATCTTCTAGTATTCAAGTCACGTTGGAATTCCTTCACCTATATAAACTCAAAACTTCACTCTCCCAATTCATATCAACTCTCCACTACATCCATTACATACCTTCAGCCAATTACTTGGGAAACATACTCAAACTGCAGAAGTCAAATAAGCAAGAATTACATCTCACCTCTTTTTTGCTCATCTTCTTCAGTCTGAATAATCAAGTAAATAGGCAAAATTGGGTATTGGTGTTTGTTTACATAGTTTGGCTTACAAGATTACACTAAGTACCCTAAGTTAGGGGGAAAAACTTAGCTCACCCACCAACTGTTCGATAAAACACCTGAACCAAACCTTGAACCCACCCACTCCACAAACCACCATGTCATCCAACAAAAGACAACGTCCATCCTCCTCCACTGCTATGCCTCAATATGACCACACTAGGTTTTTCAGTGAGAGGGCCGCGGACAAATTCAAGACGACCTTCGACAAGAAAACATTGGTGCTCGAACGTGGGTTGAAGTCGAATGCTAATTTGGATGGCAAAATGGCTTTGTAAATTGTGTAGCGGAATTGGTTTCAGTTGCTCGAACAACCACTCCCAGCGGAAATTAACATAGTTAAAGAGTTTTACGCAAATGCAATGGAGCATGTCAATCATGTAGTCATGGTTCGGGGGAAATCGGTGGCTTTCCATGCCGAGGCTATTAATGAGTATTTCGGGTTAGAGGCACCAGAAGAGGATAGATATGAAGATGACTTGCCCGAGCTAGACGAATTGATTATTCGACTATGCAAACTAGGAACTCAATGGGCTATTTAAACCGGAACGAATGAAAAGATAAGTTTCCTACATTCTGCCCTTAGTCGATATGGAAAAGCTTGGTATGCATTTATATGTGCTCGATTAATGCCCTTGCGCCATCAGACTGAAGTCACTAAGGCACGAGCTCGGTTATTGTATGGAATTGTACACCACCATTTCCATTTAGACAACTCAATTGCTTTCTATAATGTTGATGTGGGAGAATGTATTCAAGAGTCCATTGACTGGGTGCTACGCGGGTGCACTACTGGTGGGTTATTGCATGGATTTTTAATCACTGACTTGTGCCGTAAAGCGGGAGTGCAGTGGCAACCTACCGAACCTATCCAACACCCCATAGCTATCATCGATCATGCAACAATTGAGAAGTATAAGGCTTGGGAAGGGGCGAGATCACATCCACGTGGTGAAGGCTACATTATGATCCGACAACCCTCACCCCCAGCGATAGCGGAACCAAGGCCGGAGCCACCACTGAGGACTTCAAGGAATCAATTTCTTTGGTTGGCTCAACGTCAAGATTTAATGCATGAGTACAATGCAAATGCATTTAGCACGCTTGTTGATACGTTTTCCCGCTGCAATTCATCTGCACCTTCAGTTGTCATGCCCAATCCTCCCATTCTGCCTGCATATCTTCCAGAGGACGACGACGAGCAGTAACTCTTTTACAGGGAAGTCCTCTTGCATTTAATTTTTATCTAATGAGGACATTGTCTTATATAAGTTTGGGGGGCTTAATTGTTTGGTTAGTTGCATGCATTTTAAATTTTTTGTTTTCATATCTAGTTTTGCATTTTAGAATAGGTATTTGCTTAGTATCTAAAAAAAAATTAGTAAATAGTTTGTTTGCATATGTCCATTGGTGTCGCTTGTTATAGTTTATTTTGGCCAATGATGAGATTGTGAACAAGTTAACCAATATAGTATGGATTATCAAAACTATGATATAATTTCTGTTATGAATCGATTCTTGGACTTGTTTGAAACTGTTATAAAGAGGGTAGCACTAATAATATCTTTGTTAACTGGTCAGTTCAAATTGACACATAAAAAGTTTCTAAAGGATAATGCTAGGGTGAACTAGAAAATGACGAGGATAGGCAGTGAAGGCTTAACTTAGGCAAAAACCTAAGTTTGGGGGAATATATGTGGGATATATAAGCTTGTTAAAAAAAAGGAGAAAGAATGAAACATGTTGAGTCTTGTGGTGGGTTGAGGAGAAACACTCCCCATAAACACAAGCGTGAGATGGAGCGTAAAACGCACTCACCAACCATCTATTAAAAGAAAAAGAAAAGGGAAATAATCACAGGAAAAGAGCAAAAAGCCCCCGTGTAAAAAAAAATAAGAAAAGAAAGTATAAGTATCCTGAATGTACCCTTGAATCTGGTTGAGTTTAATTATAGTTGAGGCGTTCCTATCTTTGAGATTTTTAAGTTTGCACTGTATGATTCCTTCTAAGAAGTTGTTTATGTATTGTATTTGGGTCCGTATCAGTTATCTTAGATGTTGATCACACACGTACACTATACCAGTGATAATTGTTCAAGAATTGAGAATTAATATGTAAGTGTGGATTAGTTTTGATAATTTGTATTGTAGAGTTGCTTGTTTTCTCTGAGGCTAATGGGATAAGTTAGTTTATGCGATGTTGATGGATTTTTTAGATATTTAGATTGTTATTGCATTTTGTTGCATTGCATTTTGCTTAAGGACAAGCAATGATTAAGTTTGGGGGAATTTGATAAGTAGGTTTATAACCTACGATTTAGGTTCATTTATCTTGATATATTGTTAGTTTTTGGTAATTTCATGTTACTTTTGATAGGTTATTTGCTTGTTGCGGGATAATACATGGGCTTAATCAAAGTGTGGCAATTGGAGGATGATTACAAGGAATTTAAATGTTTCTAACTACATGACTTTTTCCATAATTCTCACATGCTTGCTTCTTCTATTGTACAATTCCTTCTTGACTTTCAGAATTGTTGCCACTATTGTTCCACTTGTGTTTCTTACTGTTACTACCTCCACTGCTAGCATTCAGATTCCCTCCGTCGACCTCTTCTTATTCTTTTCTCGATTGTACTTTGAAATTGCTTCACTCCCACCTTCTGCAATGAGAGATTTCTCCCATAGAGTTGAAAATGAATTGATTTGAAATACTGCTACTTTTCTAAAAATCCACGGTTTTAACCCATTCTCAAACCTCCTTGCTTTCCTTGCCTCAGTGTCCACCTGATGTGGAGCGAATCTGGCTAACTCATTAAATTTGGTAGCGTATTCTGACATGGATATATTCTCATGCTTTAACTCTAGAAATTTAATCTCCATTCTTGCTTGCATACTTGTCGAGAAATTGTTTTAAAAAAATAGGGGTTTGAACCTTTCCAATGTTACGACTTCTGCTCTGGCAATAGCTTGATTTGACTCCCACCAATAATTAGCCTCACCTTTCATTAAGTAAGTGCCACAAACTATCTTCTGTTCCTCTGCAACTCTTGCAGTGACAAATGCTTTCTCCATCTCCTTCACCCAAGTTTGGGCTTTAATAGGATCAGTGGTTCCCATAAACTCTGGCAGTCCCACTGCCTTAAAGTCTTTATTGCCAATCCATTATGTCAGGAATAAACATGTGAATGATATTCCTATTTAATATATGATTTGATTATGATATATATGAATGAATATGCAAGTATGCTTGCATTAAGAAAAGATGTAAAGTCCTTTGATAGATAATAGAAATATATGTACAAGGACTTTGAATGAATTGATCAAATATGTTAGGTTGATCCTACATAAGAAAAATAACTTTGTAAAGTCCTTAAAAAGAAATGATGTACAAGGACTATAGTTACAGAAAGATCAAGCTTGTTAGGTTTATCTTATGATGTAATAGATAGGCTAGTCTAATCGTCGAGCATTGCACCAGAAGTCGTAGTCTGCCAGGTGAGTCAAGGTTAACTCGAGAGCTATCGAGGCAGAATAGGAGTATGCAAGATAGTAGATCTCGGAGTTCGTAGAAGGACAGGGAAACGAAGAAGGATCGTAGTGTATCGAGTAGAGCTTCCTCGGGATCGTGGTGTCTTTGAGGAAGTCGTGTTCGAAATCGTGAGAAAAGCCTACCTACGAGCCGACCGGTCATCTGTCGAAGCCAAGACAGAAACGTAGACTACACTTAGAGTCGTAGAGTCTACTGATTCCAAAGCAAAGTCAAGGATCATAGATCACACTCTGAGTTCGTAGAGTCTATTGATAACATTCAGAGATCGTACTCAAGCAAGATCAGATGAAGACAACAAGCACAAGGCAAAAATCGTAGAGTGTCAAGATCTGATCTCGGGATCGTAGTGTCTGCACTAGCCGAAGCTGAATCGTAGAGTGCAGAACTATAACCTCAACAGAAGTGCTCACAGTGCCAAGGCAGAATCGTAGAGCATATACGGTTCTCAACAAATGAGCACTCCCAGAATATCCAAAGGAACGAAGCCTCTGGTTCAAGCTGCAAGCTATATCTAAGGAAACCAAAGAGCACTCAACGAATGGCATGCAGGCTAAGAGAAGATCTAAGCACTAACCCAATAAGCATCAAGATTGAGTTGTAAGGCCATTCGTGATGAAGTCTTCCACAAAGAGATACAAAGAAGACTTCAGAAGCTGACGAAGGAAAGTCAGCTAATGCAGTAGCTATCAAGTGAACAGAAGACAACGATCATGGAAGCAACCAAGATCTTAGTGTTTGCCAAACAAAGAAGAAACTAATAAAAGGTGAACCAAGATACTGGTCTGCCTCTGAAGAGCAAGGCTAAAGTGATTAAGTGCAGGGTCAGTTCATTGATGATAAGTGAACGGGAGATCACAAAGAGAAAGCTTGCTGGACGCGCCACAAATCTGAAGTGTCTTGATATTTAGAAGGGGACCAGAGCAAGGAATTAGGCCATCAGTCTCTGAGAATAGTCGAAGCAAACAGAAGTATTGAAGAACTGTACAATACAAGGAAGAGGTGTTCTACATTGAAGATCCAATCAACACTCTTCAAGATCGTAGTGTTAACTCTTCCAGTCAATCAGCAACACTTAACAAGACACTACAATCAAGTCCTTGAAGACGTGCATCAGAAAGAGCATCGATGCAATAGGACAACCTCTGATTGAGAAATCAGAAAGACGTAATAAAGTCTTCAACCTGCCCAAGACATTAAAGTGATGCATCTGACAGGGAAGGTGAAACAGTAGACTGCAGCATCAGAAAAAGTATGATATGTCACATCAAGCAGTCAACCTAAAGCAACTCGAGATCTGTGAAGAGATTTGAATAGCCTTCAACATCTACTTTCTAACGGAAGGATTGGGAAGGAGTATAAATGAGAAAGAGCTTCAAAGATCAAAGGTTGCTGGAGTTGCCGAGTTTGGAGAGAAGGTGGATGATGAGTAGGTTTATAACCTATGATTTAGGTTCGTTTAGCTTTATATATTGTTAGTTTTTGGTAATATCATGTTACTTTTGATAGGTTATTTGCTTGTTGTAGGATAATACATGGGCTTAATCAAAGTGTGGCAATTGGAGGAAGATTTCAAGGAATTTGAATGTTTCTGACTACATAGCGCGGGGCGCGCAGTGCTGCATGGAATCATGGTGCGGGGCACGCTGAAGCGAGAAAAATTACTGGGTCGAGAGCGTGGGCTGCGCTGCTTGTGCGTGTAAGATGGCGCTTGGGCGTCTTTACGTCGATTTCTTTGGGCGAACTTTGCTGTTGGGCTAGAAGTTGGGCTATGTTGGGAACTAATAATTTTTTATGTAATGTGATAGTAGTAGGAGTGTATGTGTGGGAGTTCTTGAGCAATGTGTGGTTGATTTTGAAAAGGTTTCATGTCTCCATTTGGGTTCTTACTTGGGGAGTTAGAGTTGGATTAGGAGAAGTGTTTAGCTGATGTGATATCTTTTTATTCTGAGTTTGGAGAATCGAGAGGAATATATCATACAACATGGAGCATAATTCAAGAGCAATTTCAAGGATTCAAGAGCAAAAACGTTGGAGGAGTAATTTTTCAGAGATTGTCACGACGGTTGCAAATCGAGGCTACGTGAAGGGGTTTTTCATAATTCTTCTTCTCTTTCATTTATTTGTAATTGGAAGGATGTTTTCAATAAATTATTTAGTTTTTAATTCATTCGTTATGAACTAATTTACTTATTAGACTTGTGATGGATCCTTGGGTGAAACGATGATTCTATAACTTTGATTTCCAATTAAATAAGATATTTTCAGTTTATCTATGTTAATTTGAGCGTGATTTTATGAATTGCTTGATCAATGGTTCTTTGTGGATTTGAAAGAAATCGAGAGAGGAGATTCGAATCTAGACCTAGTTAATATAGCATGTGTCATGAATTTTTGTTGATAGCAGATTTGTGATTATTGTTAAGGTAGAGATACGCTTGATATCGCATGTAATTGTATAGAGAGCTTAAACCTCAACCTTCTTTGATTGCAGTTCACAAAGAGATATAGTGAGTTGGTTAATTTAGGTTTTAAACAAATTTCTATCTTAATTATGGATTGATGTTAATATGGTATTAGTGCAACGAGAGGTGGCTCTTACTATGTTCGTGTTCTTGATTAATAAACTGAAATATTTAATTGGGTTGGAATAAAGGTTGGAAAATCAGAGGGAAGCTCACGGTGAAGTCATAAGTCTAATTCTCCATTAATTGTTTGAAATTCCGAATTCCGTTATTGGTGATTATTTTTTGATAGTTTATTTCTTTATTAAATTTAGTTTTTGTTATATATAAATATAATTTAAATCCATTGAATTGATTAGTTTAATAAAATTAGGGTTAATATAAAATTGATCATTGTGAAGTTAAGATTCTTGATATTTTGTTCTCGTGGGAACGATACTTTATTCACTACTATATTACTTGTTGACCACGTGCACTTGCGTGTTTTTAAGCGTATTGATTTTCACCAACAGTGGACTGATCTAAACCATGTGAAACAGTGAGTCCGAAGGCTCACTCTATGATCCACCAAGAACACTCAAAAGTCAGATAAAGAAAGAAGTAAAAGTATGAGTTCTACTATGTAGAAGTGAGAGATCTACTACATGAAGAGTGTTGTGAACTGCCGAGAGAAAGAAGAGCATTATGTCATCTTGATGTTCAGCATGGGAAGACTCTAAGTACAATAGAGAAGAGCATACAGTCATCGTAGCAATTGCATCATGAGAAGGCATCAAGTAGCAAGAAGGAATATCACAAATGCCATCTTGGTGTCAAGCATGAGAAAGCTTCTAAGTACCTAACAGAAGAGGTTACAGTCATCTTGGAAGCCTATCATGTGTAGACATCAAGTACCAAGGAGAAGGATCTTCTAGGCAGTTCACAAAGGGGTCATCCGAAGTGGTTGAGTAACCAAAGAAGCTGAGCATCAGGCAACACTCAGCTGCACTTCAAGGATGATCAAGCCAAGCTGCTAAGTATAGATGATGTTTAGAGCATGAAGATATCTTAGCAGCTCAGCACCGACTCTAATAACAACAAACAAATAACTCAACAAAGCCAGGGCCTGAGGGGTTCTTGTTCGAAGGGACTAAACAAAGCAGGGCCAGAAGGGTCCTTGTCCGGAGGGACTAAATGAAGTTCCAAGCCTGCCGGGCTTGAAGAGTTAATAGGGAACTAGAGGAGTCCCAAGGCTGATGGCCTTGAAGAGTTCTTAGTGAATCAAGTCCCAAGCTGTCACGGCCTCAAGGAATCTTAGTGATTCAG
Source organism: Panax quinquefolius (assembly GCA_020205615.1). Classification (NCBI taxonomy): domain Eukaryota; kingdom Viridiplantae; phylum Streptophyta; class Magnoliopsida; order Apiales; family Araliaceae; genus Panax; species Panax quinquefolius. The sequence goes on along the minus strand of CM035166.1, from coordinate 60,937,989 downwards.
TGTCTTGCCTTCCTTAGTGGAAATCTCGCTAGTTGAAAGTAGAATAGTGGATTAGGAGCTTGAGTCTCGAACCACTTAAAACCCTTTGTGTCTTTTATATTATGTCATTTACATTATGTACTATAACCGCTATAAGCTCTATGTATATTTTAACGCTATAACTAAACTTACTCTCTACTTAATAATGTATGTATGATTATGAATATATTAATGAAGGGGATATTTTATTTATTTCGCTGTGCTTGAAAAGATTCTTATGTTTGTCATATGTTAATTATGAACAATATAATATAAATCAGAAAAGTATTTGAAATAAAAAGGATCTATTCAACCCCCCCCCTTTCTAGATCTATTGTGCCCTCTGGGAACTAACACATTATTTGGCCTATTCCTTGTTGCTGGTCTTCTATTATTCATTGCTTGTGCTAACATGTCCATGAAATCTTGCATCGGGTTTGCTTCTTGACCTCTTCCATTGTTAACGAATTCTTGTACCCTTCGGTTTCGTGTTTCTCTTCTTGGCGGCATTGTTAGATTAAACAAAACCTAAATTTATTCTTTCTTGTTTTACATCTTATGTCACATCTTACTAGTGTTTAGCTTGTAACACATAATTTAAACTCAAACAATCAAATACTCATGATGTGCCAACTTTAGTTTACCAAACTATTAAATTCAGCTTACCAGATTAATGGATTTAGTTTTCTAAATTACCAATTCAGTTTGCTGAATTAAACATATTATCAAATAGACAACTTACTATCTTAATTCTCAAAACACATAACATAATATTGCATTTATAGTTAAATACTAAATTTTTGAGTCTTACACTTTAATAACTGACATATTACTATAAATGCTACTATCCCATTTTAAACCACAAAAGATGGGATCTATTCAAAATGATAGTCCCCTACATACACAAATAGGGATATCACATACCTACATACTAAATCGCACCTTCTAAGGTTTACATCAACATAAAACCCTAATAAATAAAAGGGGTATAAATGCATCTATATACATAACAATTGGTCCATCTCATAACCTCAATAGCGGCCCTGCTGATTCACATGCACATGTTCCTGGGAAACACTTACTCCATGACTCGGCATCAAACTGATCGGTTCGACTCCCTATCTCCATATGAGACCTCCTGGCACCTCTTCGCTAACCCTCATAAGCTGAATTTAGTGTCAGCCCCAAAGTCTCAATCCGAACCTCATTAGCCTGTAACTCAATCTCTGACTGGTCAACCCTCTGAGATGCATTGAACCATACATTCCCAACTTTGACCCTCTCAACCTTCTCCAGATCTAACTCACCAAGCATCTCTTGATGCTCTACCCTAAGCCTTTCCAGCTGCAGCTTTGAATGCTCTAACATTCCCTTCAGCTCGACCATCTCCATTTGGGTCTGGTAAGCCACATCTTTGAATTTCTGCTCTGTGAACTGCTGTGTGTGATTCTCCACCTCTAACTGCCCTATCCTGCCCTCCATTTGATTATTCCTCATCAGCAGATCCACTATTAGAGTATCTTGTGGGGTATCTTCCAGTATCTCTTACTCTACTGGTCCCTACTAGACACTATGGCTACTCTGCCTATCTTCCGATATCCTATAATCACCACAAACAATAATCAACATCAGTACCACAATAAAATATATTAATTGATAACATGAATTGATATTTTATTAAGTACAACCAAAACTTGATGAATTTCCTCAATCCATCTTTTAACATACTCTATAAAATTTTCTTCTAAGGTTATAACTTAGGTTTCGCATTCCTAATGTTTATAACCTATAGCTCTGATACCAACTTGTGACGCCCCGAAATCTAGGTTCTCTAACCTCGGATCCAGTGCTCACAATCCATCAACATATACACATCATATAACTACTACGGAATAATAAACATACATTGTTCAATATAATAAAGTCTTATAACATAATCCCAAGGTCCTCTTAACCTTAACTTATACATACCATTAATATTATAAAAGTTTACTTCACCAAATTACATCAAAGTAAATTTAATGCTTAAACATTCTCATTAACTATTCTTGAAATTTTCCCTTGCCCTTGTCCTTCTTGAACGTCTCTGGCTTAACTGAAATAAACGTCATGATATAGCAAGAGTAAGCAACTAATTTGCTTAGCAAGTTTAAATACAAAGGGGATATATCATGATTAAAAGGGAATTTAGCTTTTATTGTTCAACAATAGAAATCGATTGTGAAAGAACATGAATTAATTCTCAATAACTGAGTATCCGAATAATTGAATAATAGATACTTAGTGGTTTGAAATAACCATGAACATATCCTAAGGTTGTCAATATTTAAACTGGTCCTTTTAATAAGTTTTGATAATTAAAGGGATCAACCTTTCATACCTAGTGAATTATGCATAAACACTTAATAATCGAGCAACATTTGTTTTTTAATATCATGCTTTAATAAAATTGTTCTTTTTCTCAATCAAGAGTTCTTACCAAATCAATTGATTAAAAACAACTTTTAAAACGTATTTGATTTAACAACTTTAAACATGCTTGATCTAGCTAATACAACTAGCATAGATTTATCTCATAAACAGTTCATGAATAAACAAACTTTAATTAATTCACAGTTCAATAATAGTAGAACATGAATTCAATTTCACAAGTGCGATTAACAATAATCATTATGGACGTGGAATAATCAACAATAATTATCCACTAACATGCTTTGAAAATAATAACTCGAGTTTGAGTTAGGGAACTTGCCTCGTTTGCGGTCTACTGCTACGAAATTTAAATCTATCTGCTTAAGCAATTTAACTATCTTCCGTTGAAAGACTTATAATTGATCTTCCAATTAGTAAATCATATAATATCATCACTCTATATTAAATTATCGAACATATACCCTTTACATAAATCCCCGAGTAATATTATCATCCATTGATAATATTACTATCACGTTAATCCTATCTTAGTCTCATTTAATATTATTACCCTTTATAATATTTTATTTACTTCTAAGTATTATTAATAGACTAATAATACTTTACTAGCTTACTAATATTACTAATCTCTTCATAATATTTTAATCAATTTATGATATTATTAACACTTTAATAATATTTTACTCTTTTATTAACACTTCCTTCTTTTACTAATATTATTAATCATTTAATAATATTTTATTACTTTACTTATATTATTAACCTCTTAATAATATTTAAATTAATTACTAATAATATTATTCATTCAATAATATTTATTCATTTACTAATATTATTAACATCTTAATAATATTTTAATCAATTACTAATATTATTATTCATTTAACAATATTTTATTTAAATTTGAATCTTATTAACCATTTAATAATATTTAAATCATCTAATAATACCTTAATCTAATATTATTAATATTTTAATTTAAAATTATTAATTACATTAATAATATTTAAATCTAATATTATTAGTCCTATAATAATATTTTAATCACTTATTAATGCTTTAATCTAATATTATTAATCATTTACTAATATTTTAAATTAAATTTTAATCTAAGTATTATTAGTTATTTAAAAATATCTTATTCTAATATTATTAATATCGTAATAATATTTTAATCATTTATTAAACCAATAAACAAATTATTTTAATGGTTTACCCGTTAATAATTCATTTATTTAATAACAATAAAAGGTCACAAATATTAAATCTCATCAAAATTACCAAAATACCCTTCAATATTAAAAATTCAACATATTTAGGGTTTCCAAGCATTAAAATCATATTTTTACTATTTATGACATCACATGACTAATTATTTCCATTTATTCACAACACAACCTTTTACATGAAAAATACCAAAACAGTTCCAAAAAGTTTTGTTTCTAGAATCTGACAGAATATGATTTTTTTGAGGATTCCCAAATTTTTCTATAATTTTTCAACTTGATTTACTATTTTTAAAGTGCCTAAAATAGCCGTATCTTGCAAAATTTTTCATAAATGAAGTTTTTATCCAACAATTATGAAACTTTTAGGGTATACTCGTATCATTATGCGCCACCTCAAAAAATAATTGGAAAAACTATGTTTTTCACCACTATACTTGGCAAGTTTTACTTAATACTTTCAATTTTTTAAATTAGCCCACTAAACTAATTAAAATTGTAAAATTGGGTCATTTCGTTAAAATTGATTGGACAAACATTAAATATTTTGTTACGTGGATTTATAAAAAAATAGAAAAAAGGCGTGGCTTAGAGGTCTATCATACGTGGAACCAAATCTCTGAACTACCCTCCTCTCTCACAATCAAATCATTCGATCAAAGCTAGCTTCCCTCAAATCCTAATTTTCTGAAATCTCTAATTCACTTTACAAGTTTGAAAACACCCCTCTTACAAACCCTACTCCCCAACCTCCACGCCACCATCCGCCGCAATCAAATCCTCTCCGTCTAATACACCGATCTATCTTTTCCCACCAGCAAACTCCTCATGGATGGCCACTAGATAGCTCTCCAAACAGATCAACATCGATCTGTTTCTTAGACCCGTCGTCCTCTGCCAATCCAATGCCATCGTATTGTCCCAACCGAGCCCGGGCTCTGAAGAAGGGGACTTGGGCTTCTTCATTCGCGATCTCTTCAGCAGATTACAGATCGGAGGCATTGAATTCAAGAAAAAAGCTATGGAGTTCCTCCTTCAACTCCTCGAAAACGCTGAAACAGCCCCAAATTTGGTTTCCAAAAAAATAATATCGATAAGTTTAATTGGACACGCCTCTGTATGCAGAGATTGCCCAAGATTTTATAGTTGTTTATGTCTGGCGATGTTTGCAATTTTCCTAAAATCACATCTTTTGATGATTTTTTATTTTTTCTATTTGAATGTAAAAAATTGGGTTTAGCTCTACTTTTGCAGAAATGAAGAAATCTAAATTGTTGTGAAAGCGGGTTTTGGTTTATGTATGTGGGTAAATTGATAAGCACATTTATTTAATTACAGAATGCATTTCTTAGATCCTTTTAGATTTAGGTGAGGAAAATAAATCAATGCAATTTGTTGGAGTTCGAAAAAATGATTGTTTGTTGTTGAAGTACCTCTTGAGTTGAGGGGAAAGAAATGGATTCAACTAGGAGTCAGTTTCATAAGTTTCAGCCACGACATCGTGTCAGGTCTTACACTAAGAAGAAGGAATCCATGGCTTCTGAGCATGGTGGCGGTGGTTGCAGGTAAAAATGACCTGATCTGAGTCTTGAGTTCGGAGATTTGGTTCCACGTATGATAGACACCTCTAAGCCACATCATTTTCCTTTTCTTTTATAAATCCACATAGGAAAATATAGTGCTACCACTTGGGTTTACTAGCTAACTTACATATCTAGCACCCCTTTAGAAATAGATGATTCAAGTGAAGAAAAACAAGAGTTTTTCACCCATAAGAACATATATTCATTTTCTTCCTTTGGATCAACATTCTAATACTCAACAAGGTTAGATCCTTACATGAAACATCTAGATCTAAGGGTTTATGAGTCTTAGAACATTACCCCTATAACGACCGAGAAATTCTGATCTTATTGTAAAATGATTTTATTAAATTAAATAATAATAAAATTCTATTCAATGTGTTATCAAGATGGGTGTCATTGTATAACCTATTGATGTTAGAATGTCGTAGTATTTGAGCTACGTGAACGAATTAAAGTGTTTGAATTTACAAGACGAAAATAAAAGTTTTCCGAGAAATTTTCTGAAAAATACTATTCATCGATATTTGCTCGATATGTATTTTTGAATTTCCGAGAAATACGTAATGATAGAATTACAAGATAAGATGGATTTTGTAATAAAAATCTAGTTATGGAAAATGTAATATTTCGCTTGCGGACTTAATTTATAAACGTTAAGGAAGACGAAGTAGTAATGAATAAGTAATAATTGTACAAGGGTAATGAAAACAAGTATAATACGAAGTATTATACGAGTTGGTATGAAGAACGAAATATCGTATATATTTTCTATATGAATTAGAATACGAAAATGATACATAAACTATGTGTATATGTATTAAGTAATGTTAAGGGACTTGGAAGATTGATTAACAATTGGTACAAGTCCAAGTGAATAAAATGTTAAGGCCCAATTATTAATTAATGAAACAACTAGTGTTTATTAATGTAAAGCCCAAGGATTTATTTAATCCAAGCCCAAGCTAGAATCCATGAGTTGTAATGACCCATGGGGCAAACCATATTAATATGGTTAATATGTGGTGACCAAGTTAATGTAATGATGAAGTATTAGAAGTAATGACCAAGACTTATGAGTGGTGGTCAAGCAAAGGATAGGTTTTATGCCTTGCAAGTAATGAATAGTAAGGAGGTGGGATTATTTTAAAGACCAAACTACCCTAACTTTGGAAAATCTATATATAGAGGAGGCTTACAAGCCATTTATTAGTTGTTCAAATAATCCAAACATCTCAAAGTGCTTAAGTGTTAGAGAGATTAAGTTACAAATAAGTCACTTTCATTTGTTATAAGAAGAAGAAGGCTACCTTACCAAGACTTCTAAAGTAAGACTTCTTCTCCATTATCTTCTATCTCTACCATGATAGGTTGATAAGAAAAGTTTGGATTAAGGAACATGGATGTTAAGAAGTAAGAAGAATGTGTAAGTAATGAACTTAAGCCACATAAGTTGGTAATAAGTCATTTAAGCTAGCATAAGTTATAAACTTATGCGAAATTATTATGAACTTGTAATGAGTTATCAAGAGAAGTAATATGGATGTAAAAGAACTTATATGATCATATGTATCATGTATACATAAGTAAAGTTATATGTTAAGAACATATAAAGTATGATGATTAAGAAACTTTAATTATCATAAGTTATGAACAATAAAATCTTAAGTAGTTTATAATTTGACGAGTTATAAGCTCATGAAGAATAAGTCAAAAATCCAACAATGAATATAGGTTGTTGTAATAAGTATGTTGAGATGTTCACATGATGAATGGAATTCATTTGTAATGTTGAACAAATCATAAGAATGAAGATTTGCCAGAAATTGCACGATTGGATGATAATTGTCGAATTCGTAAAATTCTCAGAATAGAATTCAAATTTTGTGTTTGAACTCGGAACCGTTATTTTATGATGGAGTCAAGTCATATTTGGCATTTAAGAGTTGCGGACTCAAAAATGACCGAATTTTGACTTAGAAAGAAAAACGAGCATTGAAAGTTCACGAACGTTTATCGTTTTCGTTAAAAATGAACCAATAGGTTAATTTTTAGGAAACGAAGTCAAATATATAAAATTCTTGCATGAACGCGTAGATTACGTAATTTTTGAACCGTAGACTTTTGAACGAGCCAATTCGGACTTATAACGAAGAAGTTATGCGTCCAGGAATTCACAACATTCAAAGACTGAAATTTTTTCTGGTGCACAGAGTTGGCGCCGCGGTGCTAACCCTAGGCCAAACTAGTCACGCCGCAGCGTGTAACAGTGTTAAAGCACACTTCAAGAGTTCACCATAGTGCAAACCGTAGTACAATTTGTGGTATTTATAGCCATTTAACAAAGATCTAAAAACCTTCGAAGTGTGGCGCCAGCGCGCTCACCAGTAAGGACTCAGCCAGCAGTGCGGCCAAGTCCCGTCAATGCCAATATTAACTTGTGCCACAGTGCGAGATGTGAGAATAAAGCCGGCACCGCAGCGCCAGCCTCAGAACAAGGATAGTGATGAATGTTTCTAAGTACAAAGAAAAGAAAGTTAATTAATTTAAAAGTAAACACAACCTAAGGAGTGTAATGTAACATTGTTTAAACTTTGTTAAACCTTAAGGATGTTGTATGAAGGTTGAGATAACCTAGTCAAATATAAATTCAAGGATAATGATAAATAGAAACAGATAGTAACTGAATCTAATACACAATTAGATTGAGATGAAGGTATGATATGGGCGTATACATACTTGATTTTATGTGACCTAATTTAAGGCATTATGTGATCATGTATTGTAGAGACTTGAAAGACTTTAACATAAAGTTAATATACCATAACAGACGCTAAAGGCAAGTATTCTAACTCTTGTCTCAGTTCAATCTGAACAAGTTTTTGAAGTTCATGTATTCTTTCGCATGAATTGAGGTATGTTGAAGTTAAAGCCAATTCCTTTGGCTAGACTTGATATATATTAATAATCTATTCATTTATTATCAAATGTTGTTATCTTTTGTCAACTACTTGATATGGTTTTCAAAAGAAGACTGAAATATTTAACAAATGTTTTGTCGGTAAAACGACAGGCATGTGAGGTTGCCAAATGCTTAAGCCTGCATACGTTTAATGGATGTAGTGTTGATCAACATAGAGTACAATAGGTAGATCACGTAGAAGTGCTCGTAAGTAATATCGGGCTTACGGACTTAGTTCTTGGTTGTCCTCTTTCCAATAAAGAATGAATACTCGAGGTCTTTGACCGGAGTAAATGTTTTACTAAATATTGTTATTATTGTAAAACATTTTGAAAGAAAGATGAAGTGCTATTTTGAATTATCTATAGTACTTCATAACTATTGTTCAGTTATTGAAGATATACAATTCGTATGTGTCAAGCATGTTGTTATTGAATTGTTATACTTGATGATCTAGTTATGCTCAATCTTGCTTGAACTATATGAATGCAGCTAAGACTGAACGTCCCGAAGGATCGAAAAAGGATAAAGGAAAAGCTAAGGCAGATTGTTAAGTTGTCTTGTAATAGTATAGGTCTATTGTTGTAATGTAACTGATATTATGACAAAGAACCTTTATAATGAACAAAGAACCTTTGTAATGGGTATAGAACCTGGGAAATGTAAATATTACTTTAAATATATAGAAGTTATGTTCGTTCTTTGAGACTTTTCAATTGAATGAATGTATGAATGTTGTATAGTATAGCACCATCTGTCGGGTTGGAAGATACCCGGATTTGGGGGCACTACAAGTTGGTATCAAAGCCTAGGTTATAAAAACTTATGGGGGGAAATAGAACCTTAAGTCATAACCTTAAGAAAGAATAAAGAAGTAAAAGATGGAAAGTAATCTTATAAAAATGCATTATATTATGTTATGTGTTTCTATTATTTTACTGACGTGTACTAATCAAACTATATTGTCTTATTGTAGATGTCAGGAGAAAATGATATGTATAGAGACATACATGTAGTGAGCGAGGATTCGGTTAATCGGGTAGAGATACTGCCAAATCCCGTAGCAGTAGAACTAGAGGTGGTGACAATGGAGTCTGGAGACTCGGACGATTTAGACTACATATCTATATTTGATGGCATTCTAGAGGAGGAGGTGGACGTGATGTCCTTTGACCAGGTTCCACCTACAGAGGAATTGTCTACGGGGGAATCAATGAAGGCATTGTTTATGTCAGTATTGGATAGGAATGTCCATTACTGCCAAGAGGTTAAGGAGTTGAAAGAGGAACTCCAAGCTATCCGTGAGGACAAGACTAGCATGGAGGGAATGTGGGAAGAGGAGCACGATGATAGAATTCTTGCTAAGGACAAGGTCCAAGAGCTGAGATGTGAAGTCTTTGAGCTCAAGCAGGAGTTAAAGACTAAACAACGGAAGTTGGAGAGGATATCCTATATACATAGGAGTTCTCATGTGGATTTCAGCAGCAGGTAGCTGGGTATCCGGTAGAAATAGGACAGACCTGACACACTATTAGTAGAGATATTATTGCCGGTCTGGCCAGCAAAGATTTTGATAATGCCCTACGACAGATGTAATCTAGCAATATCTAGAGTAGCTTAGATATGTAAATAGTATCTATCTATTAGTGATGTAAAACCCTCTTTTGTATAACAAAGGGTAGTCTTTTGTAAATCCCAATTTTTGGAAAGTAACTGCGGGATGGTAATGTAATCAGCTAAGGCTGAGTAATGTAAACAATGTAGTGTTATACTACAAGTTATGAGTCAATATAAGTCTTTTTATGGAATATATTGAGTAATGAGTATGAGTTATTGTTTTATTATAAATAATAACAAACTAATAAGAATAAAGTAATAATGATGTGTTGTTTTCTTAACAGCAAAATGCAACCAAGAAGGAGACAACGAAATCAAGGCGCTAATGTTAACTAACCAGAGGGAAACCAGGCTAGGGCCGATATAGGAAACCTAACGTGGCAGAGGTTCAAGGAGATTTTCTTCGAGAACTATTTTCCCACGAGTATGCAAGGGAGGATGGAAATGAGGTTTCTTGAATTGAAGCAAGAGGATATGACAGCTTCCCAAAGATCTTGCCAAGTTTAATGAATCGCACGATTTGCTCAACATCAAGTGGACCTTTGAAGTGAGAAAGGCTAGAAGATTCGAAAGGGGGCTTGAAACCCCGGCTCTATAAATAGAATTTCTATGTTCCAAAGTATTTCCTTTGGAACCATATTAGAAAAGGAAATAATTACCGAAGGTGGGAATGAGGCTCTCAGCCAGTACCACAAGGATAAGAAAAACAAAGGCAAGGTTGATGGAGGAACCAAGACCGAGGGAGCCAGTGGAAGTGGCAACGGTCAAACGAGGAAGGGCATTAACTCTGGGAATACCGGAGTAAAACAAGGGGATTCTAAGAGGATGATGAAGGCCTGTAAAACCTGCGGGAAGACTCACTTAGGAGTATGTCTCAAAGGAAGGATAGTATGTTATAATTGTGGACAGAAAGGGCACATTTCGCCTAACTGTCCAAACCCGAAGAAAAATCACGGATGTTTTCTATGTGGGTCAACTGACGACATAGCGAAGAACTGCCCGAAGATGGGGACAGAAGGAAATAAGGGAACTAATAGCGGTAAGTTGGCTATTAGTGGTCCAGGAAATAAGGAAATAAGTTTGTTTTAGTTTTAATGCCAAATTTAATTAATTAAATGTCCAAATCGTCCCTTAATAATTGGGCTAAAGATTGTGACAGTAGTATGCACACAAGCCAATCATGTTTGATGATAAAGCATATACTCTGTAACAATCTTATTCATTTATTAATAAAAAGTATTAATTTATTAAAGACTTTTAATTATCTATATGATGATTCTTTATAACATGTGATAAACCCATAGTTTTAAGCAATGCTTTTAGAATAATGATGATGATCATTCTAATGAGATCTAAATTCTTAGAAAGTTTAAAACTTAAATAGTTCCCAATCATTGAATTACTAAATTGGGGATTAGTGAATCCAGATATATTGGTACATACATTACTTTCTCATTGGATGATGATGATTGATCTAATGATCATTTGTGTGGAGACATTAAAGCAAGTATATAGGTGCTTATTAGAGAATAAGTACACTGAACGTGGCTCGCAAAGAAATACCTAATGGAGTTTTACTTGCCTATTAATAGGAATTCCTGTAGTGATAGTAGTACAAGTGATCCTTGGACTTGATATCATCATAGTATCTTGTGTATGATGAATTATACTTTGACTTATTCCTTAAGACCCTAGTTTATTTAAGATCATCAATAGGAATTTACCAAGTTTCTGAACTATCCCGGTTTGCACCCTAACTGGTGAAAAATAAAGAGCGCATGAATCAAATGCTTTTACGAGGCTTGAATCCTGAAATTCGTCAACACCTTATTTATCTTAAACTTCGTTTATATTCATATATTGTGGAAATGGCTCAGTTACTAGAGCGAGAAAAAAAAGACATTTTAACTAGGAGACAATGATTGTTAAAGGGAGAGAAATCATGATAATAATCATAACAATGACAGTAATCATCGGAACAACGAGAACCATTGAGGAGGCAATCAACATGTAAAATAATGAAAACCACTCCGTTGGTAAACCTATCATAGATAATTGATGAGTGGGATTTATACCTGCGAATCGAATCCTTTAATGCTTAAGAAGTTACTTGTTCGTTGTATTTTATATCGCTTTAATAGTATTTTATTATTATTTTGCTTAATATATCTTTTGGAGGTGTTTTCAAGCCATTTCTAACTTTTAGGGGCAAAAGTGTCGGGTTTCTAAGCATCAACTGTAGCGCCTCTTCTAAACTTAATCTCACATTTGAGCCCCCATCCTTGCTACTTACTCACCGACAGTGGCTATGCATGGCCCTCTCATTCCTTCATAAACAAAGTACTGCAATGCCCACTTATGACTTTTGATCAAGCGCTGCATTGCCTCTTCAAGACAGAATCTTGGCGCTACAGCACCACCTCCGGTTCACAGGTAGATAGGAAAGAGAAATGACCTAGCAACTAAAGGAAATATATATATATATATATATATATATATATATATATATATATATATATATATATATATATATATAGATATAACTCATCTCTCGTTTAGTTAGTTTAACATAGTTTTCTCTCTATTTTGATAATCATTGTACATATAACTAAGGTAGATTAGGGTTATGATTGGGATTTCTTGGAGCTCAAGAGCAACACGGATCGAAAGTCGAAATAATGGGATTTCTCAGATATTGAAGACACTACGACAAAGTATATTCTTCTCTAGTTTTTCCTTTGATTATGTATTTATAAATGTTGTTATTTATACTACTTATGTTTAGTTTATTAGCTATGAACTGACTATTGGCTCAAAGATTATAATGGAACCTACTGTTAATTTGACTTGATTTACTTTTTCCCTTTGGTGGACACAATATGGTTTGGCTCAAATATTTATGCTTAATGTTTAATTGTTAAGGAATTAGTGATTAATTGGATAATCTATAAGAAATTGAGAAATGGACTGTAGATTAGAACGTGAGTGTCTGACATGTGATTATGTTTGTCTACACAATTGGACTACTTAATTTGCGTATAAGATAGGAATATACTTGTGCTCCGCGTGTGACCTAATTGAGAACTTGAGCTAGAATTCCTTGTCTTTGGTTAACTCACACATAAATGTGTTAAATTGCCTAGTTAGGATGTTCATTTCTATTCTATTCCCTTTTGGGTAGATTATTGAAGATAGGTTTGTACATACGTCAGAAGAGGCGTACGAACAATTACAAGTTCTCGGTCGACAACCCGTTGTTACCACTAAGACCAAAGGGAGAGTTAGGAAATTCATTGAGACATTACACACCAAGTGTTTGACGAAATGCTTGTGTGGGTGGGGGGAAGTTATGATTTTAGCTTTTAGCGCCTTAGATACCAGTCTTTAGCCATTTACTTGCTTTGTTAATTAGAGTTAATTAATTATCTTTTATTCTGCTGTTTAAATAAGACTGAAATGATACAAAGTCGGTACTTGGTAAATATTATTCATAATTTCTCATTAGATCGCTAACTTTTTTATCACTCTATTACTTGTTAGACCTCATATACTTGCGCTTGTTTAGTGCTCGGTAATCCAACCAACAAGTTTTTGGCGCCATTACCAGGGAATTATTATTCTAATACTGTCCAATATTTATTTCAGTCAATTTAGTCTTAATTTGAATGTATATATTTATCTTTTATTTGTTTAATCTTTGTTTTTGTTTTTAAGTATTTTAGGCAATTAACAAAAATTATTATCAATTTACTTTTGAGTGGACGACATAACCAAGATCGGAAGAAAGACTTGAGTAATTGCAAGATCAAATTGTAAATCTCTTAAGGTTTTGTGACAATCTTGAGTTTCAGTCCACTCAGAATGACTACTGTCAAAAACGAGCTGACGATGGACCGACTTACTATCATCCAAACTGTCAGGGTTATCCAAACTCATGGGACTACAGTCAAGAGCATAATTATGATCCAAAATTTTCCTATTAGACAAAATTTGAATATCAGTCTCCGTCGCAATATGAGGTGATATCTCAGTTGTAGGATAGCCTTCCTATGTACTTAAAATGAGAAGAAGAGAAAAGGCTTGAGGATCTCCTTACCAAATTCATAGAGAGAAATGAGGTTCGAATGGCGAACCAAGATGCCTCATTGTGGAACCTCGAGACCCAAATGGGACAACTCGTCAATGCTATCATGAATTCACCACAAAACAGTTTACATGTTGTTACTAATCAAAATGAGGGGGATGAAGAGCATTGCACGGTGGATACGTAAGGAAAAGACGATGAGTCTCACAAAGTTGTGGAGGGAGATGTCGAAGTACGTATTGACCAATATATGGATTCTAAGGTAGGAAAAGAGAGGATCATGAGTGGGTGTATTATCAAGATTGATGAAAAGTTGGAAACACAACTCAAGGATATTGAAACCCCAAAGGGCTCACTAGCACATGAAGAATGCTTTTATTTTGATGAGAAAGGCAAATTAGTGGATAATTCAAGTTCTGAGCGATTATTAGTGCCGACAGATGAAGTGAAGTTTGGGGGTGGTCAATCATCCATGTCCGCTATGAACATCAAAGATTTAAAAATAGGCGACATGTAATTGTCATTTTTTGCGATTGTGCCGGAATGAACGACAATGAAAGAGTCGAGCCGACGACTATAAACAAGCGCTTCTTAGGAGGCAACCCAAAAATTTTGTATCCTTTTGATCTTTATTTCTTGCATTTTTACTTTAGTATTAGTTTACCATGTGTTGTTTATTTTGTTCCATGTTTAGCTATTTTAGTATATTTTCATGCTTATTGTAGTTTTGGTTTCGTAATAAGTGAGGGTCGTTGGTTGGCAATGTGGTATCGATGTATCTATTTGGTGTCCATTTGTCGAGCCTTGTGGTTTCACTTATGCTATTTTTGTTAAGCCATTTGTGTTTAAGTCGGAAAATTTGTTTAAATGACTTGTTGATATGCATTTACCTATTTTTATTAGTATTTAGTTTCGTTATAGTCAGTTGGTAGTATAAATTTTTTGTAGTATAAATTTTTTGATGTGTTGAATTTGTTTTTGGCTCTACAGAAAATTGCAAAATAATTTCATTAATGCAGGACAGGTGCTGCAACAACTGTATTTGCTCTTAGAGTGGCGCTGCAATGCCATCATCAAGCCAATCCACTAGAAACTCACGCTGCAGCGCCTTCAATTTGCCTTCAGCCAGCGCTGCAGTGCCTTATCAAAATCAAGTGTTAGTAACCAGCACTGCAATGCATCTTAACAAAGGAAAACTAGCGCTGCAACGCTAGTAGCAAAAAATTGTTGATCAAGTTGGCCATTCTCGGTAGCTTTGGCACATAATTCCCTTCCCATTTTTGCCCCAAGAAGCCCCAAAACGCCACAAGCTCCCTAATTCAAAAATTCTTCGACCTATACTAATGTTAAGCTACCAAAATCCTCAAATCACTTTCAAATTCAAGGATTGGACTCCTGAATTAGTGTTCTTCATTGTCCAAGTAAGTGGGATTCTAATTTTTCTTAAGGTTTGAAACTTTTCCTAGCTTTGCGTTATCACTTTAAATTCTATTTTGAATTACTTGGGATTGCTATGATTGACTATTTGGCTTCTCTTGGAGAAATTTTTTGGGTTTGAAATCTCTAAACCAGTCCATCAACGTTTAATATTAAGTGCCGCACACCAAGTGTTCGATGAATTTTCTCAATGAGAATTAACTTGGTTTTGAGCTCGATTGTGTTGGGATTCAGATGGTTTGAGCTGAGCAGTTTACCGCCGTAACAAAGTGCATTCTTAACTTGGCTTTTGAAAGCCAGCTAGCTAGTTCTAGTTCCTCCCAACCAACACTACAATGGGGCACGAGGTTTGTGAGCATCGAAGCGGCATTAAAATTCCTTCGCGTAATCACGGCTCGATCATGATCATATCTTAAGGAAGCCCTCAATGTTTATATCTGCATGCTAGGCAAGGAGAGCATTGCCCATTTTAAGTTTGGGGGTGTTATCAGCTTTCCTGTTTAATGCCATGATTTTTGTTTTGGCATGATATTGTTAGGATGTCTTTAGTATAATATTATCTAGCTTTAGTAGTATATTTTTGGGCCATAAATTTTTTGTTTTCTATCTTGATATGCTATATTAGAGCCTCTATCTTTTTGTGCCGTGACATGGCTATGTTTGACCCTAATTTGAATTATTTATATGATTGAATGGGTTATATATATTATAAATGTTTGATTGTGGTTAGTGATAAACATATTGGTTTACCACTATTTTAAAGAAATATGTGTTAAGCATGTGTGGATGAAAGTTTTGTTTAATCGATAGCTGAGACTGTTATTGATCTGTTCTTCTTAGTGAGCAATGACCAACTGTTCTAGCTAGTTGTTTTACTGATAAAGTTTGCGCGGTTATTATTTTGAAAATGCGTTACCTGTGTTCAACTTAAGTGATTACAAGGTAATAAAAGACTTAGGCACTTATGCAAATTCAGATCTTGGATTTTTGGCATGTTTTCGTGTTATAAAAAAGAAAAGAAAAAAAAGAGCAAAATTAAAAGAAAAATGAAAAGAAGAAGAATAATAACCTTAGTTGACTAAGTATAGTTACGTGGCCTCTGTTACTCGAGTTATTAGATCCTTAGGGGTGTTCTACAGCTAGTACCTAAAGCCGTCTAACTTAGGAGTCATACATCAAAAGCTCGTTACATGGGTAACTCTAAATAGCCTAATGTAATTAGGCATTGCACGATCATGCTAAAGGTTTTGATTGTGAAAGTGTATAGAATAAAAATCTAATTTGGTTTAAGTTTGATTATGTGATCTTTGTTGCTCGAGTTATTAGATCCTTTGGAGTGTTCTTTACCTAGTGCCCTAAAGTCGTCTGGCTTGGGAATCATTTATCAAAAGCTTGTTACATGAGTAGCTCTGAATAGCCTAAGGTAATTAAGCATTGCACAAGTTAAATTTAGATTTCTTCATACTAATTCCTTTTTATCCTTTCTTGCATCTGTGTCTTGTTCTTAATGCTTGATGTTGTTTTAGTTTGCAGAGTTAACATTTTCATTGAGATCGATTATGTGAACTTATTTTGAGCTATGATTAGTAAGGATAGTTGGTATTCACACACATATATAGAATGGATCTAATACAGTCTTAAGCTTGAGATTAATTGAACCCTTACTCATAACTATGTTTTTCTTATTCTCTGAGAGTAGTTGTTTTGAGTTTAGAAGTCGTGATGCAGGTTTATAACTTAATTCACATTTATATTTTACTTTTGATGTCTTTATTTAGATAGTTTTGCTTGAGGACAAGCAAAGGCTTAAGTTTGAGGGTATTTGATGAGTGTGATTTATACCCGTGAATCAAATCCTCTAATGCTTAAGAAGTTGCTTGTTCGTTGTATTTTATATCGCTATTTTAGTATTTTATTATTATTTTTCTTAATATATCTTTTGTAGGGGGTTTCAGGTCATTTCTGGCTTTCAGGGGCAAAAGTGTCAATTTTCTAGCATTGGCGCTGCAACGCTTCTTCCAAGCTTAATCATGGCGCTGCAGCGCCCCATCCTTGCCAGCTCACCAGTCTGCTACGTTGCAATGCTCATGTTCCTTCACAAACAGGCGTTCATAGGCCCCACTTATCACCCCAAAGCTTTGACCAACGTCAAGCGCCTCTTGAAGGCTTAATCTCTGGTCTTTGCAGACCACCTCCTGCCTCAGTGGATAAGAAAAGAGAAACGACCTAACTGCTGAAGGAAATATATATATATATATATATATATCAAAAGAGTAGCCTCCTTGAGATATAACTCATCTCTCTCTCTTAGTTAGTTTAACATAGTTTTCTCTCTATTTTAATAATCATTGTACATATAGCTTAGGTAGATTAGGGTTATGATTGGGATTTCTTGGAGCTTAAGAGCAACACAGATCAAAAGTCGAATCAATGGGATTTCTCAGAGATTGAAGATACTATGATATAGTTTATTGTTCTCTAGTTTTTCCTCTGATCCTTATTTATAAATGTTGTTATTGTTGCTACTTATGTTTAGTTTATTAGCTATGAACTGAATATTGGCTCTAAGATTATAATGGAACCAACTGTTAATTTGAATTGATTTACTTTTTCCCTTTGGTTGGCAATATATGGTTTGGCTCAGATATTTATGCTTAATGTTTAATTGCTAAGGAATAAGTGATTAATTGGGTAATCTATAAGAAATTGGGAAATGAACTGTAGATTAGACCGTGAGTATCTGATATGTGATTATGTTTGTCTACATAATTGGACTGTTTAATTTTCGTATAGGATAAGAATATACCTGTGCGCCGCATGTGACCTAATTTAGAACCTGGGCTAGAATTCCTTGTCTTTGGTTAATTCGCACAAGAATGTGTCGAATTTCCTAGTTAGGATGTTCCTTACCGTTCTATTTGTTTTTGGGTAGATTAGAGAGGATAGGTTTGTACATACCTTGGAAGGGGTGTAAAAATAATTACGAGTTCTCGGTTGACAACTCGTTGTGACCACTAAGACCTAAGGGAGAGTTTGGAGATTCATTGAGAAATTGCACGCCAAGTGTTTGACGAAATGCTTGTGTAGGTAGGGGAAGTTATGATCTTAGCTTGTAGTGCCTTAGATACTAGTCTTTAGCCATTTACTTTCTTTGTTAATTAGAGTTAATTAGCTAATTAATTAATTTTTATTATGCTATTTAAATAAGACTAAAACAATATAAAGTTTGTTCTTGTTAAATATTAGTCATAATTCTTGGTGAGATCGACAACTTTCTTATCGCTGTATTCCATGTTAGACTGTGTATACTTGCACGTGTTTAGTGACCGATAATCCGACCAACAATAATAGAAGGAGCTAGCCTAATGGAAATAATTTCAAGAAAAGGAAGATTCAATAATGATTATGTAAAGACACTGATATCAGTACCAACACCGATTTCAAAAGGAGGGGAACGAGTACAAGTTAAATGTTACAAGTGTGGACATGAGGGTCATCTCAGTCCAAACTATACTCAGTCATCTAAGGTTTGTTACAGTTGTGGGAAGGAAAGGCCATATGCTCAATTTTGTCTGTTAGCGAAATCGAATCCATCTGTAATGGCGACACCTAAGGCTAACATGAATAATCCAAAACCCTTCACGAGAGAGCTTTAGTCTTTACATCCCAAAAGTTGTGGAACACAAACGAAGTTATTGTTAGGTTTGTAATATTCGTATACACAATTAAAGTAGTGGAAACATGGTAAAAACAGGTTTTAAAATTTTACAAACCATATACCCGGATATTCCTTATGCGTAATTGTTAATTAAACGAAAGAGAAGAATAATCAAATTCATACCCTTGAAGATTCGAGCTTCCTTAGGCACAAGTTCAACTCCTAGTCCTTCGTGCTCTTCTTGAATACGTATGATTGATTCATTCCTTTGATCAATGTTAGCCACCCAAGCGTTTGGCCTCTTGAGATGATCCACCAAGGAAGAACAAAAACTCATGAAAAAAGGTGATTGGCTAAACCCTAGTTTTTTCTATCTTAAATAGAAAAGGTGTACTCTCCCAAATTATTTAGAAATATGGTTTTTATTTAATTAATTAAACTCCTTTAATTAATTAGGCTTCCTAATCTCATTAGAAATAATTAATTAAACCTTTTAATTAATTAGCCTCCTAATCTTATTAGGAATATATAAGAGTAATTATATTAATTAATTACCAAAACCTTTTTAGGAATTAACTTAATAATAATAGTAATAATAATAATAAGACTCCTCTTATTAATTTATATTTAATATTTCTAAAATATTAAATAATAAATATTAAGCTATTTAATTTATTCTATCACCAAAGATTAAATTAGATACACTTAACATATTATTACGATTATGCCATTTACTTCTTAAATAAATATTTTATGGTGTGACCACTTAGTTTCTTCATATTAAACCGGTTGTGAATAAATCAATTAGAACAATTCTAATCTTATTTAAATAAATAAATTTAACTATTAATTTATTTAAATAAATAATATTTATTCTACAACAAGGATAAGCCTCCTTAGCGATCAACGACTTTCCAGATAATATAGGTTTCAACATTAATCATAAATGAAGCTTTGAGTAAATAGTTACCGTACAATTCAATAATTCCACCATACAATGTCCTAATTAAATATAAGACATGAAATTACTATCAAGTCTTATTTTATTTAATTATAAGTATTTCGATTCATAAATGCACAACTCCAAACAAATGCAAATTAGAAACTCCTTTCTAATTTAATCCACATTGGCCAAGGATTCCTGGGTTGTCATTTATCGAATCACATAAGACATTTCTCTTCTTTTACCAGAAGTGGTAGATTTTTTTATTGAACATTCAATTCATTATCTCCATATATAACTTATTACACCCAAGCATACCCTTTGATATACCCTAAGAGTCATAAGGAATATGTGAAATTATAATTCTTTATACACAAGATACTATAATGATCTCAAGTCTAAGGATCACTTGTACTACTATCACTACATGAAATCCTATTGACAGGCAAGTAAAACTCCATTAGGTATTCCTTAGCGAGCCACGTTTAGTGAACTTATTCTCTAATAAACACCTACATACTTGCTTTAGTGTCTCTACACAAATGATCATGAGATCAATCATTCTCATCCAATGAGCAAGCAATGTATGTAACAATCTATCCGGATTCACTAATGCTCTTTTTAGTAATCCATCGATTGGGAACATTTTAGTTTTTAAGCTATCTAAGAATTTAAGTCTCATTAGCATGATCTCATCATGATTCTAAAAGCATTGCTTAAAACTATAAGTTTATCACATATTATTAAAATCGTACCATGTAGATAATTAAATGTCTTTAGTAAATAAATACTTTTATTAATTTTGAATAAGATTGTTTACAAAGTATATGCTTTATCATCATACATTATTGGCTTGTATGCATACTACTTTCAGTTATAACCGATAAGCTACTCAAAAACTCTTGCAAATCTATGCCCTATTAGATATTGGCTCTACCCATTCTTTTATTTCACCTGCATGTGCTCAACGTTTGAACTTGACTATTGAGAAATTTGATTTTGACTTATCTATTGAAACTCCATTACCCATTAATCTTATCTTTTTGGAAATGCTTGAATTTGATGTGATTTTAAGAATTAATTGGTTGACTAGTCATCTTGCTAAAATTTATTATTTTTATAAGATCCTTAGTTTTCACATTCCTCATCAATTTGTTATGTGACGCCCCCAAAATAGGTATACATCACCCATCTTGAGTAGCCAAATACATGGTACAAAATTCAAATACAACTGTCGTGTAAAATACGACAAAACATAAACTGAGAGTTTTAATACGAATATTATCTTCCAGACAGTATTCAACTCAAATGGAGTCCTCAATACATTTATTATCACACTATTTCATAGAATAGTGAGGACTACTAATGCTATCATCTGGACCGTCACTACGTTCCCCGACTAGTCACGGCTACGTTCTCATTTCCTGAAGAGAACAATGAAAGCAAAAGGGTGAGCTCAACTAGCCCAGTAAGAAATATTATGACTAAGATAATGCAGAATAATTTATTGTTAGCCTTCAACAGTGTTAAAATGATAAAATATAAAAAACATCAAGTTTAACTGCAGTGGAACAAGCAATCCATTAGAAGAGTCAAGTAGAGCATAACATCTACTATCTTTTATGATTTAAAAGGTTTTTCATCACTTTTATCACTGAGACTCAGCTTAATAAATAATCCACATCATCGAATCACCCTTGCACTATGGCCAAGGATATTCGTGTATTCACCAATGGTCATGATTATGCCAACAACTTTCCATCAATGCACTACGGGCCAATAAGGACTTTTACCACATAATTTGTAATATTACGGTCATGATTATACCGAATAATCCCTGGTCATAATCATACCAAGTCCATCTATGCATTACAGGCCACAGATGACTTTCAACATATTATAAACATGAGGATGATGACAATGATATAAGAATTTAATAAAACAAGTTCAAGGATAAATTTTTAAAGATTTATAATTTAATTTATCCAGAAATTAATAACGTCCAAATTGTCAACATGATACTGCTTTGTGGAGTAAAATTCAAGAATAAAATTGTACAAAAAATAATATGAACCGAAAATGAATCAATTTTTATCATGAATAGTACTCCGGGTAAATAGTACTCGAGTGAATAGTACCCCGTGAATAGTACTTCGAGAATAGTAACCCCATGAGTAGTACTCCGGCATGAAAAAGTTAAAACTTATCAATAATGCTCAGAATAATATTTCCATGAAAAGATATTGGATGAAGCGCAAATATCAAGGATATTCTACTAATTTCATGGAGTATAGAAGCCAAAACTTCAACAATATGAGTATAGAATTCGAAATCTGAAATGAAATAATATTACTTACATACTACAGAGTATGGAAGAAAATATTATTTCAAGCGAATATTGAACAAAAATAACATCCCTTACCTTGAAAAGAAGAGTATTTCAACTGGTATAGCGCGGATATTCTTAAAGAAAACTTTTACTATTTTCTACGCTCAAAACTTCCTTAAACTCTAAAGAAATACGCTCAATATTATAGAAGAAGAATTCTCTGATTCTGGTGTGATTTTTAATTCTAACTAAGCAACCTGTTTATAGGAGAATGGAAGGGGCACTGTGTAAGAAAAATCACGGACGCAACAGTTATTTCATTCATGGATGCTTATTTCATTGACTGATGCATTATTTCATTCACAGATGTATGATTTCAACCATTATAATAATATAATACCTATATATATATATATACATAAACACATGTTATATATATAAACATATATATATATATATATAATATTAGTTACCTCCCAAGTACGCTTCCTCCCCCCCACACCATTTTCATTTCATCCATTTCTTTCACACGTGGGCCCCACATGTGGCCCCACCCTTGTTATATTAAATAATTTTTTACCGATTATTTTGAAAAATGTGTAAATGGAAGTTCATAAAATAAGAAAATCCCTTCAATATTTTTATTCAAATGTGTAAATGGAAGTTCAAATACTTCATAAAAAAATCCCTTCAATATTTTTAACAACATTTATCATCGTTATTATAATTCACAATATTTAACGACCAGGTCGTTCCCAGGAAAGAGGGGGCTTTCCAATAAGGATTTCTCCCTATTGGCGCGCAATTAGGTGACCAAGCCTCTCCTTGACAGAACTTCTAGACATCGTCAATATTACAAATAATAATATTAATAACTTTGTCATCTCAATTATTGATTTAATAATATATAAAATATTGACAATAATTAAATCAAATAATGTGAGATACTATGCAGCAGTTACTGTAGCAATAATTAAACAAAACTGTGTGACTTCTCACGTAAGCATCAATAATCAATACCGTGTGCTACTGTGCAACCACGCATATTACTGTACTTTTCATCACCGGGTAATTTAACAGTTAACGGTAAAACTTCCGCCATTACTTTTATAAAAAGATATTTCTATCATTTTCTAACTCCGACAATAATTCCACTATGGGGTCCACCAATGATTGTGCCTTCGTACGGATATTCCCTGTTAAAATGAATATTCCCCGACTAATCGAATATAATATAACAACTTGCTTACTTTGCAAAATTTATAAATATTATCCACAACTATAACATTATGTCACATTCACTCCTTAATATTCAAAAATGATATTTATAGAAAATTTATCTTTATTCATAAAAGTTGGGGTCTTACAACCTCCCCTTCTTATGAAATTTCGCTCTTGAAATTAGGGTATATACCTGGTATGATGAAGAGGTGAGGATACCTTGATCTCATTTCAGATTCTAACTCCCAGGTCATTTCCTCAACATCGTGGTTTCTCCACAAAACTTTGACTTGAGGTATAACCTTGGAGCATAGAATATGTTCCTTCTTATCCAAGATTTTAACAGGAACCTCTTTATACGTTAAATCTTCCGCTATTTTTTCCGGTTCTAACTCAATAATGTGGTTCGGGTCTTCCACATATTTACGTAACATGGATATTTGAAAAACGTTATGAACACGAGACATACTTGGCGGTAACGCGAGTCTATAAGCCACGGTTCCTACTCGGTCAAGTATTTCAAATGGGCCAATGAATCGAGGATTGAGATTTCCTCTCTTTCCAAATCTCGTAACTCCTTTCCATGGTGCCACACGTAACAAAATATGCTCTCCAACATTGAATTCCACGTCTTTTTGATGACGATCATCATAACTCTTTTGTCGATCTTGTGAGGTCTTTATACGTTGCCGGATCATTTGAATCTTTTCCGTAGTCATACGAACCAAATCTCATCCCAACAACATTGCTTCACCCACCTCGTCCCGGCATACTGGAGAATGACACTTGCGCCCATACAACGCCTCAAATGGAGCCATGCCAATACTTATTTGATAACTGTTGTTGTAGGAAAATTCCACCAATGACAAGAACTTGTCCCAACTTCCTTTGAAGTCAATGACACAGAGTCTTAATAAATCTTCAAGAGTTTGCATAGTCCTCTCCGACTTCCCGTCCGTTTGAGAATGATATGCCGAACTGACTCGCAAATCCGTGCCCATAGCTTTTTGCAAACTAACCCAAAACCGTGAAGTGAATCTTTGGTCTCGATCAAAAACTATGGATACTGGCATACCATACAGTCTTATAATCTCATTTATGTACATACGAGCAAGACGTTCAAGTGTATAAGTTTCTCGTATAGGTAAGAAATGAGCAGACTTTGTCAATCTATCAATAATGACCCAAATTACATCTATGCCTTGAGAAACCTTGGGAAGACCAGTAACGAAATCCATTGTAATGTGCTCCCACTTCCATTCTGGAATTTCAAGTGGTTGTAATGAACCTTTTCACACTTGATGCTCCGCCTTGACACGTTGACAAGTTAAACACCTTGAGATAAACTTCGCGATCTCTCTCTTCATATTGCTCCACCAAAATGTATGTCGAAGATCACGATACATTTTGGTACTCCCAAGATGGATTGCAAATGGTGTGTTGTGCGCTTCCATCATGATTTTATACTTCAAGTCAGAATCGTTAGGAACACAAAGTCTGGAGTTGACTCGAAGTATTCCTTCTTCATCGATTCTTGCTTCCGGGATAGCACCTTCTTGCAATTTCTTTCTCATACGCATCAGTTCTAGGTCTATAGCTTGAGCAACTTTAACTTTATCGATTAAAGTCGGTTTTAATCGTATGTTAGCCATCATCATATGGGTCCATGGAGTCTTCACCTCTATCTCCATCCTTTGCAAGTCATACAAAATGGGCCTTTGCGTTGACAATAATGCACTCGTACCTGTATATGATCTTCTACTCAATGCGTCAGCTACTATGTACGTTCGCTTTTTAAGGATGGTATTGAATAGTATGATCATAATCTTACAATAGTTCGAGCCAACGTTGTTGCGGCATGTTGAGTTCCTTTTGAGTGAAGAAATATTTAAGGCTTTTATGATTCGTATAGATCTCCACTTTCTCCCCATACAGGTAATGCCTCCAAATTTTAAGTGCGTAGAAAATAGCTGCCAACTCTAGATCATGAGTAGGATAATTTCTCTCATATTCTTTGAGTTGTCGAGAGGCATAGGCTATGACTTTCCCATGTTGCATGAGAACACATCCTAACCCTTTGCCTGAAGCATCACTGTAGATGACAAATCCTCTCGAACCGGATGGTATTGTCGAGCAGTCTTGAAATGAGTCTCCTCTTGAGTTCTTGAAAACTCTTCTCACATTCCTTGCTCCAACCGAAGTTTGTATTTTTCAGAGTCAGTTGAGTTAATGGAGTAGCGATTCAAGAAAATCCTTCCACGAATCTCCGATAATAACCAGCTAAGCCGAGAAAGCTACGTACTTCGGTCACTAATTGACTTAGGTTGCTCCCAGCTTTGAATTGCTTCAATCTTTGTCGGGTCAATAGATATTCCGTGATTTAATATCACGTGCCCAAGAAATACAACTTCCTCAAGCCAAAACTCACATTTCTTCAACTTGGCATAAAGCTTGTTTTCACGAAGCTTTTGGAGTATTAGCCTCAAGCGTTGCTCATGATCTTCGCGACTTTTGGAGTAAATGAGGATGTCATTAATAGAGACGACCACAAAGTGATCCAAATATTCCTTGAATACTTGATTCATCATATCCATGAAGGCATCAGGAGCATTAGTCAATCCAAAGGACATGACTAGGAATTCATAATGCCCGTACCAAGTTCTGAAAGAAGTCTTTGGAATGTCATCAATTTTAATCTTCAATTGGTGATATCCGGAATGAAGATCAATCTTTGAAAAGAATTTGGCACCTTGCAACTGGTCAAACAGGTCATCAATGCGTGGCAATGGATACCTATTTTTGATTGTGACATGATTAAACTCCCGATAATCAATACAAAGTCGCATACTCCAATCTTTCTTCTTCACAAATAGAACATGAGCACCCCAAGGAGACGTACTAGGACGAATGAACCCAATGTCTAACAATTTCTGTAGTTGGGTCTTTAACTCCTGAAGTTCAATAGGAGCCATTCGATATGGGGCTTTGGAAATGGGTTTTGTACCGGGTTCAAGGTCGATACAAAATTCAATTTCACACTCTGGGGGTAGGCCAGAAAGTTCTTCAGGGAATACGTCGGGGAATTTATTAACAATAGAAATATCATTCAAAACTGACACATTTTTGTTTAAATTCGTGACATGAGCTAAGAAAGTTTGACATCCATTTTTCAATAAACGAATAGCTTTATGGCTTGAGATGACAATGATTGATTTTAATGGTTTCATTACTTGAATTCGCATTATAGGTTGGTTAGGAATATAAAAGCTAACAACCTTACGAAAATAATCAATTTTTGCATGATAAGCAGTTAACCAAGCAATCCCTAGAACTACGTCAAACGCAAGTATTTTTAAGGAAATAAGATTGACATGTAATGTGAGGGTACCGATTTGAACCAAACAAGACTTATAAACAGTAGATGTAATAAAGGTTTCTCCCAACGGAGTTTCAACAGATAAGTCAAAGTCTAATTTCTCCAGAGTCAAATTTAAACGTTGAGCGCAAATAGGAGAAATAAAAGAATGGGTAGAACTGGTATCAAATAAGGTATATACTTCGCTAGAGTTTATGATAAGCTTACCCGTGATGACCTCGTCCGGATTCCTTGCTTTTTGGGAGGTCACAACAAACGCTCTCCCTTGAATTACTAGTTTTGACTTGTCTGGGACGGCATTTGGTGTCACCGTTCCAACTGAACTTGGCTTCCCTGTACGATAAAATCTAGCTAGGTGACCTTCTCTTCCATAATTGTAACACGTTTTGAACTGCTGCGCACAGTTTCGACTGATGTGTCCTTCCCCTCCGCATTTGAAGCATATGATAGGTGGTCATTCTCCTTCCTTAACAACAGGTGATGGTGCTGACGTCTTTCTATCATTGTTGAATCTCCTCTTCTTGAAATGTCCACTTTTATTATCTTGGCCATGATTACCACCGAAGTGGTTACCATTTCTGGCATGTTGATTCCCTCCACGTTTGTTGTCACCGCTTCGATGACTACTACCACTGGTATTATCATTTTCCCGGCTGCTTTCTCTTGGTTGGGTTGACTCGTTATCGTGCTCCAATAACTGAGCCCTATTTACAACATCTGAATACAAACACAGTTTGTGAGAAATTAGATATTGACGTATCTCGGGTTTCAAACCTCTTAGAAACATCCGCGTCATTCTCTCCTCATTGTCAACCAAGTGGAACGCAAACCCGGACAACTTGACAAACTTGGCTTCGTACTATGACACAGTCATATTGTTTTGCTCCATCTTGATGAACTCTACCTCTTTCATGTGACGAATACTTTCGGGAAAGTACTTGTCATTGAATAGTTCTTGGAACTTCTCCCAATACATTTTCAGTGCGGCAGGTTGAGTACGCTTTACCGATTCCCACCAGTAATCTACTTCTCCTCACAACATAAAGGTGGCAAATGGAACCTTTTTCTCTTTGGGGCATCCCAAGACATCAAATATCTTGGTGATATGCTTTATCCACGTCTCAGCCTTAAGTGGTTTTGGCTCTCTAATAAACTCTGATGGTCCCAGCTCCTTGAACTATTTAGCGATGACCGTCCGAGAGTTGTCAGTGTTTCCACCTGTATTTTGGACATGAGTTTCTTTTGCCTGATGTTGTACGAATTGCAGAAAGCTCCTAAACATTCCGTCGTTCGCCATTTGGTCGGTGTTGTTATTCACCTGAGGATTATTGTCTTCTTGATGCACATTATCCTGGGTGTTGATCTGTGGTGACTCAACGGTCTCCTGTGCTCCATTTCTATTATCAACATTCTCGGATGTCATTTTCAAACACTGCAACAAAATAAGGGTTAATTAAAATGCCACATATTATCCCTATATTCTGACCGACCATCTAAATAACAAATAAATTTAGGTAGGTCATACTAGCGAAGGATTTCCCCATCTCTCCCCCTAGTTCTAGTCTCACATCTTAGCCAAGGATCATATCCCTAAGCTTTGATACCAACTGTGACGCCCCCAGAATAGGTATACATCACCCATCTTGAGTCGCCAAATACATGGTACAAAATTCAAATACAACTTAATAATATAACTCTCGTGTAAAATAGGACAAAACATAAACTGAGAGTTTTAATACGAATATTGTCTTCTAGACATTATTAAACTCAAATGGAGTCTTCAATACATTTATTATCACACTATTTCATAGAATAGTGAGGACTACTAATGCTATCATCTGGAACGTCACTCCGTTCCCCGACTAGTTCCGGCTACATTCTCATTTCCTGAAGAGAACAATGAAAGAAAAATGATGAGCTCAACTAGCCCAGTAAGAAATATTATGACTAAGATAATGCAGAATAATTTATCGTTAGCCTTCAACAGTGTTAAACTGATAAAATATAACAAACATCAAGTTTAACTGCAGCGGAAGAAGCAATCCATTAGAAGAGTTAAGTAGAGCATAAAATCTACTATCTTCTATGATTTAAAAGGTTTTTCATCACATTTATCGCTGAGACTCAGCTTAATAAATAGTCCACATCATCGAATCACCCTTGCACTACGACCAAGGATATTCTTAAGTATCACGACCATAAATTATCCATGCACTACGGGCCAAGGATATTCGTGTATTCACCAATGGTCATGATCATGCCAACAACTATCCATCAATGCACTACGGGCCAATGAGGACTTTTACCACATAATTTGTAACATTACGGTCATGATTATACCGAATAATCTCTGGTCATAATCATACCAAGTTCATCTACGCACTACAGGCCACATATGACTTTCAACATAATATAAACATGAGGATGATGACAAAGATATAAGAATTCAATAAAACAAGTTCAAGGATAAATTTTTAAAGATTATAATTTAATTTATCCAGAAATCTATAACGTCCAAATTGTCAACATGATACTGCTTTGTGGAGTAAAATTAAAGAATAATATTGTACCAAAAATAATTTGGACCGAAAACGAATCAATTTTTATCATGAATAGTACCCCGGGTGAATAGTACTCGAGTGAATAGTACCCCATGAATAGTACTTCGGGAATAGTAACCCCGTGAATAGTACTCCAACATGAAAAAGTTAAAACTTATCGAAAATACTCAGAATAATATTTCTATGAAAAGATACTGGATGAAGCGCAAATATCAAGGATATTCTACTAATTTCATGGAGTATAGAAGCCAAAACTTCAACAATATGAGTATAGAATTCGAAATCTGAAATAAAATAATATTACTTACATACTACATAGTATGGAAGAAAATATTATTTCAAGCGAATATTGAACAAAAATAACATCCCTTACCTTGAAAAGAAGAGTATTCCAACTGGTATAGCGGGGATATTCTTGAAGAAAACTTTTACTATTTTCTACGCTCAAAACTTCCTTAAACTCTAAAGAAATACGCTCAATATTATAGAAGAAGAATTCTCTGATTCTGGTGTAATTTTCAATTCTAACTAAGCATCCTATTTATAGGAGAATGGAAGGGGCACTGTGTAAGAAAAATCACGGATGCAACAATTATTTCATTCACGGATGCTTATTTCATTCACGGATTAATTATTTCATTCACGGATCTATGATTTCAACCAAAATAATAATATAATACCTATATATATACACAAACACATGTTATATATATATATATATATATATATATATATATATATTGTTAGACCCCCAACTTTTGAATAAAGATTAAATTTTCTCGAAATATATTTTTGAATATTATGGTGTGGATTTGATATAATGTTATAGTTGTGGGTAATATTTACAAATTTTGCAAAGTCATGCAAGTTGTTATATAATATTCGATTGGTGGGAGAATATTAAATTAACAACACAATCATTAGTGGACCCCACAATGTAATTATTATTTCTGATTGAGAAAACGACAAAAATACTTTATGAAAATAATGGCGGAAGTTTTACAGTTAACTGTTGAACTACCCATTAGTAAAAGAAATCTTTATGTCTGCTGTTGTTGCATAGTAGCACCTAAAATTGATTATTGATGCTTACGTGAAAAGTCAATCGCTTATACTCAATTATTACTACGATGGTTGCTTCATCATATCTCTCATATTATTGATTCGATTATTGTCATAGTATCATCTCGCATAATATGTTATTTTATTAAATCAATAATTGAGACGAAAAGTTATTCATATTATTAAATTACAATATTTACAATGTCTAGAAGTTACATCGAGGAGAGGTTTGGTCACCTAATTGCTTGCCATGATAAGGAGAAATCCTTATTGAAAGCCCCTCTTTCTGAGGAGCGACTTGGTTGATAAATATTGTGAATTATAATATTAATGATGAATGATGTTCGGAGTTGAATTTGGAGATACGGACGTGATATTTGAGTTCGGAACGACGAAATTAGTAAAAATAGTCTATAAACACAAAATTTTTCGGGATTCACTATTTCGTCAAAAAGTCAACAGTTAACTTTTTCGGGAAAAGTCAAACTTTGAAATTTCAAAATTTATATTTTTGATAAAAATAGTTTCATTATGTTGGAATTGTTGTGTTAGTGAAAATCGACATTTATTCCGATGATAATTGATGTCTAGGGGTTATATTGATAAATAGGGTAATTTATCGGATAAATGAACAATTAATTTCTACTAATTCACATGCTTATATAACTATTTGTTCACATATGTGTACTATTGAATCACATTATTTACTATTAGGGGAGTTGGTGCAAGATTGATAATACTTGCATGACTAAGTTAAAAATGGAGGAATAGATGGAGGTACTATACTGTAATTCGTATTTTTCACATGATTATACTATTGGTTCACATGATTGAACTATTGATTCACATTATTTACTATTAGGGGAGTTGGTGCAAGATTGATAATACTTGCAGGACTAAATTAAAAATGAAAGAAAAGTTGGAGGTATTGTCTTGGTAATTTTTCGAGCCCCAAAAGTGCAATTATCGAAACTATATTTTCCTATAAATAGAAGCTCATTCTTCCTTCATTTCTCACCAATTCACAAAAGCTTTAGAGCGATTATTATAGAGAGAAATTATAGAAAGAAGAAGAGAAGTCTGCTACCTCACTATTCCAGTATCCAGTTTTTATAAAGGTAGGGAGTATTATTTTTTCTTATCTATGAAGTGAACTTCATTATTCCATTCTTTATTATTACATTGGAATAACTCAGATACGCTGCTACCCTATACTTGGTGAAATTCTTACATTGTTCCATTCTTTATCATTCTGTTGGAACATCACATGCATGCGTTCTCACGGGACACAGTTCCCTCTTTATTATTACATTGGAATATCACATACATGCGCTTTTTCTGCGGGACTGATTCCGTCTTTATTATTCTATTGGAATATCCTGTCTGTGCGTTCTACGCCAGACCTGATTCCGTCTTTATTATTCTGTTGGAATATCATGTCATTCACGGATGCTTATTTCATTGACTGATGCATTATTTCATTCACAGCTGTATGATTTCAACCATTATAATAATATAATACCTATATATATATACATAAACACATGTTATATATATAAACATATATATATATATATTAATTACCTCCCAAGTACGCTTCCTCCCCCCCACCCCATTTTCATTTCATCCATTTCTTTCACACGTGGGCCCCACATGTGGCCCACCCTTATTATATTAAATAATTTTTTACCGATTATTTTGAAAAATGTGTAAATGGGAGTTCATAAAATAAGCAAAATTTACATCAAATACTTCATAAAAAAATCCCTTCAATATATTTAACAATATTTATCATCATTATTATAATTCACAATATTTAACGACCAGGTCGTTCCCAGGAAAGAGGGGGCTTTCCAATAAGGATTTCTCCCTATTGGCGCGTAATTAGGTGACCAAACCTCTCCTTGACAGAACTTCTAGACATCGTCAATATTGCAAATAATAATATTAATAACTTTGTTGTCTCAATTATTGATTTAATAATATATAAAATATTGATAATAATTGAATCAAATAACATGAGATACTATGCAACAATTACTGTAGCAATAATTGAACAAAACTGTGTGACTTCTCACGTAAGCATCAATAATCAATATCGTGTGCTAATATGCAACCACGCGTATTACTGTACTTTTCATCACCGGGTAATTTAATAGTTAACGGTAAAACTTCCGCTGTCACTTTTATAAAAAGATATTTATGTCATTTTCTAACTCCGACAATAATTCCACTGTGGGGTCCACCAATGATTGTGTCGTCGTACGAATATTCCATGTTAAAACAAATATTCCCCGACCAATCGAATATAATATAAAAACTTGCGTACTTTGTAAAATTTATAAATATTACCCACAACTATAACATTATATCACATTTACTCCTTAATACTCAAAAATGATATTTATAGAAAATTCATCTTTATTCATAAAAGTTGGGGTCTTACATGTTATGAAAATTCAAGCATTCAAACCGTTGAAATTGATTATTTTAATTTCTTGCCATAAACTTATTCATTTATTGAAAAAGGATGTCAAGCCTTCTCAATCCATATCATTGATTTAAAAAAAAAGACTTGAATGATATTTCCATTGTTACTGAATATTTTGACGTGTTTCCCGAAGAACTTCTTGACTTACTCTCAAACCGTGAAATTGAATTTTTTATTGACCTTGAAGCTGATACTAAACTTATTTCTAAGACCACATATTGAATGAATCCCATTGAACTTCAAGAGTTAAAAGTTCAACTGCAAGAATTGTTAGATACTGGTTTCATATGTCCAAGTGCATCACCTTGGGATGCTCATATTTTATTCATGAAGAAGAAGGACAAGAGTATAAGATTATTGACTATCGAGAGTTGAATCATATCACCATCAAAAATAGGTATCCGTTACCTTAAATTGATGACCTGTTTGATCACTTGCAAAGCGATCAATATTTTTCAAAGATTGATCTCCATTTTAGATATCAATAGTTAAAGATTAAAGTTGATTACGTTCCAAAGACTTCCTTTAGAACTCGATACGGGCATTACGAGTTCTTAGTCATGCCTTTTGGATTAACTAATGCTCCTACTGCCTTCATAGACATGATGAACCAAATATTCAAGGAATATTTGGATTATTTTGTGGTTGTCTTTATTGATGACATCCTCATATACTTTAAGTGTCGTGAGGATTATGAACGTCACTGTAACGATATAGAATTTTGTATTTAATTTAAAATATTTATCAGATTAAATAAATATTGTAGTTGATTTATTTATTAAGTTAAATGAATAATTGATGGAATTTATTGTAGAGTGATTTAATTATGTGTGATACATTAATTAAATTAATGATAAATAATATTATATTTTGAAGTTTAAATTTAATGAGTTAATTAAATTAAATAAATTGTTAAATAATTACCATATTATATAAGCGGTGGTGTTCTAATTTATTTTTTTTATAATAATTAATATTAGAAATTTAATTAATTTGTTTAAATGATTTTAATGGTTAAATGTAAATTTTATTATAAAGATTAATTGAATTAATATGATTACAATTTTATTGTTTAAAGATGTGACAAATAAACTATATGATAAATGAGTTATTAAAATAAATTAAAAGGGAGGGTTTAAAATGTTTGCCAAACAGGGCCTTCTGGCTTTTGAATTTTGTAATAGCTGAGATGTTTGAATTTTTGTAAGTGATGAATATTAAGTTGCGTATTATGTATATGGTCAGGTTAGTTTTACGTGTTTTATTCATACCCTTTAGGTACTTGTAAAACACAGAGTGTTAGTGAGAGCTTGAGAGAAGAGAGAATATTGATAGTGTTAGAGAGATTATGGAAATCAAGGAGAAGAAGAGAGGATTAACAAAGCCATTCTACATCTTCTAAACATAAGAAATCAAGGGTAAAATTCTTAATTTCAAGCTTTAGTTTGTGTTCTTGAGTTCTTCATAGAAAACTTGATTTTTATTATTAAAACTGATGAGATGTAGTTGTATATGTTAATTGGTGGTTTATTATTGGTTATTTATCTTTTTCAAATGATTTTGGAGTAATTTAATCCATGAAATTTGTTAAAGCATGAAGAACTTGGATTTTTGGTGAAATATATTTGACATGTATGATCTTGTAGTCAAAATTGGTGTTCAATTCATGTTGTAATCTGTAAATTAGTTATAGATTGTGTTAATATGTCAAGAAAAAAAATGATGCAGGTGATACAGACTGATTTGGTGGATTAACAGAGTCGTAGTGGTTGATTTCGCTAAACATGTTTGAAAATGAAGAAATAGCATAAACATGGTTTTAATTATTCCAATTTGATTGTTTATGTTGTTTTATTGTTTATAACCATTGTATGCATGCTTGGTTTTAAGTTTAATAAGTTTATAATGCTTGGGTATGCATATATTACTATTTATATGAAGCTTTGGAAGGTTTGGTTTGGACGGTCAGGGGAAAATAGTCTCATGAGTTCACATCACTTTGCCGAAACAACAATTTGCACATAATGTCAAGGATAGGAACAACACAACTGCGTTGGTGCCAAAGCTTTGTAGGGCACAGTTGCGACAGAACCTGACCTGAGACAATTATGAGTTGTTATTTGTTTGGTCTTTGAAACCTTAACATAGATTAATGAGTATGATAATGTGTTAGACATATAACAAGATGTTATAACAAATTATTAACATGTATAAAGTGATTTCAAGTTAAGAATGATCGAATTGTATAGGAACTCAAACTTTCTGTTCATAAGGTTTGATATTGATATCTACTGGTTATACTGATTGTTAGTTAATGATTTCAGATTCATAACTTGAACTAAGTTAGCAAGTTGGACTAAAAGTGGGAACTAAACCTATAAGGTTAATATTAATGTAACTAATGGACATTGTTATTGTAAAGGAATGTGTGGGTCATTTGGTGAACGTGAATTATTGTTGTATAATCTACGCACGAGGCAAATTTCTTACCCTATCTTGATTATGATTATGCAAGTCCCTAATCTTTTATTGAGCGAGTTCCTAACCATTGTTTATTATTATTCAAAGCTTAAATTGTGACGCCCCCAAAATAGGTATACAACACCCAACCTATTCTGAGTCGCCAAATACATGATACAGAAACAACTACAACTTCATTAATACAATTGTCGTGCAAAATACGATAACACATAAACTGTAAGTTTAAATACAAATATTGTCCTCTAGACAATATCCACACTCAAAAATCCTCATTACAATTATTGATACACTATTTTACAAAATAGTGAGGACTACTAAAATAACTGTCTTGAACCATTACTCCACACCCCAACTAGTTCCCGCTATATTCTCGTCTCCTGAGAAGAAAAATGGAACAAAAAGGAAAAGGGTGAGCTCAACTAGCCCAATAAAGAATATTATGACTAAGATAATGTACAACAAATTATCCTTCGCCTTCAACAGGGAAAAATCTGATAGAATACAATAGACAACAAGTTTTAGATTAACAACTGCAGAGGAAATACCAATTCATTAGAAGAGTTAAGTAGAGAATGAAATCTACTATCATCTATGATTTTAAAAGTCCATCATCGATATTTTATCCCTGTAACATCAATCAATATACTTCTTGAATCAAATAGTCATCTTTGCACTATAGGCCAAAGATATTAATCAGTCGGTCATGTTCATCTCAACACCTATTCATCTTTGCACTACGGGCCAAAGATATTCATCATAAAATCATTCATCTTTGCACTACAAGCCAAAGATATTCAGTAATATCATCATTTAGGATTGAGGATGATGAAAAATATATTTTACAGAAAACGAATCGAGTGAGACAAAAGAACAAATAGTAAGGAATCATACATCAGTTTATCCATGTTCAAAAATACTCCATAATAAACTATTGTGGAGCAGAATTCAAAAATGAAGATCAAAACATAGATCCAATCAAAGATAGAAACCATAACAGACAATCTTGGACACAAAAAAGAAAATTTAATTTTTCTGTGAATTGTGTCATATTCGTGAATAGTGTCGTATACGTATATAGTAACTCCAACACTAAAAGGTAGAAATTTCACCAAAAAAATTATCATGCTTCGTGAATAGTATTCATGAATAGTAACTCGTGAATAGTAACGCGTTAATAGTAACTCAAGAAAAGTAACTCATGAATAGTAACTGTAACATTCCAGAATTTTAAAGTGTAATATTAAATATTAATTGATTTATATAAGTATTTAATGGATATGTTTATTGTTGAATAAATAATTAAATATAAAATATTAAATATTAAATATTTATTGAATTATATAAGTATTTAATGTCAATTTGAGTTGATGTGGTTTAGTTAATTATTTGTTGAATAAATAATTAAGGAGCCGAGAAAATTAATTTTATGAGGTTATATACTAATTTAATTTAATACTTAAGTTAGAGAGCTAATAATGATTAAATGAATTATAATATTCTAATTGGAATTTGTGATTTAAAATAAAGTTTTAGTTGGTTAAATAAAATTATAATTATAAAGAAATTATAATTTTGTGATAATGATTTATGTGTTAAAGTAATTTAATAGATTAATATTTTAATTGATTAAATTGATTATTTAATTTAATAAGGAGTGTGACAAATAACCTTGCTATAAATGAGTTGTTAAAATAAATTAAAAGAGTTTAATTCAGTTTTTGCCAAATAAAGCCTAATGCTTATTAAGTCTTTAATATAATTGTGTTTATCCAAACAAGGCATAAGGATTAATTGGTTATATTTTTAGTGGTTAGCCAAACAAGACTTATGGCTTTTGATTTTCAAAACTCAAATAACTGATATCAGTTATATGTTTTATATTTATATCATATAATAAATATATATTATATCTTATACGTTATATCATTAGACGTAAGAATAGAGGAGAGAGGTTAGAGAGAAGAAAAGAAAAACTCAGAGGAAGAAGAAGAGAAGAAGAAGAGAAGAGAGGAAGAAAGGCTAAAGATTGAAGAAGAAGAAGCTTGAGAATAGAAAGGAATAGCCATCATCATCTTCTTCAAGGTATTTATCCTATTCTTTTAGTTTTTAAAAGTTTAGTTTTTCTCTTCCCAAATTCTCTGTAGAATCACTGTGTAAACATGAAATTTTGTTGCTATGTGGCTTTATATGACATACTAGTGATGTTAAAACGATTTTCATAAGTTATAGTCAATGTATTGTTGTGATGTATGTAGTTTGTGAAGAAAACCTTTTTACAGAGAGTTTTTGGTGAATGAGTATGGGTTAATTTAAAGTAGAAATTGAGGGTTAATTAGTTGTTTAGTTGATAAATTGATCATCTAATTTGATAGAGTATGTATAATTATTGATAAGATGCTTTGAATTAATTGTTTTGGTTGAAAAACAAAATTTACAGTGTTGGTTTTCATTGAAATATCAAAAATGGAGTTTTTGTCAAAAACAGTGAAATTGGATGTTTTAAATTCGTTGTTTATGTTTTTGTATGGGTAGAAACATGTTAGAAGTTCTTGAATTACGTCTACATGAAGTTTTTGTAGGAATTTCATGTGAATTAGTCTGTTAGAAACGAGCTTGTAGGCCAAATTGGCTTTTTCTTGTCTTTATTCTTGCGAAGTTGTCGATCGATCTCGAAGTTTAGCGAGCGTATTGCGCCAAACAATCGATGTTATTCTTGTAGCCATGAATATCATCACTGCTTCAAGCGCTTGCCGTGAGTGTATTCACACAACCAGTAGTGCCATCACCACGCAATGATGCCACCACCCACGATGTAAATTGTGATGTTGCGGTATGAAGTTAGCGAGAATGGTCTAACAGTGTACTTTTTGTACACGAAATTTTAAGAAACATTATGTGATGATAGTGGGACTGTAAAATATTGATGTTAGTATTTCTATACTATGAATAATTATGTTATTAAAGATTAACTTGTGTTATAACTTGATTATGTGATTAAAAATCCAATTTTAAATGATGAACGTACTTAGTTATGTTTGTAAAGTGGTAATGGCTAACTATGTCATGATGACATATGTTTATAGGATATTGTGATTCGTATTGATTCGGTTTAGCCTACGAGTAAGGCAAGTTTTCTAATCTGTTATCTTGTTAATTCAAGTACTGTTTTCAATTCGATTATAATATAATAATGTAAGTTATTCTGGAGCAAGTTATTCTTGTATTTAACTTGTTGTTTAGCATGCACAACTATATATATACTAATGTCGAATATTTCTATCGTTCAAATTACTATGCATGCTTATTATTCAATTCTAATTAACCTTGGCTTAGTGTTATTCAAGCAAGGTATGCTATAGTTATTCAAATTGTATGCTATTAGATTATTCCTAATGCATGACTTTAGTTTACTATAATTGATTCAATCACGATTATTCTATAGTATAGTGTTATTGGTCTTATTCAACTACTCCTTAGTTGATGTTCATTAAATTCCAAATATCCTTGAAAGCTTATCCAAACGAAACTTCCTTTGGTGCGGACTTGTACTCTAAATACTGAGATGAACAACTCTTTTAATAGAGGTTTACGCTTAGCGTTAAAATGGTTGTGCACAATACATTGTACGAAGGGTTTATCCCCCTAAGTACGTGGAGTCCTTATAGTCCTATGACTGTTAAAGTTAAATTTGAAAGATTACTTATAACTATGGACATGATTCGTGGTCATTAGACCCTCAGTGAATGTTATAATTTTCAGAAAGTTAATATAATATATTGTTCAGTTCTATTGAGCCTAATATTGGCAATTGATGTAAAAGTTTAAAGATTTATTTATTGTTATTTCAAGTGGGCCTTGTTTGCTCACTCTTGCCTGTAAAATTTCTTACAGCTAAAGTTGAAATTGGTGACGTACCTAGAACCAGTAAGGGAAAAGAAAAGATGAACAAGTAATGAAGACTTGTAATAGATTTGATAGTTTTATTATCAGACTTTGGTTTAAAGATTGTAATGAAGTTTATTTCATTTCCGCATTTGAATGATTGTTGTTAAAGGTTAGATGACCTGGGAGATTTTTATTTAAATTTAATCTTGTATGGGCAGGTTTTATTATTCAATTTTGTTATATTTGGGTAGTTATAAATGAATGTTTGGATTAAGTGAACACCAAATCTTGAGAAAATGAAGTACCAGGATTTGGGGGTGTCACAGTAATTCATGAATAGTAACCCCGAAATGAAAAGATAAGAATTTCACAAGAAAAATCTTACCAATATTTTGGCATAATGATATTGAAAGAAATAATATCATTTATAAAAAAATAACATCCCTTACCTCAAAAAGACAGTATTTCTGACTAGAAAACTGGATATAGTGCTGAAAGAACTTGCACCGTATAGCAACTCTCAAAGTATCAAAATACTTACAAGAATACGCTCGATAATATAGAGATAGAAAACTTTAGTTTCTGGTGTGATTTTCAATTCTAACCTAAGCACCCTATTTATAGGAAAATGCTTAGAACACCAAAGCAGAAAATTTAATAAAATAATATTATTTATTAACAATTATACGCATACTTTGACATATGAATTCAACATATTTTGCAACACATGTGGGGCTTACCAATCACACAAAACATGTTTTTATCATTTAATGCAACAAAAATCAATTCAGACCTAATATTCCGGAACTTCAATAATTCATAATAAGTAGCCCTTTTATCAAAACAATTCGAATCTTATGTCTTTCTATAGGAAATTCAATTCTCTACAACTTTGTAAGTTTAAGTTTTTCCAAATTCCAAACAAAAATTAACCGAAATCCACATACAGACGATTTTACAGGCTATAATCAAATTTCAATCAAGAAATGGGGTCCATCAACACACAAAACATGTGTTAAACATTTTTTGTAACAAAAATACTCTTCCTCCTCATTTATTCATATATCACACATTCATTGTAAAATATCACCATTATTATATTATTAAAATATAATAATATATTTAAATGAATTATTTTATCAGAAAAGATAAAATATCAATTTTCAACAATTATCACATTAAAAATTTTCTCCATCTATATCCACATAAAATGAATATTTTCCTTATCATATAAATCAATAATTAATTATTCACAAATAATATTACGTAATCACAATCGACAACAACAGTGTTCCCGGAAAGAGGGGCTTTCAATAAGGATTTCTCCTTCTTGGCGCAGAATTAGGTGACCAACCCTCTCCTTAGATGAACTTTCTAGACATTGCCAATAATTCTATCTAATAATATTATTCAAATAATATGAATTATTGATTTGATAATGGAAAATAATGTGTAGCGACAATTATTGAAACAACAATAATATAAAATATCATCAACGTAGCAATTATTGAATCAATAAAATAAAATATTGAATAATAATTACTATAACAATTTTTGAGTAGTGCATTCTTACGTAAGAATCAATAATTGGTGCAATCATGTGCTATCTCTGTGTGCAACAACGCGTATTCATGTGTTTTTTAACCAATTTGTATTCCAATAGTAATAATTGATAACAACTACTGTATTATTTATAAACAACTTATACTTGTCGTTTTTTTTCATCAAATCGCTTTCAGTTATGTGGCCCACACAAGGTCAAGCTTGCTAAATTGCATTTAATATTCCCAAGCAATATTGAATATTTTATAACCACTCGCTTATTTGAAATATTTGCGCATTTTACCCATAACCAATCACATTAATCAAATCAACTACTTACTATTTCAAAATAATAATTAGAGAAAATTAAATCTTTATTTATAAAAAGTTGGGGCCTTACAACCTCCCCTGCTTATGAAATTTCGTCCTCGAAATTGACATGCGTATGACACGGTCCTTCCTATCCAAGATCTTGACTGGTACCTCCTCGTACATTGAATCTTCTGCTATCTCGTCTGGTTCTAACTCAATAATGTGGTTCTGGTTGTCCACATATTTACGTAACATCAATACGCGAAAAACGTTATGAACACGCGTCATACTTGGCGGTAAAATGTGTCTATAGGCCATAGTTCCTACTTGATCGAGAATCTCAAATGGACTAATAAATCGAATGTTTGAGCTTTCATCACATCGCCAATTCTCGCTTTTGGAATAACGACTTCTTACATCTTCTTCTTCTTCATATTCATCAACTCCAGGTCTGTAGCTTGATCAACTTTAAATTTATCAATTAAAGTCGATTATAATCATATATTCGTTATCTTCACGCAGGTTCTTGGAATCTTTACCTCTATCTCTATCTTCTGTAAGTCGTACAAAATGGGTCTTTGTTTTAACAATATCACACTCACAAACGCATACGATCTTTTACTCAACGCGTCAGCTACCACGTTCCTTTTTTTTCCAAGATGGTATTGAATGGTATGGTCGTAATCTTTCAACAGCTTGAGCCAACGTCGTTGCCGCATGTTGAGTTTTTGGAAGCTCTTCTCACATTCCTCGCTCCATTCGAATTTTGTATTTTTTCGAGTCAGCTAAATTAATGGAGTAGCGATTTGAGAAAATCCTTTTACGAATCCTTGATAATAACCAGCTAAGCCTAGAAAGCTACTTATTTCGATTACTGACTTAGGTTGCTCTCAACTGTGACTCATATCCCAATCTTTGATAGCACGTCACAATGGCACCTATCAGTTTACCACCGCACGAATATGACGTCCCCTACAGAGAGTCTGGTTTCAATGCATTACACAAAGGAAGTCACCAAATAGAAGTTAAGGTACCAACTCCCGTAGTTAGGTTTTTAACTCCTGAAGTTTAATAGGAGCCATTCGATATTAGATTTTAGAAATGGGTTTTTTACCAGGTTCAAAGTCGATAAAAAATTCAATATCACGCTCTGGGGTAGGCCATGAAGTTCTTCAGGAAATACGTCAGAAAATTCACTAACAACAAAATATTATTCAAATATGACGTATTCAAGTCCATGAAATTGGTAAGAAAGCTTGACATCCGTTTTTCATTAAACGAATGGCTTTATGGCTTGATATGAGAGTGATTGACTTTAGTGGTTTGGTTTCTTGAATTCGCATAACAGGTTGGTTAGGAATATGAAAACTAACAACCTTACGAAAACAATCAATTTTAGCATGATGAGTGGTTAACCAATCAATCCCTAAGATCACATCAAATGCAAGAATTTTTAAAGATATAAGATCAACAGGTAGGGTGAGGGTACCAATGTGAATCAAACAAAATTTATAAACAGAGGATGTAACGAAAGTTTCAACAAATAAGTCAAAGTCTAATTTCTCAGTAGTCAAGTTCAAACGTTGAGCACAAGTAGGAGAGATAAAAGAATGGATAGAGCCCATATCTAATAAGGTATAAACTTCGCAAGAATTTATGATTAACTAACCCGTGCTAACTTCGTTCAGGTTAAACATTTTTCGAGAAGTCACAAAAAATGTTTTTCCAAGAATCGCTGACTTTGACTTGTTCGGGACAGCCTTTGGAGTCACCATCCCCGCTGGACTTGGTTTTGCTATAGGACAATCTCGAGCTATATGACCGTCTTTTCCACAACTAAAACATACCTTGGAAGGTTGTGAACAGTTTGGACTTATGTGTCCCTCTTCTCCGCATCTATAACATCTAACTGGCGGTCTTTCTCCTCCCTAAAATTAAATTCTTTCGTCTTTGGTGTTGACGCGTCTTCCGTCATTGTTGAATCTTCTCTTTTTGAAATTTCCACTTGACTCACCTTTCCTATTATCTTGGCCATGATTACCACCGAAGTGGTTACCATTTCTGGAATGATAATTTCCTCCACAATGGTTATCATTGTTCCGATGATTGTTGCCACCGGTACGATTATCATCGAGTTGTTGGTCATTATTCATCAGTTGAGCCGACTCATTATCGCGCTCCAATAACTGGGCCCTATTCACAACATCTGAATATAAACAAAGTTTGTGAGAAATGAGGTATTGACGTATTTTGGGTTTCAAACCTCGCAAAAACATTCGCGTCATTCTCTCCTCAATATCAACCAAATGGGATTCAAATCGGGACAACTCGGCAAACTTAGCTTCGTACTTCAACACGTTCATATTGTTTTGCTCCAGTTTGATGAAATCTACATCCTTCATGTGACGAATACTTTCAGGAAAGTACTTGTCGTTGAACAATTCTTGGAACTTCTCCCAAGAGATCTTCAGTGCGGCAGATTGAGTACGCTTTACGGATTCCCACCAATAATCTGCCTCTCATCGCAACATGAAGGTGGCAAAAGGTACCATTTGCTCCTCTGAGCATCCCAAGACATCAAATATCTTAGTGATCTACTTTATCCATGTCTCTGCCGTAAGTGGTTCTGGCTTTCCCAAAAACACCGGCGGTCCTATCTCCTTGAACTGCTTAGCGGTGACCATCCGTGAGTTGCAAGTGTTTCCACCTGCATTTTGAATAGTAGTCTCTCTCGTTTGGTTTTGTATGAATTCTAGAAAGTTCCTAAATATTCCATCGTTCGTCATTTGGTCGGTGTTATTGTTTACAGGAGGGTTATTACTTTCCTTATCCTGGATATTGATCAGTGGTGACTCAACGGTCTCATGTGCTCCATTGCTTATCTCAACATCTTCAGATGCCATTTTACTATCACAAAACAATGGTTAATTATCATGCCACATATTAACCCTATATTCTGACCGACCAATTAAATTACAAATAAGCTTAGGTAGGACACACTAGCGAAGGATTTACTCGTCTCTCCCCTCCTTGTTCTATTCCCCGATCTCTGCCAAAGACCATATCCCTAAGCTCTGATACCAACTGTGACGCCCCCAAAATAGGTA
The DNA here is from genome assembly GCA_020205615.1 of Panax quinquefolius. NCBI lineage: Eukaryota > Viridiplantae > Streptophyta > Magnoliopsida > Apiales > Araliaceae > Panax > Panax quinquefolius. The sequence goes on along the minus strand of CM035166.1, from coordinate 60,893,661 downwards.
TACAACACCTAACCTATTCTGAGTCGCCAAATACATGGTACAGAAACAACTACAACTTCATTAATACAATTGTCGTGCAAAATACGATAACACATAAACTGTGAGTTTAAATATAAATATTGTCTTCTAGACAATATCAACCCTCAAATAAATCCTCATTACAATTATTGATACACTATTTTACAAAATAGTGAGGACTACTAAAATAACTGCCTTGAACCATTACTCCACACCCAACTAGTTCCCGTTATATTCTCGTCTCCTGAGAAGAAAAATGGAACAAAAAGGAAAAGGGTGAGCTCAACTAGCCCAGTAAAGAATATTATGACTAAGATAATGTACAACAAATTATCCTTAGTCTTCAACAGGGAAAAATCTGATAGAATACAATAGACAACAAGTTTTAGATCAACAACTGCAGCGGAAACAACAATTCATTAGAAGAGTTAAGTAGAGAATGAAATCTACTATCATCTATGAATTTAAAAGTCCATCATCGATATTTTATCCCTGTAACATCAATCAATATACATCTTGAATCAAATAGTCATCTTTGCACTACAGGCCAAAGATATTAATCAGTCGGTCATGTTCATCTCAACACCTGTTCATCTTTGCACTACGGGCCAAAGATATTCATCATAAAATTATTCATCTTTACACTACTTGCCAAAGATATTCAGTAATATCATCATTTACGACTGAGGATAATGAAAAGTATATTTTATAGAAAACGAATCCTGTGAGATAAAAGAACAAATAGTAAGGATTCGTACTTCAGTTTATTCATGTTCAAAAATACTCCATAATAATCTATTGTGGAACAGAATTCAAAAATGAAGATCAAAACATAGATCCAATCAAAGATATAAATCATAACAGACAATCTTGGACACAGAAAAGAAAATTTAATTTTTTTGTGAAGAGTGTCGTATTCGTGAATAGTATCGTATACGTGAATAGTGTCGTATATGTGAATTGTAATTCCGACACTAAAAGGTAGAAATTCCACTAGAAAAATCACCATGCTTCGTGAATAGTACTCGTGAATAGTAACTCGTGAATAGTAACTCATGAATAGTAACTCGTGAATAGTAACTCATGAATAGTAACTCGTGAATAGTAACTCATGAATAGTAACCCTGACATAAAAAGATAAGAATTTCACAAGAAAAATCTTACCAATATTTTGGCATAATGATATTGAAAGAAATAATATCATTTATAAAAAAATAACATCCCTTACCTCTAAAAGACAGTATTTCTGACTGGAATACTTGATATAGTGCTGAAGGAACTTACACCGTATAGCAACTCTCAAAGTATCAAAATATTCACAAGAATACGCTCGATAATATAGAGAGAGAAAACTTTAGTTTCTGGTGTGATTTTCAATTCTAACCTAAGCACCCTATTTATAGGAAAATGCTTAGAACACCAAAGCAGAAAATTTAATAAAATAATATTATTTATTAACAATTATACGCATACTTTGACATATGAATTTAGCATATTTTGCAACACATGTGGGGCTTACCAATCACACAAAATATGTTTTTATCATTTAATGCAACAAAAATCAATTCAGACCTAATATCCCGGAACTTCAATAATTCGTAATAAATAGCCCTTTTATCAGAAATAATTCAAATTTTATGTCCTTTTATAGGAAATTCAATTCTCTACAACTTTGTAAGTTTAAGTTTTTCCAAATTCCAAACAAAAATTGACCGAAATCCACATACGAAAGATTTTACAGTCTATAATCAAATTTCAGTCAAGAAATGGAGTCCATCAACACACAAAACACGTGTTAAACATTTTTTGTAACAAAAATACTCTTCCTCCTCATTTATTCATATATCACACATTCATTGTAAAATATCACCATTATTATATTATTAAAATAAAATAATATATTTAAGTGAATTATTTTATCAGAAAAGATAAAATATCGATTTTCAACAATTGTCACATTAAAAAAATTTCTCCATCTATATCCACATAAAATGAATATTTTCCTTATCATATAAATCAATAATTAATTATTCACAAATAATATTACTGAAATCATATCTTGACAACCGAGGTTGTTCCTGAGAAAGAGGGGCTTTCCAATAAGGATTTCTCCTTACTACTAACAAGAATTAGGTGACCAAACCTCTCCTTAGACAGAACTTTCTAGACATTGCTAATAATTCTATCTAATAATATTATTCAAATAATATGAATTATTGATCTGATAATGTAAAATAATGTGTAGTGACAGTTATTGAAACAACAATAATATAAAATATCAATGTAGCAATTATTGAATCAATAAAATAAAATATTGAACAGGAATTACTGTAACAATTATTGAGTAGTGCCTTCTTATGTAGGAATCAATAATTGGTGCAATACCATGTGCTACTGTGCAACAACGCGTATTACTGTGTTTTAACAACCGGGTATTCCAACAGTATTAACGATAACAACTACGCCGTTATTTATAAACAACTTATACTTGTCATTTTTTTTTCATCCAATCGCTTCTCGTTATGGGGCCCACACAAGGCTGCGCCGTCGTACGAATATTCCTCGACAATAATGAACATTTTATAACCACTTGCTTATTTGAAATATTTGCGCATTTTACCCATAACTAATCACATTAATCAAATCAACCCCTTACTATTTCAAAATAATAATTAGAGAAATTTAAATCTTTATTTATAAAAAGTTGGTGCCTTACATAAATGGTTCAAGTTCATTATTCCAAATATGTTTTTTAATTCCTTTGGAAGTAATACTTTGGATATACAATGTTTATTCAATTGTATATTGTTGTGATTCAATCTTTGCTTTAAACATCGTTGTTCAATCTTATATCATTGTATTAAACCCTTGAATGACTAGTGAACCCTTATTGATTCGACTAGTCCTTAGTTAATGAGCGTTCTAAAAATTCTAGAACTGTTATTGAAGCTAATCCAAACCAAACTTCCTTTGGTGCGGACTCTTATAACAAAGATGATATGAACAACTCTATTATAAGGTATTATATTACGCAATAGCGTTAAGGTGTTTGTGCATAATACATGGTACGAAGGATTGATCCCCCTAAGTACGAGAAGGATGGTCCATATAATCTTATGACTGTTAAAAGTTAAAATAAAAATACTTAACAACCTAGGACACAGTTCATGGTCTTATGACCCTCAGATGTGTCTTTGATCTTGTTTCGTAATCTTGATTTAAAGGTCGAGCTTTCTATCATTCAGTATTCATTGATTTCTCTCATCTTATTATTATTGCTATTGTTATACCTGTGGGCAATTGTTTGCTCACTCTTGCATAAACATTGCATCTATGGTTGAAAGATCTGACGAGCCATCCACTAAGTAAGGGAAAAGGCAAAATAAGCTAGTGATGAAAATTAGTTTAATTTTATTTGATAAAGTTTATGTGAAGAAACTTATTTATTTATTTGTTTAATTTCCGCAGATGAATGATGTAATAAAGGTTAGATAATCTGAGAATTCTTTGAGACTTTGTAACCCTTTAATGGGAAAGATTTTTATTTAAGTTATTTAAGTTATATATTGCTATAATTCTTTATGGTGGGTAGTTAGATATGAATGTTTCGGAAAATGAACACCAAATCATGTGGGAATGAAGTACCCGGATTTGGGGGTGTGACAACCACTTGAGATTGATACTCCAAAATTTTCTTGAGAACAAGTTGTATGCCAAGTTAAAAATATGTGAGTTCTACCTTGATGAAGTAATGCTCATCAGACATGTGATCTCTAAACAAGGAATATTAGTTAACCTTGCTAAGATTTAAACATTATTAAATTGGGAGCAACATAAGTCAGTAATTAAAGTACAAAGCTTTCTGGGCCCAACTAGTTATTATTGAAGATTCTTTAAAGGATTATCTCTAACTGCCACTCCATTAACTCAGCTGACTTGAAAAGCACAAAATTCGAATGAAGCGAAGACTACGAGAAGAGTTTTTTATTCGGTTTGTATATAGCGTGATAATGAAATTGAATTACATAAAAGGTGTGCAAGCGTTATAAAATAGATTTTAAATTTTTTCATACAAACCATCACCATGATCATACTTTGTGCATAATTATCAATCAATGGAAAGGAGAAGGAGATCAGATTCATACCCTTGTATAAACCAGCTTCCTCAAGTACGAGTTACCTCCAATTTCTTTTCATGTTCAAATGGAATCCAGTAGGTTTGATTCCTTCCTTTGATCAACGTTAGCCATCCAAGTGTTAGGCCTCTAAAGGTGATCCACCAAGGAAGAACAAGTATTCAAGAAGATGGGTGTTTGGCAAAACCATAAATATATCTCTATAGAATATTGTGTTATCTCCCAACTCTTGTGTTAGTTCTCGGAGGCACAATATTTATCTAGAAGGGGGGGTTGAATAGATATTTTAAATTCTTTTCGAAATACTTTGTTAGTTTTGATAATGATTCAAACACAGCGGAATTAAGATTTGTTTGTTTTCCCTTTAAGATATAATGAGTTAATGAGAGTGAGGCAGTTATAACAGTTATAGCAATTATAGCGATAGTGTAAGAGACACGACAATTTTAAGTGGTTCAGAGCACTTAAAGCTCCTAGTCCACTCTTCTACTCATCGAGTAGGAAATCCATTAAGGACATCTTTACATTTTCTGAATCTCACAAATTCCTTCAAGACCAGCAGTCTTGGTACTTCTCAGTTCACTTTTGAACTCTTCAAGTCCAATAGACTTGGATCTTCACAGTTCACTTAGAACTCTTCAAGTCCTTCTGACTTGGAACTTCTTACTTCACTTGATAGTAGTTGATGAGTTCTTTAATGGTGCTACTCCGTTGCCGTTAAACTCTTATTCGAAAGAACTGAGTAGTTGAGCAAGCTTTCTTTTTTCAGATCGTAAAGTTGAGCGTTGAGTGTTCTTCATCGTTTTTGTTCAATGCTTGCTTGTTTTTATCATCTTCTGATGTTTTGCATATATTAGGTCTTTAAAATGTATCCGTTGAAGCATTAAATGCATTTGACATTTCTGAGCTTTGATGGAGACTTTTCTGCACATCTTCTGATTAGCAGTCTGGCCCACTGACATAGCAGATTGCTATCTCACCTAACACCTGAAAATGTATTTTCTGCTGACCCATAGTACTTTTCTTAGCTTCTTGAATACGTTTTTTTGTTGTATACAAAGGATGATTGTCATGACATTGGGACTGCCGAGGGCTTCAACGTTTATAATTCATTCCACATTTGTTCGGATTTATTCTTAAACAAATGGGCAAGGCTCAATGCTTCTGACACAGGCAGATGATGCTCTACGATTCTAATCGTGGTGTCTTGCCAACTTGGTGCTTGATCGGATACTAGAAAATGAGAACACTATGATTTCTCTTAAGGACTGGCATACTACGATCTTCACTTTTATGTCTTGCAGACTCTATGTTTTCAAAAGCACACTACGATCTCTGAGTTAGCTCAGTAAACGTTTGGACCACTCTACGATTTCAGGAGAGCCCCTTCAAAGCAGATACACTACGATTCTCGATGCTCTACGATTCTACCTTGGCTTCTGCAATCTCTTGATCAGCTCGATCGACTACGATTTTGTTGAAGCCTATCAATTACATCTCAAGACATAGATAAACCTAACAGCTTTGATCTCTTCATCTACATATTCAATTACAGAATGATAAACATTAAAAGCTTAGATCAACCTAACAAATTTGAACTACCACTAAGTCCTTGTACATATATTACTTGAAGGACTTTACATATAATCATGAATGTTTACTTTCAACATCAAATTTAAATATGCAGTCTGTTAGGTTTGTAATATTTATGAACGCAATCAAATTGCAAAAATAAGCGGAAGCGAAATAAAATCAGAGTTTAAAAATTTTACAAACCATACACCCGGATCACCCTTTATGCACAATTATTAATTAAACGAAAAAGATGAATAAGAAACATACCCTTGAAGATCCGAGCTTCCTCAAGTACAAGTTCACCTCCAATCCTTTTCGCGTTCAACTTGAATCCACCGGGTTTGGTTCCTTCCTTTGATCAACGTTAGCCACCCAAGTGTTTGGCCTCTAGAGGTGATCCACCAAGGAAGAAAAAGATTCAAGAAGATGGGTGGTTGGCTAAACCCTAGTTTTTCTATCTCTATAGAAAAGGGCGTACTCTCCCAACTATTGGAAAAAAATAACGTCGTCTTGATATCTGATATAAGACTCCTCTTATAAAGATATCAAGTAACCCTATTAAAAATAAGGTATTATTTAATTAAACCCTTTTAATTAAAGGGGCTCTCTAATCTTATTAGGGATAATTAATTAAACTCCTTTAATTAATTTTCCTCCTAATCCTATTAGGAATAAATGAAGTACTTATATTAAATTAATTCCTAAACTCTTTTAGAAATTAAAATAATAATAATTGTAATAATATTAATAAGACTCTCTTATTAATTTATATTTAATATTTCTAAAATATTAAATAATAAATATTAAGCTATTTAATTTATTCTATCACCATAGATTAAATTAAATATACTTAACATATATTATTACGATTATGCCATTAACTTCTTAAATAATTATTCTTCCTTTTATGGTGTGACCCTTTAGGTTCTCCATATTAAACCCACCAGAATAAATCAATTAGAACAATTCTAATCTTATTTAAATAAATAAATTAAATAATTAATTTATTTAAATAAATAATATTTATTCTACAATAGGGATAAGCCTCATTAGCGATCAACGACTTTCCGGATAATATAGATTTCAACATTAATCATAAAAGAACCTTTGAGTAAATAGTTACCGTGATTCAATCCTTCCACCATACAATGTCCCAATTAAATATAAGACATGGAATTCTTCGTCAAGTCTTATTTTATTTAATTATATGTATTTCGACTCTAAAATGCACAACTCAAATAATGCAAATTAGAAACTCCTTTCTAATTTCATTACGCCTTAACCAAGGACTACTTTGGGTTGTCATTTATCGAATCACATAGGACATTTCTCTTCTTTTAATAAAGTGGTAGATTCTTTATTGATCATACATTATCTCCATGTACAACTTATTATACCCAAGCATACCCTTTGATATACCCTAAGGGTCTTAAGGAATAAGTCAAAGTATAACTCATCATACACAAGATACTATGATGATCTCAAGTCCAAGGATCACTTGTACTACTATCACTACAGGAATTCCCTATTGACAGGAAGTAAAACTCCATTAGGTATTCCTTAGCGAGCCACGTTCAAAGAACTTATTCTCTAATAAGCACCTACATACTTGCTTTAGTGTCTCCACACAAATGATCACGAGATCAATCATCCTCATCCAATGAGCAAGCAACGTATATACCAATCTATCAGGACTCACTAATCCCCAATTTAGTAATCCAACGATTGGGAACTATTTTAGTTTTAAGCTTTCTAAGAATTTAGATCTCATTAGAATGATCATCATCATTATTCTAAAAGCATTGCTTAAAACTATGGGTTTATCACATATTATAAAACAGCATCATGTAGATAATTAAAAGCCTTTAATAAATTAATACTTTTTATTAATAAATGAATAAGATTGTTACAAAGTATATGCTTTATCATCAAACATGATTGGCTTGTGTGCATACTACTTTCACAGTCTCCCAACAATCTCTCCCTATTTGATGTTGACATAACCAAAGAGATTTGTGCCATGATTATCAATTTCTAGATGCAGTTGCTAGAAAGTAAATATGACTTAGTGTTTCAATGAGCGACTGAAATCTCTAGAGAATAATCATGAATTTATTGATGTTTGTAAAGATAGATATTACAATTAAGCTTAGTTACATTAATAAGAATTAAGTTTTAACTTATCTCTATTTCTTTTGCCTTTTGTTTCTCGGAGGATTTGCATACTCCTCAGCTCTTCTTCTCATGCTCGCTTCGTCTCTCCGTGCTATATCTTCCAGCTCGCTTTGACTTAGTCTTTCATGATGATCGTGCCTATTCATGAATGCAGGATCTCTAATTGGCATTCTTAGGCTTGTGGTGGTCACCTCGTATGAGCTGGGAGAAGGCCCTTGACTCATTAGTGGTTGTGCTATGATAATTTGCTGCTGTTTAGATCATGGAGTCTGATGGTGAGGTTGTCTTATAGGAGGACTTCTTGATGATTGAGCTATAAACGTGCCTCTGCCTTTTTCTCCTTTCCCTTTATTCTCCCCCTTTATGTAAGCATCAAATGCTCGAATGTCTTCAGATAGGTGAGTCATGCCTTGGACAAGCTCATTGAGCTGATGTTGGGATTGAGCAACGTCTTAACGGTTCTCTTTAATTATAGAATCAGATCGAGCTTCCCTTTTTTGGAGAATGGCCAGGACATTTTTTGTCTGTTTCATTTGACCCATGGAGAATCCTTGGAATTCTTTCAGTGCAGTTCATAGATTCGTGAGACTTTCCATCATAAGGTTGTTCTGGGACTCCTGAGTATTCTGTAAAATAAGAACAACATCCTTGTGTTTTTTAGCAGCTTGAAAGTAGATTTGATCCCGTTCATTTATGCTCTGAATCATCTCCTTTATGATCTCCCTAAGCTTTTTTGTGAGCTCAGAACTTAGGGTGCTTGGGAGAGTGTTGGCAGCATCGATCAGATGAGTCGGCCTTAGTTGAACAAGGTCTTAGTGAACTTCAAGTTCTTCTTATATGTCCTTGGTCACCTTTTTGGATGCTTCAAACAACTCTGTTTTGGTGGGAAGATCTTATATGAGTTCAAGGAGTTGCGAATTATTTGAAGGAGGGGTCCTTGTGTATTGATCTTGCATAGTGTAGAGAGAAAGATCAAGGTTGAAATATTTATTAGTGGATGAGGAAGGGATATCTAATGGATGAGCTGGTGTGTGGGGTTGAGCTTCAGGAGGAGGCGACTCTACGACTTGAGCATGTGACTCTACGATTGGGCTTAGATCAGTAATCGTAGAGTGAGAGATGATAGGAGATTGTATCAAAATAAAATTGGGCATATTTGGTTCATCAATTACAATATGTTGGGATTCTCTAATTAGGAATTGATTGAGTGGATGAAGAATCACTTCCAACCATCTTGGTAATTCATAGAATTGGTTGAAAAATGATAGTGGACAGTGATTAACCCTGAAAGAGATGGGAATATTTTGTACCTCATGGCCATTTTCAGAAGAAGGGCCATTTGTTATCAGCTTTCGGGCAAAGTTGAGGTTGCCTGGGAATCCATGAGCTAGCACCGAGATTGTTGGATAGGCTTTGAAGGTCCAGAACATGTGATCCCAGGAGTTGAGAATTTAGGCTCTGTGAAAGGGCATCATAGGTAGATACGAGAAAAATTGATTGTAGTTGGCTCTCCTATAACCATCACAGCCCACAATAATAATCTCAACCTCATTTTCCTCTTCTTCTTCTTTGTCTTCTTGTGAAGATTCCACTTCAACAATTACCTCCACTTGACTTCCTTGCTTTTCTTCTCTCTCATCCTCCGGAGCATCACTTCTTTCCATTTCTGTAGTTTCTGAAGCTAGAATCTCTTGAGGGGCTGAGGGAGATTCATGATGATCTCTTTGAAGTTCCTCCTCAGGTGCAGCTTCTTCTGACATAGGGACTTCACGAGGCTCCCCCTTAATCTGATTATTCATTTTCATTTCACACAGCTCTCCCTTAGTTGGAACATTCTCTAGAGTAAGAACTTCAGGTGGCTCCCCCTTAATTTGAGTTGTGTTCTTCTGACTTGCTTTGGATAGACCCTTCTCTGCTTCGGGTAATCGTTTCTCAGCAGCTATCTTTTCGTCTTCTTTTTTTAGCACTCCTTCATTAACAAGGATGTACTTTTTGACCAGTTTTCTTCTTGGCTTCCTAGGCTGAGCCACAGCCTTAACACTTTCTTCAATTTTAGCTCTGAATGGTTGATCAGCCTTAGAAGCTGTTGTAACATCTTCTTCGGGAGTGGTGTCCAGTCTGGTCTCTACGATCGGTAGAGACTCTACGATCGAGGAGACAGATGGCTTCTTTGACTTGTGACTGTGTTTTCTCTTCTTAAGTAGCTAAGATATAGTAGCTCTGTCTTCATCTTCATCAGATTGTTGTTCTTTCCTTTTCAAGTTCCTCGGAGTTTCAGTACCAGAACACTCTTGAGGTAGATCAGTAGTTGAACCTTGAGGCTCCTCTGCCATTTGAGCCTTCATTTTTCTTTTCCCTTTGCTTTTTCTGACTAAAGTAGTGGGTTCTTCCTTGTTGATTTCTTCTTCTTCTTCATTCTCCTTTACAACTGACATGTTTCTTAGAATCCTAGACTCCTTTGCATCACCAATTCTTCCACTGGACTCAAACATCATCCTTACATTTTTTGTTTAATTTCTTTTCAAGTTCTCAAACAGCTGCAGGGTCATTCTTCTGTTTGGATTGATGGATTATCCTTCATCATCCCCAATCTTATCTCCCAATGCTGACTGTAGGATGATGCTTATAAATCGCCTGTAGAGCATCTTTCTAGAGCTCTTTGACTTATTCGAACTGAGTATCCATTTCCCAATCTAGTTGAGTAGTAGGGCTCCATAGTTGAGTTGAATCCCACAACTGATTGTTGTCATGAGCTTAAGCTGCACATCGTTCACAGAGTCATGGTCAGAGCTCTTGCAGGATATGCATTTCCCAACAATGTCAGCCAAAAATTCATACCTTTGGGGGAACTCTTTCTTTTTGTACCCTCTGACAGTTGAAAATTTCTTGTGATGCATCTTCTTTAATCCTTCATAAAAATCGATGCCTTGTATGAATGAAAATCCTTTCGATTTGAAACATAGGGCTAGGTTTATATCCTCAGTTTTAAGTTTAATTTCCACGTCCTTGACCCTTGTGGTGATGACATCATTCTCAAACGTTCCATTTCTGTAGAACTCTTTTATCAGCTTAGGGTAGATCCATGTGCTTGTACCTAGAGCTTCTTCAAGACCAGCTTTCTTTATTAGAGATAACGTTTTGTGAAATTTGGGATCAACTGTCTTGACCTCATCGAAACAGAGTCAGTAACCAATGATGACATTTGAAGTTGTCATTGATTTCTTTGCACTGAGGATGTTTAAGCGAATTTGAAAGCTAGGGTTTCTGCTGGTAGAGAGAGATAGAGAGAAGGAGAACGAGGAATAAGCTTTTTGAATTTCTGATTTCAAAAAGATATTTTCAAGTTGTACTTGTAATTTCCCTTCTTTCGATCTGCTAAGTGGGACATGTGTCAAGTTCTGCTTGGTTCCATGAATTTTAACTGATGTGGAATGTACTTAATTGCCCTTAGCTCCTCCTGAGCTCGTGTATTCCTTGGGAGGACTACGATCGTCGAGGTAGCACTATGTTTGTTGAGGTAGTCTTTTATGATCGTTGAGTCTGCACTGCGATCGTTGAGTCTGCACTGCGATCGTTGAGTCCACTGCTGAGTCTGCTCTGGTCCTTGTGATGAATTTTTAACTTAGCATTTCTCTCGAGTTAAGGTAGCTCAGGAAGGGCCAACCTCTTAGAGTGAATTAAGGGTTAGGTTTGTTCTTGAGGCTCTTGATAGAGAGATTGCTTTGGTTTGTTGAAACTTTGTTATCACGTGATGCTTTTTTGTTATGTTGATGGAGCTCTGCGATCGTGGTCTTCCATATCACTGCAACTCTACGATCGTAGACTTGATTTCGAACATTGCCTTTATATCTGCATGGTTAGCACAAACTAGAGCATAGATTTTATGGTTATAGATTTAGCATGCCTAACTCACTTATCAATTTATTTAATCTAGATTCATTTAGAGGATTTGTAAAGACATCAGCAAGTTGATTTTCAGTATGGATATATTGTAAAGATATGGTTCCATTTTGCACATGATCCCTAATAAAATGATATCTTATTTCTATATGTTTAGTCATAGAATGTATAACAGGATTGTGTGTTATTGCTATGGCACTTGTGTTATCATAGTGAACAGGTATAGATTTGAATTGAATCCCATAGTCTGCTAGGTGACTTTTCATCCATAAAATTTGAGCACAACAGCTGCCAGCAACAATGTATTTAGCTTCTGCAGTTGAGGTAGATACTGAGTTTTGCTTTTTGCTAAACCAGGACACAAGTCTATTTCCTAGCAACTAACAAGTGCCACCGGTACTTTTTTTGTCTATTTTGCAACCTGCAAAGTCAGCATCTGTATATCCTATTAGTTCAAAGGAGGACTCCTTGGGATACCAAAGTCCCAAGTGAGGTGTACCCTTGAGATACCTGAAAATCCTTTTTACTGCAATTAAGTGTGACTCCTTAGGATTAGCTTGAAATCTAGCACATATGCATGTTGCAAACATTATGTGTGGTCTACTGGCAGTTAGATATAGAAGAGAGCATATCATACCTCTGTATTGAGTTATATCAATACTTTTACCTTTTTCATCTTTGTTAAGCTTGGTTGCTGGAGCAATTGTGATTTTCATGGGATAGGCTGATTCCATGCCATACTTTTTAAGTAAGTCTTTATTGTTCTTGGCTTGGTTTATGAAGATTCCTTCATCAGTCTTGTGACAACCCGAAAATTCATAAAATCTTGAATGATTAGAATAAAGGTTAAAGAATAAAACCTAGATGACAATTTGAGGATTTATTTAAAAAATTTCAAGTAAAACCTATATGGTTAGCTATTCGAATGAGAATAGAGAAAATATGGGTTATAAAATTTCAAAACCCTAGAAATTAATTTATATGCATTTGAATGAATATTAAGAATAATGTATTGTGATACCTGTAAAATTTGATGTGAGTTGAATAAGTATAAAGTCGTTAGTTAATACGATTAGCAATATAAAGGGAATAATTTAAAACTCAAAATTTGAGTTAGAGATAGAATTTTGAAGCACGGACTGCTCGGTTGCATCCGGAGCGTCAAGTTTAGTCAAAATGGACAATAAACACAAAATGTGTAAAGGTTGACTTTTGGTCAAAGTCAACAGTTGACTTTTTATGGAGAAAGGTCAAAATTGGAGTTAGAAGTGAAATATGTTATGATTATGTGAATTATGTATATGATTAAATAAATATACATTATATAATGTGAATACATTTATTTTGTATATAAAACTGAAATAAGAATTAAGTTATGTCACCTAATATATATATTAGGTGTGTTAATTAAATAACCTAAGAGGTTATAATATGGTAGAATATTAGTATTTATAATATATACTAATTTTAAGAGATTTATTTTTATATATCTCAGTTAATTAATTTTATAACCTAATTATAGCAAGTCTAATTGGGTTAAGGAAATAAATGTGCATGAGTAATGATTTATGTTATAATGGAGGAAATGAAAACCCTAACTAATTAATTAGGGAATGGTAATATTAAAAGTATTGGACCTAATCTATTTTCATGGCCCAAGAAATTAATCTAGAAGTCCAAATAGATTAAATATGGTGGCCCAAGAGTTGGCCCAAATCAATAATTTAAAAGCCCAAAAATTTGATCCAAGTATGGGGGGATATTTTTTTGACAAGAAAAGGGACAAGTAAGGAATTTATTTTCTAATGTGAGAAATAAAAACCCTAATTAAATAATTAGGATAAAATAGAATTAAGTGTAATGGACTATAATAATATCATAGCCCAATAATTTATTTAGAGTCCAAAAGAATTAGATTTAATGGACTAAGGAGGTTATATTATTTAAACAACTCTAATTAATTATTTAATCATGTGACTTGTTGATAAAGTGTTTAAAGGAAATTAAATTGTTAATCTAGCCCAATATATTATGTGTGGGACAAGTATTATAATTGCCCAATTACATTTTTGGTGGAAGCCCAAATTTATTTTTGTTAGTAAGCAAAATAATAAAAGTTCAAGCCCAATAGAATTTAATTAATAAGTGGCCCAATTTTTGATCCACTTAAGGAGGGGTTATCTAGTCATTTGTTAAGTAACTTAACAATTAAAATAAAATAAGATTTGGATTGGATTTTTTTGGAAGATAAGATAAGAAGGAAAGAGATAAGAAGAGATAAGAATAAAAAGTAGATAAGAGATAAGAAGAAAGAGAAAGAGGAAAGAAGAGAAGAAAAAAAAAGAACGGGAAAGAGAAGAACGAGAGGGAGAGAAGGGGAGAGGGGCGGCAGCCCTTGAGGAAGAAAGAGGATGGAGGAAAGAAGATCCTCCATTGATCAAGAAGAAAAACAAGAAAGAAATGTATAAAATTATTTCTTTCTAAGCTTTCTTCCTATATTTTTCTTATTTGATGAAAAGGGTGTTTTTTATTTGGATGTATAAAACCCTATAATCTGTGTGTTTTTCTTGGATTCAAGTATGGATCTACCCATAATGGGTATTGATTTGGTTTGAATCAGAAAGAAAAGAGCAAATAAATTTTCTAGTTTAGAAACCCAAAATTTCTATTTACTTTGAAAATCTACCATTTTAAATCTATAGCTCCTTTTTATGATCCGTCAAAGAGGGGTGCTAGATATACGTGTTTACTAGTTAACCCAAGTGGTAGAACTCAAAAATGTTGAGTTTTCATGGTGTAGTGGTTGATTAAGCCAAAAGCAAATCCGTTTTTTTGGTAAAAGAAAATAAGACTATTTTGGGGGATCAAAAGCAAAAGCGGTTTGTCCTCTTTTTGGGCTTTAAAAATTCTGGAAAACTTTGGGGTGTTAATATTAGAATATATGCAGGTTGTGTAAAAATTGGAGAATATTTGGCCATAGGGTTCGAGAGTTATGGATTTTACGGTGAAAGACTATTTTTATAAAGCCACCCGAATAACTCTCTCTGTATAAGTCCAAAAATTACAAAATTGTTACTGGAAGTACATGTGTCTAGCAGGAGCATACTGTAAAAATTTCAGAATTGTTGGAGTTAATCTCGATTTATGAAAAATCGGAGAATATTTATCTATTATGGACTATTTAAATATAGTAAATGGATTTTAAAAATTCCGAGAAAAATATAAGTTCAATATGGAACTATTTTCTGTCAAATCCCAGAAAAAAAATTATTTTTGGAACTGATTTGTTATTTTTCATCTAAATGATGATAAATGGATAAATGGATTTAATTATATATATGATGTCCAAAATTATGAAAAGTATGATTTATGACTTGAGACCCTTGAGCATGGCTTATGCAGGTTTTTGATGAAGTTGTGGGTTGGGTGTGAAGTGTTGTGATGTTTATGGCATTTTAGAATGCTTAAACAAGTGTATTAATAAAAGGAAAATAATTAAAAATAATTGTTTATTAATGTGATTAATGACTTAACTTATTGTTATATGACTAATAATAATGGCTTAAGATATTATTAGTATTATTTGAATGTAATGTTATTAAAAGGTTAATAACCTTAGCGTAAAATATTATTACATAATTAATAATATTCGACGAAAGATTAAAATAAGAGATTTATGATATGTTTTCTATGTAATTGTTGAAATTGATATTCAATGAACTATATTATGTGTTTGGGGAAAGGATAGAAAAATAATATGTGATTTAATGTTTTTCATGAAACGGATATGGAATCCAGTTTGCTAGATTAGAAAATTTGATGAATTCAGCTTGCTGGATTGAAAAGAAGCTTCCTAGATTGAAAGATTTATGAATCCGTACATCTTTGGATTGAAGGATTATGAATCCAACTTTGCCGGATTGAAGTATATCGTGAATCCAGTCTTCTTTGGATTGAAATCTGTTGAATCCGTGTCGCCGGATTTGGAATCCGATTAAATTTGGATTGCGAGTTTGGTTGTTGGATTTAGAACCCAGGTGGCTGGATTAGCATTTGACTTATTAGATGTTAAAGAATAACTTATGAAATCATAATTAGAGTGTTAAATCATAATGTATATGATACAGTGATTGAAGAATTATCAAAGAATGATAATAATACTGATGTGTTAAGAGGTTATCTAATATTTGATTAAGTGTTAGATAATCTATTAATAAAGTAATCAGATTATGATACAAAAGTAGAATATGCTGATTGAAAGACCAATCTTATTATTAATGATAGGTCTTATTAAAAGAAGTTAACTTAAACTGCGTAGCAGTAGTCAACGAATCAGGCAAGTTTCCTTAACTCAAACTCGAGTTATATTTCAAAGTATGTCAGTGAATGATTATTAATGATTATTCATGTCTAAACTAATTATTGATTCGCACTTAGTACATGTTGCATATGTTCATTAGGTATGAAAGGCTGATCACCTTCATTACCATAAGGTTCAGTTAAATTATTTATGGTCATTGTTGACCTTCAAACATTATTGATTAAGTCATGAAATTATTGAAACTTGATTCATTTATTTCACAATTATTATATTGTTGAAAACTTGAAAGCTTATTCATTCTTTTCAATCATGATATATCTTCATTGTATTTAAAACTTGCTGGGCAAATTGGTCGCTCACCCTTGTTATATCATGATAAAATTTTAAGATTTAGATGAAAGCTCGAATAAAGACAGAAGCAAAGTCAAAGTGCAAGATTAAATTATGTTGCAGTTAGATCTATTAAATTTTCTGACGAAAATAGCATTGTACATCTTCTAAGATATTGAAGGTATGTATTAAGTTAAGGTTGTAGACCTTGGGAATGATGTGTAAAGGTTTATTGTATAAACAATTTATGTTTATATCTTCCGCAATAGTTGTAGAAATGATGTACCAGATCTGAGGTAAAAAGTACCCGGATTTGGGGGCGTCACAGTTGGTATCAAAGCTATAAGCATGAATTTGCAAAGAGCCCCGAGCCTTTTGCTGGTGACATCCCTTTAAAGGAAGGCACCGAAGCCAGACTTACCGTAGGGGACGCCGAGCGAGTCGGTAGCAAGTTGATAGGTATCACTGTGGGGTGCTATGGTTGGAAGTACCATGAGTGCTACAGTTGGTATCAAAGCTGTAGGTTATAAACCTTAGGTGTGAGACCCCATATTTTATGAATAAAGATTTAATTTTCTCGAAATAATTTTTTTTATATTATGATGTTGATTTGATGTAATGTTATAGTTGTGGGTAATATTTACAAATTTTGCAAAGTAAGTAAGTGGTTATATAATATTCGATTGGTCGGGGAATATTCTTTTTGTCGGGGAATATCCGTACGACGGTACAATCATTGGTGAACCCCGCAACAGAATTATTGTCGAATTGAGAAAACGTCAAAAATACTTTATGAAAATAACGGCGGAAGTTTTACCGTTAACTGATGAAACACCCTGTTAAAAGTACAAGAATACGCGTCTGGTCGTTACAAAGAAAGCACACCCTGATTGATTATTGATGCTTATGTGAGAAGTCACTCAGTATTGTTCAATCGGGTATTCGGGACACTTTTTGTGTTGAAGTACTATTCACGAGTTACTATTCACGAGTTACTATTCATGAGGTACTATTTACAAGTTACTATTCATGAGTTACTATTCACGAGTTACTATTCATGAGTTACTATTCACGAGTTACTATTCATCCGATTACTATTCACTCTAGTATTGTGCATTTGGGTATTTGGGTACAATATTATTCCATGAGGAGATGTGCTAATTTTTCAGACCATTGGTTGAAGATATAATAGTAAGTCAATATGGACCGCTGGTGGAAGATATAATAGTAAATCAATATGGATCGTTGGTTTAAAGTTTTAATAATAAATCAGTATGGACCGTTGTTTTAAGTTTTAATAGTAAACCAATCTGGATCGTCCGTTTAAAAGTAAATCAATCTGGACCGTTAATAAGTTAGTTACTATGCAGTCCATTCTTCTATAAATAGAAGCTCATTCCTTCATTATTTCTTACGAATTCACCGAAACTCTAGAGAGAAATTATAAGAGAACCTATAGAAAAGTATTCTCGCTACTTCCCTACTCTTATATTCGCTTTTTTTACTGTAAGGGGTATTATTTCTTTTATATTCATGAAGAGAACTTCATTATTCCATTATTTATTATTCTATTGAATAAAGCTCAGATACGCTGGCTACCCTATACATGGTGACATTCTTCTAATATTCCGCTTCTTTATTATTCTCGTTTAATATCCTGGTTACGCAAGGCTATACGTTTACCAGTTCCATTATTTATTATTTTGTCAGAATATCCTGTCTGTGCATTTTACGCCGGACCTGGTTCCATTATTTATTATTCTGTTGGAATATCCTGTCTGTGCGTTTACGCCGGACCTAGTTCCATTATTTATTATTCTGTCGGAATATTCTGTTTGTGCGTTTACGCCGGACCTGGTTCCATCTTTAATTATTCTGTTGGAATAACCTGCATGTGCGGTCTATCGCATGCATGGTGATTTCTTTTGTTATTCCATTCTTTATTATACTCAGTTGGTTAAAACTTTGACTTCTATACCCATGAAATTAGTGGAATATCTTTGATATTTGCACTTCATCCAGTATCTTTTCATGGAAATATTTTTCTGAGCATTCTTGAATTTTACTCTACAAAGCAGTATCATGTTGACAATTTGAACGTTATCAGTTCCTGGATAAATTAATTCTTGAACATGTTTTATTGAATTCTTATATCATTGTCATCATCCTCATGCTTCTATTATGTTGAAAGTCATCTGTGGCTTGTAGTGCATAGATGGACTTGGTATGATTATGACTAGGGATTATTCGGTATAATCATAAGCGTAATGTTACAAATGATGTGGAAAAAGTCCTCATTGGCCCGTAGTGCATTGATGGACAGTTTTTGGTATGATTATGGCTATGGATTCTCTTTGGCCATAGTGCAAAGATGAATTATTTTATGGCATGCTCAGGACCGTTGATGAAAACATGATTATCTCTTAGCCATAGTGCATGGATAATTCGTGGTCGTGATACTAAAGAATATCCTTGGCCGTAGTGCAGGGGTGATTCGATGATGTGGATTATTTATTGTCGAGTCCCAAATGATAAAAGTGATGAAAAACCTTTTAAATCATAGAAGATAGTAGATTTTATTCCCTACTTGACTCTTCTAATGGATTGCTTGTTCACCGCAGCTTAAACTTGATAGTTGTTATATTTTATCGCTTAAACATCGTTGAAGGCTAACGATAAATTATTCTCGCATTATCTTAGTCATAATATTTTTTACCGGGCTAGTTGAGCTCACCCTTTCTTTCACCGTTTTCTTCAGAAATGAGAACGTAGCGGGACTAGTCGGAAACAGAGTGATGGTCCTAGATGGTGAATTAGTAGTCCTCACTATTCTATGTGAAATAGTGTGATAATAATTGTAATGAGGACTCCTTTTGAGTTTGTATAATCTCTAGTAGACAATATTTGTATTCAAACTCACAGCTTATGTTTTATCGTATTGTATACTGACATAGTTGTATTTTTTTAAGTTGTTTTTGAATTACATACCATGTATCCGGCGCACTCAAGATGGGTGATGTATACCTAATTTTGGGGCGCCACAACAGGTATCAAAGCTTAGGGATATGATCCCCGCTAGATTGTGAGAATAGAACTAAGAGGGGAGAGACGGGAATTCCTTCGCTAGTATGACCTACCTAAGTTTTTTTGGTATTTAATTGGCTCACCGTAATATAGGGATAATATGTTATATGTCAATTAACCTTTTATTTTGTGGCAAAGATCTCAAAATGACATCCGAGAATGTTGAGAATAGCAATGGAGCACAGGAGACCGCTGATTCTCCACAGATCAATAATCGTGACAATGTGCAACAGATGGCGATAATCCTCCCGTAAACAACAACACCGATCAATTAACGAATGACGACAGACGCTTAGGAGCTTTTTAGAATTCATGCAACATCGTGCAAAGGCGCTCCTGCTCA
Source organism: Panax quinquefolius (assembly GCA_020205615.1). Taxonomy (NCBI): domain Eukaryota; kingdom Viridiplantae; phylum Streptophyta; class Magnoliopsida; order Apiales; family Araliaceae; genus Panax; species Panax quinquefolius. Next base: position 60,873,779 of record CM035166.1, on the reverse strand, counting down.
TAATGCAATAGGAAACAATGGCAACCCACGGTTGGTCACCGCTAAGCAATTCAAGGAGCTGGGACCACCAGAGTTTTTAGGTAAGACAGAACCACTTAAGGCGGAGACGTTGTTAAAGCAGATCACCAAGAAATTTGATGTCTTGGGATGCTCCGAGGAGCAAAAGGTTCCCTTTTCCACCTTTATGTTGCGTGAAGAGACAGATCACTAGTGTATATCTGTAAAATGTACCCAGCCTGACGCACTCAAGATATCTTGGGAGAAGTTCCAAGAGCTGTTCAATGACAAGTACTTTCCTGAAAGCATTCGTCACATGAAGGAGGTAGAATTTATCAAGTTAGAGCAAAACAATATGACCATGTCGCAGTACGAAGCCAAGTTTGCCGAGTTATCCCGATTTGCATCCCACTTGGTTGATAATGAAGAGAGAATGACGCGGAGGTTTTTAAGAGGTTCGAGCGAGATACGCTAATATCTTATTTCTCATAAACTGTGTTTGTATTCGATGTTGTAAATTGGGCTCGCTTAGTGGAGCGTGATAACGAGTCAAAGTAAACCAAAAGAGAGCAAATGGAAAAATGATAATACCGGGTGATAACAAATCATCAAAGCTATGACAATAAGCATGGAGGAATCAACATGCCAGTAAATGGTAACCACTTCTCGGTGGTAATCATGGTCAAAATAATAAGAATGGATATTTCAAGAAGAGGAGATTCAACAATGATGGAAAGACGCCAAAGACCAAAGACCCGTTGTTAAGGAAGGAGAACGACCACCTATCATATGCTTCAAATGAGGAGGGAGGGACACATCACCAAACTCATGTGATGCCGCCCAAAGTATGCTATAATTGTGGAAGAGAAGGTCACTTAGCCCGATTTTTTCGCTCACCAAGACAAGTTCAACTAGGATGGAGGCACCAAAGGATGTCCTGATAAGCCAAAGCCAAGATTTTAAGAGAGAGCATTTTTTTTCGACGAGAACCCGAATAAAATTATCATGGGTATGTTAGTCATAAACTCTCATGCAAGTCTATACCGTGTTAGATACCGGCCTTCTACTCACTCTTTATTACACCTAGTTGTGTTCAATGTTTGAAGTTAACTCCTAGAAGTTAAACTTTGATATATCTGCTTAAATTCAAATAGAGAAACCTTTCATTACCTCCACTATTTATAAATCTTGTTCAAATCAACACTTTCACGCTACTTCGTCGATCTTATCTCTTTGAAAATACTTGCTTTGATGTGATTTTTGAAACGATCGTTAACTACTCATCATGCTTTTTTGTAAGGTTGTTAGCTTTCATACTCTAACCAACCCATTATGCAAATTCAAAGTAACCAAACCACTAAAGTCAATCATTGTCATATCAAGCCATAAATAAAGAGCCCCGATCCTTTCGTTGTCGACTTTCTTGTGTGGAATGCACCGCCGATTTTCAGAGGGCAACGCCGTGAATGACGATGGTGACAAGTCGATAGGTATCAATGTGACGTGTTATCCAAGTCTTGGATGAGAGTCACAGCTTTTAATGATATTTCTATTGTTAATAAATTTCCGACGATTCTTGAAGACTTCTTAGCCTACTCCTAGAGCGTGAAATCAAATTTTTGTATCGACCTAGTACAAAACCCATTTCTAAAACCCTCAAATATTTTCTTCACCTAAAACGAACGTGTAATGTGCCAAAGACGCTGGCTCGAGTCATTGAAGATTACGATCGTGCCATTCAATATCATCGGGGAAAATGAACGTGGTAGTTGACGCATTGAGTAGAAGATCGTATGCGTTTATGAGTGTGATGTTGTTAACACAAAGACTCATTTCGTATAACTTACAAATGATGGAGATAGAGTTAAAGACTCTAGGGACCCACGTGAAGATAACGAATATACGATTAGAATAGACTTGAATCGATAAAGTTAAAGCTGCTCAAGCTACATACTCAAAGCTGATGAATGTGAAGAAGAAGGTTCAAGAGGTAATTATTCTAAAAGCAAGAATCGATGAAGAGAGGAAATCTCAACCCTCGATTTAATTGACCCATTTTAAATCCTCGATCAAGTAGGAACTGTGGCTTATAGACTCGTTTTACTGCCAAGTATGTCGCATGTTCGTAACATTTTTAACGTATCGATGTTACGTAAATATGTGGACTAATTCAACCACATTATTAATTTAGAACCGGATGAGATAATAGAAGATTTAACGTATGAGGAGATACGTGTTAAAATTATGGATAAGAAGGATCAGATTCAACACTCAAAGTTTATACCTCAAGAATTAGAATCAAAATGAAGTCAAGGTATCCTCACCTCTTCTAAGATACCAGTATCGCATGTAAATTTTGAGGGCTTAAATTTCATAAGGAGGGAGATCAGAGACCCCATATTTTATGAATAAAGATTTAATTTTCTCAAAATAATTTTTTTTATATTATGATGTTGATTTGATGTAATGTTATAGTTGTGGGTAATATTTACAAATTTTGCAAAAGTAAGTAAGTGGTTATATAATATTCGATTGGTCTGGGAATATTCTTTTGTTGGGGAATATCCGCATGACCTGAGATAATCATCAGGTGGACCCCACAATGTAATTATTGTCATTGACGATTGAGAAAACGACAAAAATTCTTTATGAAAATAATTGCGGAAGTTTTACCGTTAACTGCTGAAACACCTAACACCAGCAGTTATTGAAGAATAAGTCACTGTGGTTTCGCACAAAGAGTGACACCACTCAGATTGATTATTGATGCTTATGTGAGAAGTCACCAAGATTGTTCAATCGAATTATTCGGACACTTTTTGTGTCGAGTACTATTCACGAGTTACTATTCACGAAGTTACTATTCATGAGTTACTATTCATATATTACTATTCATGAAGTTACTATTCACGAAGTTACTATTCATGAGTTACTATTCACGAGTTACTATTCATGAAGTTATATTCACCCGATTACTATTCACTCTAGTATTGCGGTATTCGGGTTTTTGGGTACAATATTATTCCATGAGGAGATGTGCTAATTTTTCGCATCATTGGTTGAATATATAATAAGAAGTCAATATGGACCACCGGTGGAAGATATAATAAGAAATCAATATGGATCGTTGGTTTAAAGTTTTAATAGTAAATCAAGATGGACCGTTGTTTTAAGTTTTAATAGTAAACCAATACGGATCGTCTGCTTAAAAGTAAATCAATCTGGACCGCTTCATAAGTTAGTTACTATTCACCATTCTTCTATAAATAAAGCTCATTCCTTCATTATTTCTTACTTAATTCAATTGAAACTCTAGAGAGAGAATTATAAGAGAACCTATAGAAAAGTATTCTGCTACTTCCCTACTCTTATATTCAGTTTCTTTTACGGTAAGGGGTATTATTTCTTTTGTATTCATGAAGAGAACTTCTGTTATTCTATTATTTATTATTTTGTTGGAATAAACTATATACGCGGGCTACCCTATACATGGTGATATTCTTCTAATATTCCGTTCTTTATTATTCTGTCGAATATCCTCTTCTGCGCTTATGCCGACCGGGTTCCATTATTTATTATTCTCGTCGAATATCCCGTCTGCGTGCGCTTATCGCCGACCTAGTTCCATTATTTATTATTCGGAATATATATCATGTCTGCAAACGCTTCTGCGCCGGACCTAGTTCCATTATTTATTATTCTCGTCGAATATCCTGCTCGTCTGCTTTCGCGGACCGGTTCCATCCTTTATTATTCTGTTGAATAACTCGCCTGTATGGCCTATCACATGCACGGGTGATTTTTTTGTTATTCCATTCTTTATTATACTCATTGGTTAAAACTTTGACTTCTATACCCATGAAATTAGTGGAATATCTTTGATATTTGCGCTTCATCCAAAGATCTTTTCATGGAAATATTCTTCTCGAGCATTCTTGAATTTTTACTCTACAAAGCAAGATCATGTCGACAATTTGAACGCTATCGGTTCTCGGATAAATTAATTCTTGAACTTGTTTTATTGAATTCTTATATCATTGTCATCATCCTCATGCTTATATTATGTTGAAAGTCATCTGTATTCAGAGTGCATAGATGGACTTGGTATGATTATGACTAGGATTATTCGGTGATAATCATAACCGTAATGTTACAAATGATGTGGAAAAAGTCCTCATTGGCCGTAGTGCATCGATGGACGCTTTTGGTATGATTATGGCTATGGATTCTCTTTGGCCATAGTGCAAAGATGAATTGTTTTATGGCATGATCGTGGACCGTTGATGAAAACATGATTATCTTTAGTCAGAGTGCATGGATAATTCATGGTCGTGATACTAAAGAATATCCTCGGTCAGAAGTGCGGGGTGATTCGATGATGTGGATTATTTATTAAGTCGAGTCCCAAACGATAAAAGTGATGAAAAAAATTTTAAATCATAGAAGATAATAGATTTTATTCCCTACTTGACTCTTCTAATGGATTGCTTGTTCCGCTGCAGTTAAACTTGATAGTTGTTACATTTTATCAGTTTAACACTGTTGAAGGCTAATGATAAATTATTCTGCATTATCTTAGTCATAATATTTTTTACTGGGCTAGTTGAGCTCACCCTTTCTTTCACTGTTCTCTTCAGGAAATGAGAATGTAGCTGGGACTAGTCGGGAAACAGAGTGATGGTCCTAGATGGTGAATTAGTAGTCCTCACTATTCTGTGAAATAGTGTGATAATAATTGTAATGAAGACTCCTTTTGAGTTTGTATAATCTCTAGTAGACAATATTTGTATTCAAACTCACAGTTTATGTTTTGTTGTATTGTACACGACAGTTGTATTTTTAAGTTGTATTTGAATTCTGTACCATGTATCTGGCGACTCAAGATGGGTGATGTATACATAATTTTGGGGGCGTCACATTAGGTAGGAGTACCTTAGGCTATAACCGCAGAGATGATGATTAGGAATAAACTCAGATCGAGTTTAAGGGATAAGAGATGAATTTAAGGAATTCATCAGTAAAGTAAAGAGAAAGATAATTAAGATTCAAAGAAGAATCTTGAAGAGATATAAGGATAATAATCTGGAGTTACCTAACTCCAGTAATAAAGATGAAAAGTGAAAATAAATAGACTATGTCTATAAGATGAAAAGTGCAAATAAAATCATAATATAATATGATTAAAGAGAAGAATAAGAAGATTGTAAAATAAAATGATCGTAAGTATAAGGAGAAATGATTACGAAATAAGATCACGACGTGATCAGACTAAATTGTTGAATAACATATGATATGTTAAGTGATTGGAATGATATAGCTTGATGCTATAAAGAGAAGGTACTATGAAATTGTACAATGTAAACTCAGAAAAGAGTGGTAAATGTTAAGATGCGAATTAAAGAAAATTCGTATTAAGAAAAGAGAAAGTAAGAATGATGAGGGATTTCAATTGAGGACTCATGTCAGCAGCTGAGTTGTATGATTCCTTGTATGGGCAGGGAATTTGTACTTGGTTTTAGAATCATTTAGCTTCCTGGTCGATATAGTGGTTAGGTTGACTAATTCTTTGTATGGGCGGGGAATTGTCCGCTTAGCTTCCTATATTGGTTAGTGGTTGAGTTTGGTTTGACAATCACTTAGTTTCTGGTACTGATAATCATTGAAATTTCTATGTCGCGCTATATGCTATATATCTGTTGAGAAGGTGATTCTTTTCTAAGGTGTATAATAGATAGGGAGGGTATAGTTAGAGAATGTAAGGTTAAGTACGAGTTCTTAAAACTCATACTTATGGTACGTTCGTGACTCATAATTGTATGAAATGTTTATGAACCCCTCAACGAATGGACGCCTAAGGTCTGACTAGGACAAGTTCTTAAACTCATATGATTGTGGAAAGTTCCTGAACTCATAATGTGTGGTAAGTTTGATGAACTGGGTATGGGAAAGTTGTAAATGGTGAATTGAGGATGATAGAAATAGATAGAATTCTTAAGCAATGGATCAGTAGAGAAAGTGAAGTTGATGATGGAAGCATAGGTATTCCAAATATTATTGCTATGCTAGACTTCGATATTTTGACATCAAGCTAAATTCGCACTGATGTGCTTTTAAAAATGAATTTTGTTATCCTCAACAAATGGTGACAAGTGTGTAGGTATGGACTTCAGGCCACTAACACGTCATTACTTGTTGTGGCATGATGACACCAAAGATGATTTTCAATGGTTTTGACCTGTTTAGAGAAGAATCTTTGCTAATTGATTCGGCTAAACAAAAATGATTTGAATTATCAAAATGTATTTTTATATCATTAATGCATCATGTAACCTGGTGCAAAGATGATAAAAATGATGGAGTTATCAATGCAGAATTACCTAGTGTTGGATGTGATCTAAGGATCATCAGCCCACTATAGTATGATGTAGTATGACAAAGTCACAGAATGACGGAATCCTCAAACGGACTGTAAATACAGTGCAGTATCATCACGTCATAAAATGATTTTAAGAATTTTAAGGGTAAATTATTGCCAACTGAATTTGGCCAAAAATGTTTCGATTGAAATTCGAATTATTGATATGCGTCTAAGCTATTTGATTCAACTAGACAAATGTTTATGAAATTCAAAGTATTCTTTGAAAGCTTATGCCGAACCAAATTGTTTTGGTGCGGAATCTTATGATAAGTCTGAGGTGAACAACCCTGAAAATGGGGATATACTAATTGGATAAAATACTCCAATCTAAGAACGCATATAGTCGTTCCGATTACTAAGGTACAACAGACTGATCCTCTAAAATACCCGCATCGGTAGTTTACCTTCTTTGTGATTGTAAACATACCAGTTATGAAATGTTTCAGAGGTAGAGTACCTTTCTTTCGTAATTGAAAGAGGTAGCAGGTAGAAATACCCCTAAACCTCATAGTTTTATGATCCCTCAGACAGATATGAAAAGTTTTTAAACTCTTCAGAGTGATGTTGTGGTAATATGTGATTATGAATATGAAATAGTGTGAACTCGTTGTATGCAGTAGAATCATGATGATTGAATAAAGGTTATTATGACAACCTAGTTTTGATGAATGTTTAGAAGATGTAAACTCCTAGTGAGTAGTTATGGTGAAATGTGAAGATAGAAGAGAAATCCTCAAATGAGGAAATTATAAAGGTTAAGTTGAAAACCTAGTTTTGATCAATCGAATAAGCAGATATGAGTAAGCTTTAATTTCGGGGACGAAATTCTTAGAAGAAGGGGTGAATGTGACAACCGAAAATTTATAAAATCTTGAATGATTAGAATAAATGTTAAAGAATAAAAGCTAGATGAGAATTTGAGGATTTATTTAAAAAATTTCAAGTAAAACCTATATGGTTTGCTATTCGAATGAGAATAGAGAAAATATGGGTTACAAAATTTCAAAACCCTAGAAATGAATTTATATGTATTTGAATGAATATCAAGAATAAGGTATTGTGATACCTGTAAAATTTGATGTGAATTGAATAAGTATAAAGTCGTTAGTTAATACGATTAGCAATAAGAAGGGAATAATTTAAAACTCAAAATTTGAGTTAGAGATAGAATTTGATCCAAGTATGGGGGGGATATTTTTGAACAAGAAAAGGGACAAGTAAGGAATTTATTTTCTAGTGTGAGAAATAAAAACCCTAATTAAATAATTAGGGTAAAATAGAATTAAGAGTAATGGACTATAATAATATTATAGCCCAATAATTTATTTAGAGTCCAAAAGAATTAGATTTAATGGACTAAGGAGGTTATATTATTTAAACAAGTCTAATTAATTATTTAATCATCTGACTTGTGGATAAAGTGTTTAAGGGTAATTAAATTGTTAATCTAGCCCAATATATTATGTGTGGGACAAGTATTATAATGGCCCAATTACATTTTTGGTGGAAGCCCAAATTTATTTTTGTTAGTAAGCAAAATAATAAAAGTTCAAGCCCAATAGAATTTAATTAATAAGTGGCCCAATTTTTGATCCATTTAAGGAGGGGCTATCTAGTCATTTGTTAAGTAACTTAACAATTAAAATAAAATATGATTTGGATTGGATTGGATTTTTTTTGGAGATAAGATAAGAAGGAAAGAGATAAGAAGAGATAAGAATAAAAAGAAGATAAGAGATAAGAAGAAAGAGAAAGAGGAAAGAAGAGAAGAAAAAAAAAAGAACGGGAAAGAGAAGAACGAGAGGGAGAGAAGGGAGAGGGCTAAGCAGCCCTTGAGGAAGAAAGAGGAGGGAGGAAAGAAGATCCTCCATTGATGAAGAAGAAAAAGAAGAAAGAAAGGTATAAAATTATTTCTTTCTAGGCTTTCTTCCTATATTTTTCTTATTTGATGAAAAGGGTGTTTTTGATTTGGATGTATAAAACCCTATAATCTATATGTTTTTCTTGGATTCAAGTATGGATCTACCCATAATGGGTATTGATTTGGTTTGAATCAAAAAGAAAAGAGCAAATAAATTTTCTAGTTTAGAAACCCAAAATTTCTATTTACTTTTAAAATCTATCATTTTAAATCTATAGCTCCTTTTTATGATCCGTCAAAGAGGGGTGCTAGATATACGTGTTTACTAGTTAACCCAAGTGATAGAACTAAAAGATGTTGAGTTTTCATGGTGTAGTGGCTGATTAAGCCAAAACAGTCCCATTTTTGGTAAAAGATAAAAAAGACTATTTTGGGGCAGTCTGAAATGGGGGCAGTTTTGTCCACTTTTTTTGCTTTAAAAATTCTGGAAAAATTTGGGGTGTTATTATCAGAAGATATGCAGGTTGTGTAAAAATTTGAGAATTGTTGGCCATACGGTTTGAGAGTTATGGAGTTTACGGTGAAGGACTATTTTTATGAAGCCACCTAATAACTCTCTGTGTATAAGTACAAAAATTACAAAATTGTTACTGGAAGTACATGTGTATAGAAGGAGCATACTATAAAAATTTCAGAATTGTTGGAGTTAATCTTGATTTATGAAAAATCGGAGAATATTTGGCTATTATGGACTATTTAAATATAGTAAATGGATTTCAAAAATTCCGGGAAAAATATATGTTCAATATGGAACTATATTCTGTCAAATTCCAGAAAAGAAATATTTTTGGAACTGATTTGCTATTTTTCATCTAAATGATGATAAATGGATAAATGGATTTAATTATATATATGATGTTCAAAAATATGAAAAGTAGGATTTATGAACTTGAGACCCTTGAGCATGGCTTATGCAGGTTTTTGATGAAGTTGTGGGTTGGGTGTGAAGTGTTGTGATGTTTATGGCATTTTAGAATGCTTAAACAAGTGTATTAATAAAAGGAAAACAATTAAAAACAATTGTTTATTAATGTGATTAATGACTTAACTTATTGTTATATGACTAATAATATTGGCTTAAGATATTATTAGTAGTATTTGAATGTAATGTTATTAAAAGGTTAATAACCTTAGCGTAAAATATTATTACATAATTAATAATATTCGACGAAAGATTAAATTAAGAGATTTATGATATTTTTCTATGTAATTGTTGAAATTGATATTCAATGAACTATATGTGTTTGGGCAAAGGATAGAAAAATAATATGTGATTTAGTGTTTTTCATGAAACAGATATGGAATCCAGCTTGCTGGATTAGAAAATTTGATGAATTCAGCTTGCTGGATTGAAAAGAAGCTTCCTGGATTAAAAGATTTATGAATCCAGGCATGCTTTGGATGAAGGATTATGAATCCAACTTCTTTGGATTAAAGTATCGTGAATCCAGCTTGTTTGGATTGAAATCTGTTGAATCCGTGTCGCCGGATTTGGAATCCGATTAAATTTGGATTGCGCATTTTGGGTTGTTGGATTTAGAACCCAGGTGGCTGGATTAGTATTTGACTTATTAGATGTTAAAGAATAACTTATGAAATCATAATTAGAGTGTTAAATCATAATGTATATGATACAGTGATTGAAGAATTATCAAAGAATGATAATAATACTGATGTGTTAAGAGGTTATCTAATATTTGATCAAGTGTTAGATAATCTATTAATAAAGTAATTGTATTATGATACAAAGTAGAATATGCTGATTGAAAGACCAATCTTGTTATTAATGATAGGTCTTATCAAAAGAAGTTAACTTAAACTGCGTAGCAGTAGTCAACGAATCAGGCAAGTTTCCTTAACTCAAACTCGAGTTATATTTCAAAGTATGATAGTGAATGATTATTGATGATTATTCATGTCTAAACTGAATATTGATTCGCACTTGCATGTTGCATATGTTCATCAGGTATGAAAGGCTGATCACCTTCATTACCATAAGGTTCAGTTAAATTGTGTTATGGTCATTATTGACCTTCAAACAATATTGATTCAGTCATGAAATTATTAAAACTTGATTCATGTTATTTAACAATTATTATATTGTTGAAAACTTGAAAGCATATTCATTCTTTTCAATCATGATATATCTTCATTGTATTTAAAACTTGCTGGGCAAATTTGTTGCTCACCCTTGCTATATCATGATAAAATTTTCAGATTTAGATGAAAGCTCGAATAAAGACAGAAGCAAAGTCAAAGTGCAAGATTAAATTATGTTGCAGTTAGATCTATTATATTTTTTGACAAAAATAGCATTGTAAATCTTCTAAGATATTGAAGGTATGTATTAAGTTAAGGTTGTAGACCTTGGGAATGATGTGTAAAGGTTTATTGTATAAACAATTTATGTTTATATCTTCCGCAATAGTTGTAGAAATGATGTACCATATTTGAGGTAAAAAGTACCCGGATTTGGGGGCGTCACAAGTCTACTTTATTTGCGGTCCAAGGAAGAAGTTCAGCTCACCCATCATGCTCATTTCAAACTTGCTCTACATAAGCTTGGAAAATCTCTTACATAATTTTTCATCAGTAGAGCCAAAGATAATGTCATCAACAAATATTTGAACTAATAAGATTTTGTCTTTATGTTTTCTAAGAAATAATGTGGTATCTACTCTTCCTCTAGTGAACCCATTTTCAATAAGAAAGTTAGTTAGTGTTTCATACCATGCTCTAGGTGCTTGTTTAACACCATATAAGGCTTTGTCTAATCTATATACATAATTAGAGAGAGATGGATTGATGAAACCTGGAGGTTGCTCTACATATACTTCTTCTTGAAGTTCACCATTTAGGAATGGAGTTTTGACATCCATCTGAAAGACTTTGAATTTCATGTAAGCAGCAAATGCAAGGAATATTCTGATGGCTTTTAATCTGGCAACAGGTGCAAAGGTCTCATCGTAGTCAATACCTTCTTCTTGAGAGTAACCCTTGGCCACTAGTCTTGCCTTATTACTGGTTATTACTCCATCTTCATCCATCTTGTTTCTGAAAACCCACTTGGTCCCAATGACATGATGATTCTTTGGTCTTGGAACTAATCTCCATACTTTGCTTCTTTCAAACTGATTTAGCTCTTCCTGTATGGCTTCTATCCAGCTGGAGTCTTCCATAGCATCTTCTATCTTCTTGGGTTCCATTTGTGACAGAAAGCTCAGATAGAAACACTCATTTTGGGTGGAGGCTCTTGTTCTGACTCTTGCACTTGGGTCTCCAATGATTAAGTCTTGAGTGTGATTGCTTGGTCATCTATTTCCTGTTGGAACATCTGTCCTGATGCCTTCTTGTTTGAGACCTTTAAGATTATTTTTTGCTTCTTGATGTGGAGGTTTGTTGTCTTGCGTAGTCCTCTCTACGATCTCATTTCCTTTATCAACGATTTCATTGTCTGGAACTACAATCGTGGTGTTGAGCTCGACGACCTCATTCGTAGTGTCTGAACTATCGTTCATAATGTCTTGAGACACTGTTTTGTCCAGGTCTGTTTCATCAAAGATGATGTGAATCGAGACTTTTACACTCAGCGTTTTCTTGTTGAACACTCTATAGGCCTTACTGTCAATGACATATCCAAGAAAGATTCTTTCATCTGACTTGGGTTGAAACTTTGTCAGATACTTCTTCCTATTGTTGAGAATTTAGCATGCACAGCCGAATACATGGAAGTAGCTGACGTTTGGCTTTCTTCCTTTCCACAGTTCGTAGGGAGTTTTCTTTATCATAAAGTGAATCAACAACCTGTTCTGAGTGTAGCATGCAGTGTTGACAGCTTCTGCCCAGAAGTATTCAGGCAGATGGGCTACTGCTAGTAGAGTTCTTCCAACCTCTATCAACGTTATGTTCTTTCTCTTAGCAACTCCATTTTGTTGAGGAGTCCATGGAGCTGAGAAGTTGTGACTGATGCCATTGTCTGTGCAGAACTGGTCCATCTCAGAGAAGTCAAATTCTCTGCCATGATCATTCCGTAGAGCCTTGATTTTCTCCCCTTTCTCATTCATCATTAGTCTGAACATCTTGATTAGTTGGGAGCTCATTTCATCTTTTGAGTTTAGAAAGAACACTTATGTGAACCTGGTGTAATCATCCACTATGACTAGTGAGTATCTCTTCCCTCCAAGGCTTGTTGTTGGAATCGACTCAAATAGATCCATGTGAAGTAACTACAGGGGCTTGTCAATTGAGGTGACAGTTTTGCTCTTAAATGAGCTTCAAGTCTTCTTTCCAAGCTGACAGGCATTGCACGACCTTTCTTTGACGAAACTGAATTTGGGTAAGCCTGCAACTAGATCTTTTGAGTTCAGTTTAGACATGCTTTTGAAGTTGAGATGAGACAGTCTTCTATGCCATAGTCAGCTCATTTCTTCAGATGCTTTAGCCAGACAGCATATTGTCTCATGCGAGCTTAGTTGACAAAGATTTATAGTATAGTCATTTCCTTCTCTTGTTCCGGTCAGCTTTATAGAGGATGTCTTCAGATCTCTGACTTGACATTGATTATTGAGGAATGTGACTTGATGACCCTTGTCGCAGAGTTGGCTTATGCTCAAAAGATTGTGTTGTAGTCCTTCCACATAGGCTACTTTACTGAAGGACACTGCACCATTCCCAGCTGAGCCATATCCTCTTGTCTTGCCAGAGCCATTATCTCAAACAATGATGGAAGGACCTTCTTTCTTTATGTAGTTAGACAAAAGGGCTTTGTTCCCAGTCATGTGCCTTAAGCATCCACTGTCCAGATACCAGGTTGTGATCGTGGAGCTCTGTTCTTGTGGTAATATTAAACTTTAATTTTGGTACCCATACTTGCATGAGTCCTAATTTGTTAGTAACCTTGGGAACCCAAATCTGTTTTACTTTGGGTTTTACATGCATAGGATTATAATAGCATATTGCAGCCTTATGACCAACCTTATTGCATACAAATCATCTAATATGACGCATGCTTGTGTGTGTGTGTGGATTCTTCCTCCATTTGGACTTATGTTAGTTCTTAGCCATCCTTGTTTTAAACTGGTTCTATTTCTTCCATGTATCCTTATGTTTCATGATTTATGAGGAGTGTACCTTTTCTCTACTATTCCTTCCCAGTTGGCCCGTGGAGTTTATTTTACTCGACTCTACCATCCTTCGAGGTTGGAAAGTAGTGGCAAGGTTACTTTTCTCTTTTCTGAAACCCAGGCCAGCATGAGATCCTTTATTCATTGGAATATGGATTAAATCAGAAGAGCATGGTTGGACTGGTTCTTCCTTCTATGAGGATTTCACAAATATAATACTTCTACTGAAACTTGGAGCATTACTAGGGCTAGTTTCCTTTATCTTTTCCACATATGGCTCTGAAGTGGATTCCCCTAAGCTTAAACATATTCTGTCAGATGCACTTCTCTGACTAGAGATCAGGGAGTCCATGGATGAAGAGGATTTATTCCATGTAGAGATTGTCCTTTCTAGTTTCTCAATTTTAGAGGTTAGACTTGACTCTCTTTATGCATTGAGCTCATTAGTCTATTTTAAGAGCTTATTCTCAGCTTCAAACTTGGAGAGAGAGAGTCAGTACTTAGAAGGGCTGTTTCCAGCTCTTCATGAACTTTCTCTTTCTCCTTTTGAAGAAGTGAATAATCTTTGGACATAACTTTGAACCATTTCATGTACTGATGCAGATCAGATGTTATGCTATGTAGTGCATTTCTTAAATCATCAATGTCTACATCAGGAGAGTTAAAGTCAAATACCTCATCTATACTTACTTCATGAATGTTGGAGTTCTCTTTATCCTTAGCATGCTTGGCCATTAGGCAAAGATTTGCCATTTAAGGATCTTCATCATCTCCATATTCAAGAGTTGAGTCGTTGTTTGAGTCACTCCACGATCCTCTAACTACAAGACCTTAGTCTTTCTTTTGAGGCCTTATGTTGCCTTTGAATTCCTTCTTTGAATTTGATTTCTTCTTCAGTTCTTCTCTAAAAAGGTTTGTTGTAGTTTGCAATGCAATGGCCAGGCTTCTTGCAATTGTAACATAGGTCATTTATCTGCTCCTGGCTGCTGTAGTTGTTGACTTTCTTTGGTTTGCTGATTCTGCCTTGACGCATGAACCTTTTGAGTCTTTTTACCAGCCCTCATCATCATATTCATCATAGTCAGAGTCATTTTCAGTATTGTCTTTGGAGATGTTGTCAGTTGCTTTGAGAGCAACCCCTTTATCCTTCTTTCTTCCTTCAGATAGAGTTTCTGTTTGTTAAGTCATCACCAGTTCATATGTAAGAAGGTTGCCATATAACTGTTGACCAGTCGTTTCATGGAGATTCTTTGATTCTTTGATGGCAGTGGTTTTGGCATCCCACTTGCTTGGTAAAGCTCTCATGAACTTTATGATTAGACCTTTATTTCGACAGATCTTTCCATAGGCTCGGAGAGAGTTGAGTAGTACATTGAATCTTTCATAGGTGGAAGTGACATTTTCTCCTTGAACGTGTGCAAACATCTCATATTGCAGAGTCAAGAGAGATTGCTTGTTTTCTCTGACTTCTCCTGTAATAACCCGATATTTTCTATATAAATAAATAAGAAATTTTGTATATAATTTTTTTTTATTTGAAGATGGGGATATGTGCCAAGTAATGTGTATGTATATATGTGATAAATAAAATTTATTTATTACATGAATAATTTCAAATAATTTTATTTTAGAATTATTGACCATTATAACGTATATACTTTTAATAATTAATTTTATAGTAGAAATGTCCTAATTATTTATTTTCAATGAAAATATGATTTTTATATTATTTAAACAATATATGAAATGATTATTGGAATTATTATAATTACTATTTTATTATATGAATTTTAGTTCACATTATTATGTTAATTATTTTAACTTAATTAATAATGTTAGATATAAAAATAAATCGATATGGAATCCAAACCCTAAATTTGGGTATTGATCAAGGATGAGAATAATAATAATATAATATTAATTATATTTTAATTTTTCAGTGCTATAAATATGTAATGTAAATGTGTAGACTGATAATGGTGGGCCAAATATGGTAAATTATGTCATAACCCTCATATCGTGTTATTAAACCCTAATTGTTAAACTCGGTTATAAGTTCGAGACTATGTAGTAATTGTGTTATATGAATTTTACTGTGTATTATATAATTTCTGTAATTAGGAGAAACCCTAATTATTATTTGAAAACCCTAATTTGCTAAAATTAGAAACCATAATTACTGTTTTAGTAAATTATAATGATAATTAGGAAACCCTAATTGTTAATTTGGGAACCCTAATAATGTTAAGGAACCCTAATTATTAAAACCCTAATTTCTATTAAAAACCTTAATTTAATTAGTGTGTTTAAAATTAAAATTTTATTACACTTTAATTTTTAATTGTCCAAACCCTAGTAATTATTTGAGAAACTTTAAGATGTAAAATCTAGTGAATAAATCCTAGATTCAAGCACCTTGGACAATAATACCCTTGAGATTAAAATAAAATTACTAAAATACCCTTTTTGTCCCATTAGTTGAATTATTTCTAGACAAATCTTAATCAAATCTTGACAGCCACCCTACCCTACCAACCTAGCAGCTAGCATTCCAGCATATCAAATTCAATGCATCAGCCAAGGGCATTGCATACATGATATACATATAGATTCAAGAGAGAGAAAGTGCACTTAATGGCCTAAATTATTCACAAGCACTTAGCCATTCTCTCTCAAGCTCAAACCCAAGAAATTGCCTTGTTAGTTCAGTCACAAATCAAGCCCCACGAACACCAACATCAAATCAGAAGCATATAAATCAGAATTGGAGCATAAAGGTGCAAGCCCTAAAATTCAAAAATCTTTTGATCTTATGTTAGATGTAATTTTTTTTTGTGTTAAATATGTTGTATGGGCTGTTAATCAATGATCTGGGTTGCTAGATGTTAAACCCATAACATCTAGAGGCTCAGATTTGATGATTTTCCAAATCTAGAAATTTTTGAAAATAAGGGTCTGACAGTGAATGTCAGGTCCCACAGATCTCGATCTGTTATGTGTTTTTGTGTTTTTAAAGTTTTTACTTGTATTCTGTTAGGAGATCTTTAATATAAAACTTGAATCAAGTCCATATCTGTTGTAGATTAAAAGTTATTTAAGGTCAAAGTGGGTTAACCGGCAATGACCGGCTGTTCTTGAAGCCCAGAATCAGCCCAGAAACCTCTGATAGTGTTTTGCAGAGCTTGGATCTTGCTATGTTTAAGTTTGTTTGCCATGTTGTTGTTTTGTAGTTGTAGACTGACATGAATAATTCATGATAAAGCTTTTATATCACATAGATCCTTAACATAATCAAATATAGAGATGGTCAAACTTAGGTAGCCCAAACTGCTCAAGAACATTTCTAGGAAACCCACAAACGTTCAAGAACAGTTCCGGGGAGGGTACTTTGACCGGCCCATTTATCTTGATCGTGTTGATGTTATGATGATCTCATGTTATGTTATTGTTACATGTCATGTACTCTATAGGTATTAACCATTATATCACATGAAACAAGGTTGGAACCTAAATTAAATCGAGCACGAAACTAGGAACTCCAACTTCTGGGTTTCTGGGAAAACCAAGAAACACTCTGACAGTGAGTTTGATGACTTAGATCCTTCATGTTGTTGATATTTTGACATGAAAAATGTTTAGACCTTGTACTCTGTTAGCTTGTCTATACAACCCGGCGTCTAGACCAACCATATCATCAACCGATTTCATGTTAGAAGGCCATAAAAGGCGTTGTTTACCATGACCAAAAAAAATTACAAGTGACCCGAAACATGATGAACATGTCTGACAGTGATTTCAAAGATTTATATCTTGCTCATACGTTATGTTCTAACCCAGATGTTGATTTACACTTGTAGTATTACATCAATACTACAAGATCCAAGTTATAGCTAGCCCGGAAACACTACACATAACGAATTAAAGATGGTCAAAGGACGTACCCTTGAGCACTGACTATCAGTGTTCTTGAGCCTCAAGAACACCTATCGCGAAAGAAATTGTCGCTAAAGCCTTTAACGACGGATTTAATTATTTTTGTTTTATAATTTCTAAAAAATACATTAAAAATAGAAATAAATTCCTAAAAATTATAAAATCAGTTTTAAAAATTATTTTATGTTATAAAAATTAACCTTTAATAATTTGACATATTTTTCATAAATATTAATATTTATTTGGATATTATTGGTATTTAATTTATTTAATAAATGCATTAAATAAATTAATTAAAAATGATTTTATTGTATTAAAAATCATTATAAATAATAATAAGATATTTAATAATATTTTAAGTTATAAAACATAACTTTTAATATTTTAAGATAAGTTTAATTAATTATTAAATATTAATGATATAGATTTATTTAGTAATTATATTAAATAAATTAATTAAAAATGATTTTAATATTATAAAAATCATTTTAAATGAAAATAAATAGTTTAAAAATACGGTTATATTATATAACTTTTGATATTTAAAGGTAAATTTCATCAATAATTTAATATTAATGATATTAAGTTTATTTAATAATTATATTAAATAAATAGTTTAAAAATGGTTTTATTGATTTAAAAATCATTTAAAAGGGAAATAAATGAATTAAAAATATTTTAAGGTATAACTAATGACTTTTAATATTATGATAAATAATAAATTAATATTCTAATATTAATGGTAACTATTTAAAAATTATTTTAAATGTTTTCAAAAATCATTTAAGGGTAATATTAATACCTTAAAATATTTTAAGTTATTATACATAACTTTAATATTTTGGCAATAGTTTCATTAATAGTTTAATATTAATTAAATATTAATGATAATAGAATTAGTTAATATTTAAATTATTTAAGAATGATTTCAGTGTTTGAAAATTCATGATAAATTATAATAATTATTTAAAAATTATTATAAGGCTATGAAAAATAATATGACTGATATTTAAAATATCTAAACGAATATTGAACTACACGATAGAGTCTTAGACTCGATAATTACCCGATAAAGCCGTCAGTATACAGAAATATTTCAGAAATTAATCTAGACTTATATAAATTGACTAGACATTTGTCTGTTTATGACCCAATGACTGTTAAACATACGTGACCATGTGATTAAGTTATGTGTTGACTATAAATATATAGCAGTACTATGTGATATAATATATTATCTAATTGAACGAATGGTCTTATTGCTGATAGGTCGCTGTATAAAAGATTAATCTAAGTTGCGTTATTATAAGCAGCAGCTCAGGCAAGTATCCTACTTTTGCATTTACTTTATGCAATGGACATGAGTAAGAAAGTTTCAGAATCATATTATTATTATGCCAGATTATTAACTCTATTATTATTGATTATGTATCCAATCTTTGTATTCATACAAGTTCTTACATTATCAGATCATTGTATTATTGTATAATTCAGATATTTATTATGTTCGTTAATTCGTATATAGGGTTAGACAAGTGTCCCCACTTGGAAAATCATTGTATTTAATCATATTTTGATACATACTTATTAATTTCAAGTATGTATACGTTGACTTAAAAGTCGTCTAAGCTATTTGATTCAGCTAGACATAAAAATATTTTTGAACAAGATAGAACGTTTTTGTATCCAATCAAATTGTTTTGGTTCGGATTCTAGACGAAGTATGAACATCCCGAACACGGAAAAACTTTTGTGCACCTAAGGTGGATAGAGTGAATGATAATATCGTTCTTGCATGTAGTATTGATCAATATAGGGCATAACGGGCTGATCACCCCCTGTGTCCGTAAGTTATGACGGTTTATAGATGAATTTCTGTTTAACCTTTTCAAAAATAGAAAATAATGTTCATAGTATGTTGAATGATCTTCAGTAATAGTCAATACGTAGTTTCAAAAATTTAATATAGAAGTGATATGTTGTTATTATTGGTTCAGCTTACTGCACAACTGTTGACTCGTTGTAGAAGTGTCTTTCAAAGAAAACATTTAATTCTTTTAGCTAATATATATTGTTGTTATTACTTGCTGGGCAATCAAATGCTCACCCTTGCTTAAAATTAAATATTTCAGTTAAGTATGATCAACCCGAAGGCTCAACCAAGAACAAGGGGAAATGAAAGCTGTTCGAATGAGATTTATAATATGTTGTGTAATAGTAATAGTTTATTAAGACAATGATACTTATTATCTATGATGTAATGAATGTTTAAAGGTCTTGTACCTGGGATTTATACTTTGATATATGTAAATTAAGTTTGATATTTATATTATTGTTATTATTATTAGTATTATTCAGCTTATAGAAATGGTATCGTGAAGCACCGAGTTCGGGTTTCAAGTACCCGGATTTGGGGGCGTAACATCTTCTGTTCATTCATGCATGATGAACAATGCTTCCCATACCTCCTTTGTAACGACCCCAAAATAGGTCCATTCCATCCAACCCATTCTGAGTCGCCAAATATATGGTACGAAAAAAACTACAACTTTATTACAACAATTGTCGTGCAAAATACAACAACACACATATCTTTGTGAGTTTGGATATAAATATATACCAACTGCAGTGTACGTCACAATGACACCTTACATAAAGGTATAGTCAAAAACTGTTTTAGAAATTAGAATCTTTGGGAAGTGCTCAAGGAAACCTTCGTACATGGGAGGCCATGCTTTTAGGTTATGGTAGATATCATATGGCCACAGAATTATCCTTGGTTGACCCAATAGACCCCAAAGAAAAATGAGAAGATTAATATCATATTCTTCCCAATGGTGAGTCTTCTCTTGACATATCATTATCTCCACTGTCTCTATTTGGGTATTATACTCCAAACAAACACCAAGATTATATAGGTAGTGCTTGTAAATATACTCAGCAAGTGGATGAGCACAACCATGTCTTATGATAACACGAGTTTGTATGTCATTAGACATCTTGTATGATAGTGACAAAACACCCTTCCAAAGTTGGGTTCGCCTCACCCTATTTAATTCACCAAAAATAACTATTAAATGATGTATAAAATACAACACACTAAAATCCTCAATAAAATTATTTCCATGCTCTTTAGGGAGAACCTCAACAACTATAGACCACCGCTTCTATTCCCTTGTTATCCCCAGCTCAACCCAAACTACACTTTTATTACACGAAAAGGAATTGTGAAACAAAGGGTGAGCACAACTAGCTCAAGAAGAATATTATGACTAAAGATAAATAAATTATCAATAGTCTTCATCAGTAATAAATCGAGATTTAGAACATATGGTAGATGATAAAACTTTTCAACCATAGTTGCCGGGGGAACGAGCAATCCATTAGAAGAGTCAAATAGACCATAAAATCTATTATCTTCTCCATGTTAAAAGTCCACCAACAATGTTTTATCCCTGTAACATCAATCAACAATTCCTGTCCACAATCACGTGTATAACTCATAATCGTAATTGTAGTTCTAAATTCCTTTCCTCATCCAAGACAAAGATAATTTTCATCACTTGTCTTTACCTGAAACATCAAAGATCATGGTTATACCAAATCACAGTTCATGTTCATAATCATACTAATAAATTCATCTTTGTACCACGGGCCAAAGATATTCATCAACAGTTCATCTTTACACTACAAGCTAAAGATATTCAACAACAGGTCATCTTTGCATTACGAGCCAAAGATATTCATCAATAATTCATCTCTCGCACTCTGTGCTAAGATATTCATCAACAAGTCATTTTTGCACTACGAGCCAAAGATATTCATATATCAAAGAAATACATAATCATTTCGTGTTATATAACAATAATTATAACCATGTTGATCAATTCACCTTTGCACTTAAGCTAAAAATATTCAATTGTAAATTCAATGGTCAAATGATCATACCAATCAACAATTCAACTTTTGCACTCTCGGCCAAAGAGAACCTATAGTCACGATCATACCAATAATCTACCCATCTTTACACTCAAGTCAAAGAGAAATATTATCATTAGGGTTATAAGAATGTTATATAAAAATAATATAATCAAAACATGGTTTTAATTTCAAGAGTAAGATTCATAAATTAACGATAATTTATTCAGAGAAGAAACCAATTTGTCGTGAATAGTACCCGTATTAAATACATATAGTACCGTATAATGCGTATAATAATCTCGACACGAAAAGATAAAGTTTCATAATAAAATCCATATCAATATTTATAACACCTTAATCCAAATGTTATAAATCACTTAGAAATCTCATAATCTAATATTATTAATATTATAATAATATTTTAATCATTTCTTAAACTTATAAATAATTTAATCCAATTATTTACACTTTAATAATTAGTGCATTTAATCATCTAAAAATGCCAAACTCATAAGATTTCATCATCATTAACCAAAACCCTCATCAAAAATCTGCATATACCTCATATATGATTTTCAAGCCATAAAATCATATTTTCCAATTTTCTTAGTTCACATAACATATTTAATTCATTTACTCATAACTAGAACATTTTCATGAAAAATACCAAATCAGTTCCAAAAATATTTATTTTCCGGGATTTAGAAGAATATAATCCCATATTGAATATATATATTTTTTCAAAATTTTTAAAATTCATTTACTATTTTCCATATGGCCAAAACTACCGAATAGTTAGACATTTATCATAAATTATACTTTTGTCCAAAAATTCTGAAATTTACATGGTATACTGATATTATATAGATGTACTCCTAATAAAAATTTTATCAATTTTGGAGTTAATAACAAGGATTTATAAGCGGTTACTTTTAAAATAGTCTTTTCTCATAAAATCCATAACTCCTAATCTATACATCCAAAAATCGACATTTTTGGACACAATCTACAAAACTCATCAAAATATCATTTCAAATTTTTCCAGAATTTTTGAAGGTTTAGAAAAATTTCGAAACTAAAAACATGATAACCCTTAAAATCCCTTACTATCCCTTAACTCAAAAAGAGCGATCTTTGGAATGTCCTGATATAACTTATTTGAATCGAACTTGCACCATATAGCAATACTCAAAGTATACTCAAAATACTCACAAGAATACGCTCGATAATATAGAGATAGAAAACTTCAGTTTTTGGTGTGATTTTCAATTCTAACCTAAGCACCTTATTTATAGGAAATTGCTTAGAACACCAAAGCAGAAAATTGAATATAATATTAATATAATTATACAAATTTTCCTTAGCCCACCTTTTGGTCAAAAATACCAGCCACACATGTTAATGATGTCCAAAAAATACAAAAAACGTTTTTCTAACAAAAATAATTTAAACTCCAAAAATCAATTCACACCCGATATACCGAAACTTCAATAATTCACAATAAATAGTTTTTTTATCAGAAAATTCGAATCTCGCGATTTTTTATAAGAAATTCAATTCTCTACAACTTTGCTGAAGAAAGTTTTTCCAAATTCTACACAGAAATTGACCTAAATCCACAAACGGGCGATTTTACATGCTATAATCAAATTTCAGTCAAGAAATGGGGTCGACACACAAAACATGTGTTAATCATTTATTGTAACAAAAATATTCTTCCTCCTCATATACTCATATATTCCACATTCACTGTAAAAATATCATCATTATTATATTATTAAAATAATATATTTAAATGAATTATTTTATCAGAAAAAGATAAAATATTAATTTTTAACAATTGTAACATTAAAAATTTTCTCCATCTATATCCACATAAAATCAATATTTTTCTCATCATATAAATCAATAATTAATTATTCACAAATAATATTACGAATCACAATCTCGCAACCAGTTGGTCCTGTGAAAGAGGGGCTTTCAATAAGGATCTCTCCTTACTAAGCCTTGAATTAGGTGACCAAACCTCTCCTTAGATGTAACTTTCTAGGCATTGCCAATAATGTTATCCAATAATATTATTCAGATAATATGAATTATTGTCCGATAATGGAAAATATTTGTAAAGTGACAATTATTGAAACAACAATAATATAAAATATCAACGTAGCAATTATTGAATCAATAAAATAAAATATTGAATAATAATTACTTTGTAACAATTATTGAGTAATGCCTTCTTACGAAAAAAAAATTATCATGCTTCATGAATAGTACTCGTGAATAGTAACTCGTGAATAGTAACTCATGAATAGTAACTCATGAATAGTAATAAAAAAATTGAATACTTTTATTTCATAAAATTCGGGGTCTTACAATCTCCCCTCCTTATGAAATTTCGTCCCCGAAATTTACGTACCTGGTATTTCAAAGAGTTGAGAATACCTTGTTTTCATTTCAGATTCTATCTCCCCTGTCATCATGATTTCTCCATTGCTCATCTCCTATTTTTATATAATTCTAGAATACGACTTTCAAAACAAGGGTTAATTTAACAAATTAACATATCACATAATATCCCGATATTATGACTGACCAACAAATAAGCTTAGGTAGGACACACTAGCGAAGGATTTACTCATCTCTCCCTCCTAGTTCTAATCCCGATCTCCGCCAGGAGATCATATCCCTAAGCTCGATACCAAAATGTAACGACCCCAAAATAGGTCCATTCCATCCAACCCATTCTCGAGTCGCCAAATATATGGTAGTACGAAAAACAACTACAACTTTATTACAACAATTGTCGTGCAAAATACAACAACACATATGCTGTGAGTTTGGATACAAATATATACCAACTGTAGCACGTCACAATGACACCTTACATAAAGGTATAGTCAAAAACTGTTTTAGAAATTAGAATCTTTGGGAAGTGCTCAAGAAACCTTCGTATACATGGGAGGCCATGCTTTTAGGTTATGGTAGATATCATATGGCCACAGAATTATCCTTGGTTGACCCAATAGACCCCAAAGAAAAATGAGAAGATTACTATCATATTCTTCCCAATGGTGAGTCTTCTCTTGATATATCATTATCTCCACTGTCTCTATTTGGGTATTATACTCCAAACAAACACCAAGATTATATAGGTAGTGCTTGTAAATATACTCAACAAGTGGATGAGCACAACCATGTCTTATGATAACACGAGTTTGTATGTCATTAGACATCTTGTATGATAGTGACAAAACACCCTTCCAAAGTTGGGTTCGCCTCACCCTATTTAATTCACCAAAAATAACTATTAAATGATGTATAAAATACAACACACTAAAGTCCTCAATAAAATTATTTTCATGCTCTTTAGGGAAAACCTCAACAACTATAGACCACCGCTTCTATTCCCTTGTTATCCCATCCAACCCAAATACACTTTTATTACACGAAAGGAATTGTGAAACAAAAGGGTGAGCACAACTAGCTCAGTAAAGAATATTATGACTAAAGATAAATAAATTATCAATAGTCTTCATCAGTAATAAATTAGAGATTTAGAACATATGGTAGATGATAAAACTTTTCAACCATAGTTGCAATGAACGAAGCAATCCATTAGAAGAGTCAAATAGACCATAAAATCTATTATCTTCTCCATGTTAAAAGTCCACCAACAATGTTTTATCCCTGTAACATCAATCAACAATTCATGTCCACAATCACGTGTATAACTCATAATCGTAATTGTAGTTCTAAATTCCTTTCCTCATCCAAGACAAAGATAATTTTCATCACTTGTCTTTACGAAACATCATCGATCATGGTTATACCAAATCACAGCCTCCTGTTTCATAATCATACTAATAAATTCATCTTTGTACCACGGGCCAAAGATATTCATCAACAGCCATCTTTACACTACAAAGAGCTAAAGATATTCAACAACAGTCATCTTTACATTACGAGCCAAAGATATTCATCAATAATTCATCTTTGCACTACAGGCTAAGATATTCATCAACAAGTCATCTTTGCACTACGAGCCAAAGATATTCATATATCAAAGAAATACATAATCATTTCAGATGTTATATAATAATAATTATAACCATGTTGATCAATTCACCTTTGCGCTTAAGCTAAAAATATTCAATTGTAAATTCAATGGTCATGATCATACCAGTCAACAATTCAACTTTTGCACTACTGGCCAAAGAGAACATATAGTCACGATCATACCAATAATCTACCCATCTTTACACTCAAGTCAAAGAGAAATATTATCATTAGGGTTATAAGAATGTTATATAAAAATAATATAATCAAAACATGGTTTTAATTTCAAGAGTAAGATTCATAAATCAACGATAATTTGGTCAGAGAAGAAACCAATTTATCGTGAATAGTACCCCGTATTCGTACATAGTACCGTATACGTGCATAATAATCTCGACACGAAAAGATAAAGTTTCATAATAAAATCCATATCAATATTTATAACACCTTAATCCAAATGTTATAAATCACTTAGAAATCTCATAATCTAATATTATAATAATATTTTAATCATTTCTTAAACTTATAAATAATTTAATCCAATTATTTACACTTTAATAATTAATGCATTTAATCATCTAAAATGCCAAACTCATAAGATTTCATCATCATTAACCAAAACCCTCATCAAAAATCAATACCTCATATATGATTTTCAAGCCATAAAATCATATTTTCCAATTTTCTTAGTTCACATAACATATTTAATTCATTTACTCATAACTAGAACATTTTCATGAAAAATACCAAATCAGTTCCAAAAATATTTATTTTCTTGGATTTAGAAGAATATAGTCCCATATTAAATATATATTTTTCTCGAATTTTTAAAATTCATTTACTATTTTCCATATATGCCAAAACTACCTAATAGTTAGACATTTATCATAAATTATACTTTTATCCAAAAATTCTAAAATTTACATGGTATACTGATATTATATAGATGTACTCCCAATAAAAATTTTATCAATTTTGGAGTTAATAACAAGGATTTATAAGCGTTTACTTTTAAAATAGTCTTTTCTCATAAAATCCATAACTCCTAATCTATACATCCAAAAATCGCCATTTTTGGACACAATCTACAAAACTCATCAAAATATCATTTCAAATTTTTCCAGAATTTATGAAGGTTCAGAAAAATTTCAAAACTAAAAAACATAATAACCCTTAAAATCCCTTCACTATCCCTTACCTAAAAAGAGCAATAGTGGAATGTCGGATATAACGCTGAACGAACTTGCACCGTATAGCAATACTCAAAGTATACTCAAAATACTCACAAGAATACGCTCGATAATATAGAGAGAAAAACTTCAGTTTACAATTGTGATTTTCAATTCTAACCTAAACACCCTATTTATAGAAATTGCTTAGAACACCAAAGCGTAAAATTGAATATAATATTAATATAATTATACAAATTTTCCTTAGCCCACCTTTTGGTCAAAAACACCAGCCACACATGTTAATGATGTCCAAAAAATACAAAAAACATTTTTCTAACAAAAATAATTTAAACTCCAAAAATCAATTCACACCCGATATACCGAAACTTCAATAATTCACAATAAATAGCTCTTTTATCACAAAATTCGAATCTCGCGACTTTTTATAGGAAATTCAATTCTCTACAACTTTCCAGAAGAAGGTTTTTCCAAATTCTAAACAGAAATTGACCGAAATCCACAAACGGCGATTTTCATGCTATAATCAAATTTCAGTCAAGAAATGTGGTCCACCGACACACAAAACATGTGTTAATCATTTATTGTAACAAAAATATTATTCCTCCTCATATACTCATATATTCCACATTCACTGTAAAAATATCACCATTATTATATTATTAAAATAATATATTTAAATGAATTATTTTATCAGAAAAAGATAAAATATTAATTTTCAACAATTGTCACATTAAAAATTTTCTCCATCTATATCCACATAAAATCAATATTTTTCTCATCATATAAATCAATAATTAATTATTCACAAATAATATTACAGAATCACAAGATCTTGGCAACCGTGCCGCTCCTCAGAAAGAGGGGCTTTCCAATAAGGATCTCTCTCATCGGGCGCCGCAATTAGGTGACCAAACCTCTCCTTAGACAGAACTTTCTAGGCATTGCCAATAATGTTATCCAATAATATTATTCGAGATAATATGAATTATTGTCTCGATAATGGAAAATATCATGTCTTGTGACAATTATTGAAACAACAATAATATAAAATATCAACGTAGCAATTATTGAATCAATAAAATAAAATATTGAATAAAGAATTACATAACAATTCTTGAGTAATGCCTTCTTACGAAAAAAAATTATCATGCTTCATGAATAGTAATCGTGAATAGTAACTCGTGAATAGTAACTCACGAATAGTAACTCGTGAATAGTAACTCATGAATAGTAATAAAAAAAAATTGAATACTTTTATTTCATAAAATTCGGGGTCTTACATCCTTTGCTATTTTGCTATTGACCACATTCTCGAACAGATCATCTTCTAAAGATTGGAACAAAATGTTCTTGGCCTTTTGGTCTAGTTGAACAACTTTTTTTTCGTTGTCTGTGAATTCTTCTTTGACCTTGATCTGAATTCTGTTTGGGTCATCTGTAGTTGATGCAAGCTTTATAGGGATGTAGGGCCCATTCTGAATAGTTTCAAATAGATCTTCATCTATTGAATCCATGTATGCTTGCATACGAACTTTCCAGTTGGCGAATTTATCTTTGTTACACATAGGTGGCTTCTTTGCTCCTTCATCTTTTTGATTAAGCTTATCGATGTGCCATTGGATCTACTTAAGCTGTGTAGGCTATTTGATAGAACCTACTCTGATACCAATTATTAGTTCTCAGAGGCACAATAGTTATCTTAAAGGGGGGGGGGGGGTTGAATAGATATTTTTAATTCTTTTTGAAATACTTTGTTAGTTTTGATAATGATTCAAACACAGCGGAATTAAGATTTGTTTGTTCTCCCTTTAAGATATAGCGAGTTAATGAAAGTGAGGCAGTTATAACAGTTATAGCAGTTATAGCAGTTATATCGAGAGTGTAAGAGACACGACAATTTTAAGTGGTTCAGAGCACTTAAAGCTCCTAGTCCACTCTTCTACTCCTCGGGTAGGAAATCCACTAAGGATATCTTTACACTTTCTGAATCTAACAAATTTCTTCAAGATCAGCAGTCTTGGCACTTCTCAGTTCACCTTTAAACTCTTCAAGTCCAACAGATTAGGTTCTTCACAGTTCACTTAGAACTCTTCAAGTCCTTCTGACTTGGAACTTCTTACTTTACTTGATAATAGTTGATGAGTTCTTGAATGGTGCTACTCAAGTGCCGTTAATCTCTTGTTCGAAAGAATTGAGTAGTTGAGCAAGCTTTCTCTTTTCAGATCATAGACTTGAGTGTTGAGTGTTCTTCAGCGTTTTTGTTCAATGCTTGCTTGTTTCTATCATCTTCTGATGTTTTGCATATATTAGGTCTTTAAAATGTATCCGTTGAAGACATCTGTTGAAGCATTAAATGTATTTGACATTTCTGAGGTTTGATGGAGACTTTTCTGCACATCTTCTGATTAGCAGTCTGGCCCACTGACACAGTAGACTGCTATCTCACCTAACACCTGAAAAGGTGTTTTCTGCTGGCCCATAGTACTTTTCTTAGCTTCTTCAATATGTTTCTTTGTTGTATACTAAGGATGACTGTCGTGACATTGGGACTGCCGAGGGCTTCAACGTTTATAATTTATTCCACATTTGTTAGGATTTATTCTTAAATAAATGGGCAAGGCTCGATGCTTCTAGCACAGGCAGATGATGCTCTACGATTCTGATCGTGGTGTCTTGCCACCTTGGTGCTTGATCTGATACTGGCAAACGAGAACACTACGATTTCTCTTAAGAACTGGCACACTACGATCTTCACTTGCTTGTCTTGTAGACTCTACGTTTCTGAGAGCACACTACGATCAATGAGTTGGCTCGGCAAACGTTTGGACCACTCTACGATTTCTGGAGAGCCCCTTCAAAGCAGACACACTACAATTCTCGATGCTCTACGATTCTACCTTGGCTTCTACAATCTCTTGATCAGCTCGATAGACTATGATTGTGTTGAAGCCTATCAATTACATCTCAAGACATAGATAAACCTAACATCTTTGATCTCTTCATCTATACATTCATTTACATAATGATAAACATTAAAAGCTTAGATCAACCTTACAAATTTGATCTACCACTAAGTCCTTGTGCATATATTATGTAGACACTCGAAATTTTCTGCACACCTGTCACTAATATTGCAGGAGGACAGATTCGTCTTTCAAGAGAGAACTCGGGAAGACAGTTCATATCCATTACGGATACTACCGAAAGTTCAGCATCAACCATGGAACACACACCGGGAGTAATAATTCCAACCTCGAGGATAACCCCAAGGCGTGCAGATCCAATACAGGAACACACACCAAAGAAGACCGATTAATCACAGAGATAACCCCGAGGTAACCAGTCTCAGTCCCAATCATGGGAATAGCTACCAACCTTGGTGATCACCCCAAGGAATGCAGTTCCGATGATAACCCTAGAAATGTTTGTTTCAAATGCAACTAGCTTCAATCTGGGTGCTCACAACGAGACACCCAGTACCAACCTCGAGATAACACCGGGAGGATAGGCACACCTCAGAGATGATACTGAGGACCTCCAACACTTGCAGCAGTCCAATCTTAGCGATAACCTCGAGCAACGCGTCGCTTTATCATTTCAAACCGTGATAACTCCAAAGTGAGGGAAAAGGCATCATCTCCCCACTCTGAAGCCCCATCACGTCGTCTCAACATTTCATATACACCTTTCTACTCAACGATGTCCCACAAGAATCAAGGAAAATCAATCCCGAGTGACTATTGTGCGGGGTAACGGATAAAATTTGAAGCTTGAAGACCGGAGGGCACCGTCCCATCTTCATGACTTCGTACAACCTCTAATACCATGTCATTGTACAACTCTCGACAACGGCGGTCCGAAATAGGTCCTACATACCTCAGCCGGATGCCCGAATTGCAATTCTAAAAGTTCGAGCGGACATTGCAGTGCCTACGTGCACGTACTACGAGACGACGCGACCCGAAAAACCGGGACAACCCGGGAAGCCTCAGGTACACCTGCGGCTCTCGCCCTCTATAAATATAGGGTTTGGGGTTGCCATTTTAAGAAAAAAGAAGAGCGAGGAAGCCCTGTCAAATTTGCTCCGTACTTGTAATATACTGAGTGCTTTCTGATGATTGGGTAATATACCCATAAATTGGATATACTTGGGTTTAAATTATTGTATCTTCGAGTCGTTTAGGACTATTTTTACTGTGTTTATGTGTTATTTTACAGATTTGGGAGCTGCAGGAGCAAACGGGGGAATTTAAGTTGAAAATGGCAAAATGGTAAATATTTCAACCTCCAGTACGGGCGCTTATCATCATGTTAATCGGTGGCCAAAGGCTACTGGTCGAGCTGTTCGTTAACCGAGACGCGAGCGTTGACTTTCGGGGTGACTTGACTATTGAAGGTTATTTAAAGCCTAATTGGATTAGGAGTGTGGGTGAGCTATAAAAAGAAATTAAGTGCTGAAATTAGGGCTATCATTCAATCATCTAATCATTCATATATTCATTCATTCATTGGAGGCTACACAAGGATTACTTGAAGACTAAGGATTGGCTACAGAGTTTTCTTATTCTTCTCTTTATTTTTAATTTGTAATTCTTTAAGGATGATTTACAAACGATTATTTATTTTTATTTCCGTTATGAACTAATTCTTTTATTAAGATTTCAATTGAACCTTTTATGGCTATAAATTAGTTATTCAGTTTATTCCAATTATTTATGTTGAAGTGAATTGTTTATCATGCCTTACATCTATTGATTAATTATTTGGCCAATAATTACCGTGTTACTCTAGAAGGAATTGAAAGAGGAATTCTAGGGTTAGAACTGGGTTTGATAACGTGTGACTTATTTATTTGCACAGTGAATAATTAGATTTGTGAATTGAATGGAAATATCTTTTCACCGCATGTAACACATAAGGAATTGGAATTGAAATAGAGTTTAATTCACTTGTTTGCATAGGAATATAGCAAGATTAATCTAGATTAAATAAAAGTCAGTTGATTACTTGGAAAAGGACTTTTGACATTTGAGAATTCTTGTTAACAATTCAGTAGACATAATAATTGGGATAATTGGGTAATTGAGTTATAGTTCATAATTGGGGATATTGAAGTCTTAATCCTTATTTATCGAAAATCAATCATTCAAATCTGCGTTTATTTATTTGCTTCTTTTAGAATAATATCTTTAATTGTTTAATTTAGTTTTAATATTTCAGAAAATCATAATTTAGTATTGTTTAAATAAAATTGGGTTGATATAGTGCTAGTAGTTGGAATTTATTAATTAAGATTCTCTGTGGGAACGATACTTTTCTTATCACTTTATTACTTGTTGACCATGTATACTTGCACGTATTCTTTGATTGCGAAATCAACCAACAAGTTTTTGGCGCCGTTGCCGGGGAATTTTTATTAATATTAATTTCATATTAGTTATAATCAATTCGGTCTTAATTTAAACTTTACTTATTTTTCTTCTTGGATTGGCAGGAATTCTTGTGCGTGTATGCACACTAGATCGAAGGCTAAAGAGGAACTTTTTTCGTATACAGATGACATCGAAAAGAAGTTCCGGAAAGTACATTTGAATAGTGAGGTTATACATTTGGAGGAAGATCTGGCAGACCAGGAAATACCCGTGAACATGGCAGAGAACGAACAGAAACCACTTAGGGATTACGCCATGCCGAATGTCACGGATTTACAGTCGAGTATTAAGAGGACGGCAATCAATGCGAACAATTTTGAGATAAAATCGGGAACAATTCAGATGCTACAAAATACATGTCAGTTTGGGGGTAACTCGATAGATGATCCTAATGAGCATATCTTGAGTTTCTTGGAAGTTTGCGATACCTTCAAATTTAACAATGTATCGGAAGATGCTACAAGGTTGAGGATGTTCCCGTTTACTTTAAAAGATAGAGCACGAAGCTGGTTACATTCTTTGCCCCCAGGCTCAATCACCACTTGGGATGACTTAGCTCAAAATTTTTTAGCTAAGTTCTTCCCACCAGCGAATTCGGCAAAACTACAGAACGATATTCATACTTTCGCATAATTTGATTCATAGTCGTTATATGAGGCGTGGGAAAGGTTCAAGGATATTCTCCGTAAGTGCCCTCATCATGGAATTCCGCAGATGGATGCAATTAGGGATTTTTGTAATGGTTTGCACGCCTTGAGGTCTAGTATTGATCACAGACAAAGAGGAGCGATCATGTCCAAGAGTTTTGATGAGGCGATCAATTATTATTAGAGACAATGGCCACCAACAACTATCGATGGCCCATGACGAGGTCTAATCATCCGAAAGCATCGGGAAGAGTATGAAGTGGACGCTGATGACAAAGATTAATAAAGACAAGTGACCGCAATAGCTAAGCATATGGAAATATGGCGTCCACAAGCCACACATCAGGTAGCGATTGTAAGACCCCAAATTATTAATAAATGAAATTTATTTTCCTCTATTTATTATTTTTGAAATAGTAAGGGTTGATTTGATTAATATGGATAGTTATGGGTAAAATACGCAAATATTTTGAATAAGCAAGTGGTTATAAAATATTCATTATTGTCGGGGAATATTCGTTTGGTCGTGGAATATTCAAATCGTGTCGGGAATATTAAATGACGACTGAGCGAAATTTTTGTGGGCCCCATAACGGCGATTGGATGAAGAAAACGACAAATATAAGTTGTTTATAAATAACTGGCAGTAGTTATTCTGATTAATCTTTTGTTGGAATACCCGGTGGTTAAAACACACTAATACGCGTTGTTGAACAGTAGCACACGGTATTGCACCAATTATTGATTCTTACGTAAGAAGGCACTACTCAATAATTGTTACGATGAATTACTGCTTCGATTTTTTATTTTATTGATTCAATAATTGTTGCGTTGATATTTTATATTGCTGTTGTTTCAATAATTGTCATTACACAGTATTTTTTTATTATCGAAGCAATAATTCATATTATCTGAATAATATTATTAGATAACATTATTGGCAATGTCTAGAAAGTTCTGTCTAAGGAGAGGTTTGATCACCTAATTGCGCGCCAGTAAGGAGAGATCCTTATTGGAAAGCCCCCTCTTTCCTGGGAACTGCTTGGTTGTCAATGATGTGATTCTGTAATATTATTTATAAATAATTAATTATTGATTTATATGATGAGGAAAATATTGATTTTATGTGGATATAGATGGAGAAAATTTTTAAAATGACAATTGTTGAAAATTAATATTTTATCTTTTTCTGATAAAATAATTCATTTAAATATATTATTTTAATAATATATTAACGGTGATATTTTTACAACGAATGTGGGATATATGAGTATACGAGAAGGAAGAGTATTTTTGTTGCAATAAATGTTTAAAACATGTTAAACATGTCGGTGGACCCCATTTATTGACTGAAATTGATTATAGACTGTAAAATCGACCGTTTATGGATTTCGGTTAATTTATGTTTGGAATTTGGAAAAACTTTCTTCTGTAAAGATGTAGAGAATTGAATTTCCTATAAAAACTCGCGAGATTCGAATTTTCTGATAAAAGGGCTATTTATTATGAATTATTTAAGTTTCGGAGTTCCGAAATAATTGATTTTTGGGAGTTTTAATTAATTATTTTGAGAAAAACGTTTTTGGTGAGTTTGTGAACCTCATTTAACATGTGCTATGGCTGAAATCAGATTTCAAAAGGTGGGCTAAGGAAAATTTGTATAATTATATTAATATTATATTCAATTTTCTGCTTTGGTGTTCTAAGAATTTTCCTATAAATAGGGTGCTTAGGTTAGAATTGAAAATCACACCAGAAACTGAAGTTTTCTCTCTCTATATTATTGAGCGTATTCTTGTGAGTATTTTGAGTATACTTTGAGTATTGCTATACGGTGCGAGTTCAAGTCATAGCCTATATCCGGTGTTTCAACTAGAAGTACTGTCTTTCGAGGTAAGGGATGTTATTTTCTTCTCAAATGATATTATTTCTTCAATATCATTATGCTGAAATATTGGTTGAAACTTTTTATCAAATTTGGAACTTTTTCATGTCGGGGTTACTATTCATGAGTTACTATTCACGAGTTACTATTCATGAGTTACTATTCACAAGTTACTATTCACGAGTACTATTCACGAAGCGTGAAGATGTTTTTTGTGAAATTTCTATCTTTTGGTGTCGGAGTTACTATTCACGTATACGACACTATTCACGTATACGGCACTATTCACGAATACGGTACTATTCACTAAAAAATAAAATTTCTTCTTTTTGTCCAAAATATCTATTATGGATACTATCTTTGATTGTATCCATGTTTTGATCATTCTTGAATTTTACACCACTGTGATTATTTTTGAGATATTTTTGGACGTGGATAAAACAAAGTACTGAATCCTTAATCCTTAATCCTTGTCATTTTGTTTTCAATCGGATTCGTTTCTTTAAAAATATTTTCATTATCTTCTAGTCTTAAATGATGATATTATGGAATATCTTTGGCCTATAGTGCAAAGATGAATGATTTCTCAAGAATATCTTTGGCCAGTAGTGCAAAGATGAACAGTGTTTAGATGAACATGACCCAGTCGATGAATATCTTTGGCACCAGTGCAAAGATGAATATTTGATTTGAGATGAATATTGATTGATGTTACGTGGATAAAATATTGATGATGGATTTATTAAATTCATAGATTATAGTAGATTTCATTCTCTACGTAACTCTTCTACATGAATTATTATTTCCACTGCGAATATTGATCCGAAACTTGTTGTTTATTGTATTCTATCGATTTTTCCTGTTGAAGACTAACGATAATTTGTTGTACATTATCTAAGTCATAACATTCTTTCTTGGGCTAGTTGAGCTCACCCTTTTCCTTGTTGTTCCATTTTTCTTCTCGTGAAGCGAGATTATAGCAGGAACTAGTCGGGGTGTGGAGTGATGGTTCTAGATAGTTGTTTTAGTAGTCTTCACTATTCTATAAAATAGTGTATCAATAATGAGGATTTATTTGGGTATGTATATTGTCTAGAAGACAATAATTGTATTTAAACTTACGAGATATATGTTTTTCGATTTTTTTTTTGCGACAAATGTATTAATAAAGTTTTAGTTATTTACGTACCATGTATTTGGCGACTCGAGAATGGGTTGGATGGAATGGACCTATTTTGGGGCGTCACGGTTGGTATCGTATCTTAGGATATGATCTCTGGCGGAGATCGGGGAATAGAACTAGGAGGGAGAGACGAGTAAATCCTTCGCTAGTGTGTCCTACCTAAGCTTATTTGTTAGTTGGTCAAGATATAGGGATATTATGTGATATATTGATTTCCTTAATTAACCCTTGTTTTATGATGATTTTGAGAATGTCGATGAGAATATTAACAAAGGAGTAAATGAGACCATGGAGATGCTGTCACTTACCAATGAGGAGAATGTGCAACAAAGTTAGCAATGTACCTCATATGAACAACACCAAACGAAAGAGATGATGAACGAGGGGATGTTTAGAAGCTTTTTGCGATTCATGCAAAATCGGGGCGAAGGAGACTCGTGTTCAAAATACAGGAGGAAATGATAGCAATTCACGGTGGTCACATCCAAGCGCTTCAAAGAGCTCGGGACCACGAGTGCAGGGAAAGCCGATCCAATTAAAGGCGAGACGTGGGTCAAACAAATTACCAAGATATTCGATATCTTGGGATGCATGGAGGAACGAAAGTTCTATTCGCTACTTTTATGTTCCGTGGAGAGGCGGACATCGTGGGAATCGTGAAGCGTACCCATCCAAATGCACTCAAGATGTCATGGGAGACATTTCAAAAATGTTCAATGACAAGTACTTCCACGAAAGTATTCGTCATATATGAAGGAAGTGGAGTTTATTAGGCGGAGCGAAATAACATGACGGTGTCCCAAAGACGAGGCGAAGTTCATGAGTTATCCGAGTTTGCACCTCATTTGGTGGAGAATGAGGAACGTATGACGCGAATGTTTCGAGAGGTTTGAAACCCGGTGGCATACGTCGGATCTCATTTCTCATAAATTTTCTCTCTATTCGATATGTTGTCAATGTGGCTCGGTTGTTAGAGCAAGATAACGAGTACGCTTCAACCGAGGGACCATAACCGAGGATCATACCAAAGATAGTAGTCAACAAAATAATGATAACCAAATGAGAAAGAAGAATACGAGACAAAGCGGTAACCACTCGGGTGGTAATCGTGGCCATGAAAATAGAAGCGAGTCGGGAGGAGATTTTAAAAGAGGAGATTCAACAACGACCATGTGAAGACGTCGGCAACACAGAGTAACCGGTTCCAAGGGAGGAGAAAGACCATCGGTCGTATGTGTTACAAATGCAGAAAGAGGACATATCAACCCAAACCGCCACAATAGTTTAAGGTATGCTATAATTGTGGAAAAGAAGGACATATCGCTCGAGATTATGCGATATTGAAACCCATTCCAATGGGAATGGTGACTCAAAAGGATGTCCCGAAAAGTCAAAGTCAACGATTCTCGGAAGAGCGTTTGTCGTGGATCGGTCAAAATCTGAGGAACGAGCGAAGTTAGCACGGGTTAGTTAATTATAAATTCTTGCGAAGTTTATACCTTACTAGATACCGGTTCTACCCATTCTTTTATCTCTCTTTCTTGCGCTCAACGTTTGAACTTGACTACGGAGAAATTAAACTTTGACCTATCTGTGGAGACTCCATTAGGAGAAACTTTCATTACATCCGTTGTTTAGAAATCTTGCTTGATTCAGGTTGGCACTATCACATTACCTGTCAACCTTATTTCTATAGAGATATTTGCTTTTGATGTGATTTTAGGGTTAACTACTCATCATGCCGAAATTGATTACTTTCGTAAGGTTGTTAGTTTTCATATTCCTAAGCAACCTGTTATTCGAATTCAAGCAATCAAACCATTGTAGTCAAACATTTTCATATCAAGCCATGAAGTCATTTATTACGGATGTCAAGTTTTCTTAGTCCATGTTATGGATTTGAATAAAGACAAGTCAGATTTGAATAATATTCCTATTGTTATTGATTTTTCCTGACGTATTTCCTGAAGAATTTCTTGGTTTACTCCCAAAGACTGATATTAAATTTTGTGTCGACTTTGAACCCGGTACAAAACTCATTTCTAAAATCTCATATCGAATGGCTCCTATTGAACTTCAGGAGTTAAAAATTCAACTATAGAATTTGGTACCTGAGCGTTTATCTTGTGACTTCCTTTGTGGAATTCACCTAAGCCAGACTCTCTGTAGGGGACGTCATATTCGTGCGATATTAAATTGATATGTGTCATTGTAACGTGCTATCCAAGGTTGGGATATGAGTCACAGTTGATAACAACCTAAGTCGGTAATCGAAATACGTATCTTTCTAGGCTTAGTTGGTTATTATCGGAGATTCGTTGAAGGATATTCTCGAATCGCTATTCCATTAACGCAAATTTACTCGTAGAGATACAAAATTCCAATGGAGCAAAGAATGTGGGAAGAGCTTGAAGAACTCAAGAGGAGACTCATTTCAAAGACATGTTCACGACCATGCCATCCCGGAAAAGCGAAACGTGGTAGGCGACGTGTTGAGTAGAAGATCGTATACAAATCACGAGCGATATTGTCAAAGACTCATTTCAGATAATTTACAAATAATAGAGATGGAGATGAAAACTCTAGTTACCCACGTGATGATGATATACTGAGTATAATCGACTTTAATCGATAAAGTTAAAGTCGCTCAAGCTACAATCGAGTGATGAATTTGAGGAAGGAGGTGCAAGAAGTTGTTATTTCAAAAGCGAGAGAATCAGTGAGGTGAGGAAAGCTCAAACCTTCGATTTATTAATCCATTTGAAATTCTCGATTGAATAGGAACTGTGGCCTATAGACTCGTTTTACCGCCAAGTATGACTCGTATTCATAATGTTTTTTTCACGTATCAATGTTACGTAAATATATGGACGACCCGAACCACGTCATTGAGTTAGAACCTAACGAGATAGACGAAGACTTAACGTACGAGGAGGTACCTGTCAAGATCTTGTAGAGGAAAGAACATGTCCTATGTACCGAGGTTATACCACAAGTTAAAGTTTTGTGGAGAAACCATGCTATTGAGGAAATGACTTGGGAGTTGGAAACGGAAATGAAAGCGAGGTATTCTCATCTTTTCGAAACACCAGTATCGTCGTCGTCATTTCGAGGACGAA
Organism: Panax quinquefolius; assembly: GCA_020205615.1. Lineage (NCBI taxonomy): Eukaryota > Viridiplantae > Streptophyta > Magnoliopsida > Apiales > Araliaceae > Panax > Panax quinquefolius. The sequence continues at coordinate 60,834,948 of CM035166.1, read as the reverse complement.
ATTTCATAAGGAGGGAGGTTGTAAGACCCCAAATTATTAATAAATGAAATTTATTTTCCTCTATTTATTATTTTTGAAATAGTAATGGTTGATTTGATTAATGTGGATAGTTATGGGTAAAATACGCAAATATTTCAATAAGCAAGTGGTTATAAAATATTCATTATTGTTTGGGAATATTCGTTTGGTCGTGGAATATTCGTATCGCTTCGGGGAATATTCGCATGCACTGACCATAGCCTTTTGTGGTCCCCATAACTTGAAAGCGATTGGATGAAGAAAACTACAAATATAAGTTGTTTATAAATAACTATGCGTAGTGTTACCATTAATATCTTGTTGGAATACCCGTTGGTTAAAACACACTAATACGCTTGTTGTTGAACAAGAGTACACGGTATTGCACCAATTATTGATTCTTACGTGAAGGCACTACTCAATAATTGTTACGATAATTATCGTTCATATTTTTATTTTATTGATTCAATAATTGTCATGCGTTGATATTTTATATTGTTTGTTGTTTCAATAATTGTCATTACACAATATTTTTTTATTATCGAAGCAATAATTCATATTATCTGAATAATATTATTAGATAACATTATTGGCAATGTCTAGAAAGTTCTGCCTAAGGAGAGGTTTGATCACCTAATTGCGGCGCAAAGAAGAGAGAGATCCTTATTGAAAGCCCCTCTTTCCTGAACCGCACTCGTGTCAATGATGTGATTCTCATAATATTATTTATGAATAATTAATTATTGATTTATATAATGAGGAAAATATTGATTTTATGTGGATATAGATGGAGAAAATTTTTAAAATGACAATTGTTGAAAATTAATATTTTATCTTTTTCTCGATAAAATAATTCATTTAAATATATTATTTTAATAATATATTAATCTGTGATATTTTACAACGAATGTGGGATATATGAGTATACGAGGAGGAAGAGTATTTTTGTTGCAATAAATGTTTAAAACATGTTAAACATGTCGGTGGACCCCATTTATTGACTGAAATTGATTATAGACTATAAAATCGACCGTTTATGGATTTCGGTTAATTTATGTTTGGAATTTGGAAAAACTTTCTTCTGCAAAGATGTAGAGAATTGAATTTCCTATAAAAACTCGCGAGATTCGAATTTTCTGATAAAAGGGCTATTTATTATGAATTATTGAAGTTTCGGAGTTCCAAAATAATTGATTTTTGGGAGTTTTAATTAATTATTTTGAGAAAAATGTTTTTTGGTGAGTTTGTGAACCTCATTTAACATGTGCTATGGCTGAAATCAGATTTCAAAAGGTGAGCTAAGGAAAATTTGTATAATTATATTAATATTATATTCAATTTTCTGCTTTAGTGTTCTAAGCATTTTCCTATAAATAGGGTGCTTAGGTTAGAATTGAAAATCACACCAGAAACTGAAGTTTTCTCTCTCTATATTATCGAGTGTATTCTTGTGAGTATTTTGAGTATACTTTGAGTATTGCTATACGGTGTGAGTTCAAGTCATAGCCTATATCCGGTGTTTCAACTAGAAGTACTGTCTTTCGAGGTAAGGGATGTTATTTTCTTCTCAAATGATATTATTTCTTCAATATTATTATGCTGAAATATTGGTTGAAATTTTTTATCAAATTTGGAACTTTTTCATGTCGGGGTTACTATTCATGAGTTACTATTCATGAGTTACTATTCACGAGTTACTATTTACGAGTACTATTCACGAAGCGTGAAGATGTTTTTTGTGAAATTTCTATCTTTTGGTGTCGGAGTTACTATTCACGTATACGACACTATTCACGTATACGGCACTATTCACGAATACGACACTATTCACCGAAAAATGAAATTTCTTCTTGTTGTCCAAAATATCTATTATGGATACTAGCTTTGATTGTATCCATGTTTTGATCATTCTTGAATTTTACACCACTGTGATTATTTTTGAGGTATTTTTAGACGTGGATAAAACAAAGTACGAATCCTTAATCCTTAATCCTTGTCATTTTGTTTCACTGGATTCGTTTCTTTAAAAATATTTTTCATCATCTTCAGTCTTAAATGATGATATTATGGAATATCTTTGGCCTGTAGTGCAAAGATGAATGATTTCTGAAGAATATCTTTGGCCGTAGTGCAAAGATGAGCAGTGTTTTAGATGAACATGACTAATCGATGAATATCTTTGGCACGTAGTGCAAAGATGAATATTTGATTTGAGATGAATATTAATTGATGTTACTGAGGATAAAATATTGATGATGGATTTTAAAATTCATAGATTATAGTAGATTTCATTCTCTACGTAACTTTTCTATGAATTATTATTTCACTGCGAATATTGATCCAAACTTGTTGTCTATTGTATTCTATCGATTTTTCCCTATTGAAGACTAACGATAATTTGTTGTACATTATCTTAGTCATAACATTCTTTACTGGGCTAGTTGAGCTCACCCTTTTCCTTGTTGTTCCATTTTTCTTCTCAGGAAACGAGATTATAGCAGGAACTAGTCGGGGTGTGGAGTGATGGTTCTAGATAGTTGTTTTAGTAGTCTTCACTATTCTGTAAAATAGTGTATCAATAATGAGGATTTATTTGGGTATGTATATTATCTAGAAGACAATAATTATATTTAAACTTACAGTATATATGTTGTCGTATTTTGCACGACAAATGTATTAATAAAGTTTTAGTTATTTCTGTACCATGTATTTGGCGACTCAGAATGGGTTGGATGGAATAGACCTATTTTGGGGGCGTCACAGCGATGGTTTACGAGTTATGTGTTGGGGGTCATGCTACGGATCAATGTGCCATAAATTCTGAATCAGCACAGTTCGTAGGAAATTATAATCGCTCAACTCAACCGTATCCGACTCAAAATGCTTATAATCCAGGTTGGAAAAATCATCTGGGGTTTTCATGAGTAACAATCAAGGTGCAACTCAAGCACCTAGACAGCAAAACACCTCCGGATTCCAAAATGAGACTCAACAACAACCAGAAAGGAAACCAAGCTAGGAAGAAGCATTAGAAAAATTCATTAGAGCATCTGACAAAAGGAACGAGGAACAAGACAAGAAAATGAATCAAGTAAAGCTGACTTTGCAAAGCCATGGGGCATCATTAAAGAATCTAGAAAATCAAGTGGGGCAAATAGCACATGCATTGAATAACCGTCCACTAGGAACACTCCCGAGTGATCTGAGAAAATAAATGCGGCGTAAACGAGCATTACAAAGCGGCAACTTTTTACGCAGTGGAAGGATTTGCAAGAAACAGTTAAGGATAAGGAAAAGGGGGACAACACAACAGCTGAAATAGAAGAAGTTGTGGAAACTGGGAAAGATAAAGATGAAATCGTAGAGCAGTATACACCGAAACCAACAATCACAATGCCACCCATACTATATCCGCAGAGATTTCAGAAATCCAAGTTAGATAAGAAATTTTCAAGATTTTTGGATATTTTCAAAAAATTGCATATCAACATCCCATTTGCCGAAGCTTTAGAACAAATGCCGAGCTACGCTAAGTTCATGAAGGATGTGTTGTCAAAGAAAAGGAAACTGGGTGATTTTGAAATAGTAGCGCTAACCGAAGAATGCAGCGCAATTATCCAGAACAAGTTGCCTCCAAAGTTGAAAGATCCAGGTAGTTTTACTATTCCGTGCGACATTGGTAATCAGTTTTCGGGGAGAGCACTGTGTGATTTGGGGGCCAGTATTAATTTGATGCCATTATCAGTCTACAGTCAGTTCGGGCTCAAGGCACCAAAACCGACAAATATCATTTTATTGTTGGTGGATCGATCAGTTACATATCCACGAGGTATCGTTGAAGACGTATTAGTAAGGGTGGATAAATTCATCTTCCTAGCAGATTTCGTTATCTTGGATTGTGAAGCAGATAAGTAAATTCCCATCATTCGTGGGCGACCATTCTTAGTAACGGGGAGAACTTTGATCGACGTACAGAAAGGAGAATTGACGATGCGAGTTGAAGATAAACAGGTCACTTTTAATGTGTTTAAATCAATGTCTTATCTGAAGGAAAAAGGTGAGTGTTTGCGGGTGGATTTAATGGATGAGTTAGTTAATCACAAGATTTGCGGCAATTACTCAAAGGACCCAATAGAATCCATGTTGTTCAGAATAGACGACTATGGTATTAATGAGGACATTGTGCAGATAAAATGGCTAGATACAACATCGTTCTATCGGAAAAATAATCAACCATTCGACACCCTTGATAGGCCCGAAACGGAAGGTAAAAAGTGCAAACCCTCGATAGAAGAGCCACCGGTGTTTGAATTAAAGCCACTTCCCTCTCATCTTGAGTATGCTTATCTGGGGAAGGATTTGAATTTACCCATTATTGTTTCTACGGCGTTAACTGACACGCAAAATGAGAAACTGCTACGGGTTTTGCGAGAGTTCAAAACAGCAATTGGGTGGACTATAGCGGATATTCGAGGTATTAGCCCATCTTTCTGTATGCATAAGATTTTAATGGAAGAGGGGTCAAAACCAACCATTGAGATGCAAAGAAGGCTAAACCCCATTATGAAAGATGTGGTGAAAAAAGGAGATTATAAAATGGTTGGATGCCGATATTATTTACCCAATCTCAGACAGTTCATGGGTAAGTCCTGTACAGTGCGTACCCAAGAAAGGGGGTATGACGGTTGTGAAGAACGACGCTAATGAGCTCATCCCGACTAGAACTGTTACAGGCTGGAGAGTATGTATGGATTACCGCAAGTTGAATAAAGCCACACGCAAGGATCACGTCCCTTTGCCATTTATTGATCAGATGTTGGACAGATTAGCGGGACATAAATTCTACTGTCTGTTGGATGGATATTCTGGGTATAATAAAATTTCCATAGCTCCGGAAGATCAAGAAAAGACCACGTTCACATGTCCATACGGTACGTTTGCATTCCGGCTCATGTCTTTTGGTTTATGTAATGCGCCGGCGACCTTCTAACGATGTATGATGGCAATCTTCTTCCGACATGGTCGAACAAAATTTGGAGGTATCCATGGATTACTTTTCTGTGTTCGGGGATAGCTTTGATTTATGTTTGTCAAATCTTATTTTAGTGTTAAAGCGGTGCGTGGAGACTAACCTGGTGCTTAACTGGGAAAAATGCCATTTTATGGTGCAAGAAGGGATTATTCTTGGGCATAAGGTCTCTGCATCCGGATTAGAGTTGGATAGAGCAAAGATTGAGACAATTGAGAAACTGCCTCCTCCATCATCTGTAAAAGGAATTCGGAGCTTCTTGGAACATGCGGGTTTCTACAGACGATTTGTTAAGGACTTCTCCAAAATCTCAAAGCCTTTATGTTCCCTCTTGGAGAAAGATGTACAGTTCAAAATGGATCAGTCATGTATCGAATCATTTGAGGTTTTAAAGAATAAATTAGTCTCTGCTCTAATTATTGTGGTGCCCGATTGGTCTTTACCGTTCAAATTGATGTGCGACGCCAGTGACTACGCAGTGGGAGCAGTGTTGGGACAACGTCACGACAAGATCTTTCACAATATCTACTACTCTAGTAAGATGTTGACGGATGCCCAGTTAAACTACACAACCACTGAAAAAGAATTACTTGCAGTGGTATTTGCCTTCGATAAATTCAGAGCTTATCTTATTGGCACCAAGGTAATTGTCTACACTGATCATTCTACCATTAAATATCTGATTGAGAAGAAGGATGCAAAACCGCGATTAATACGGTGGGTACTGTTGTTAAAAGAATTTGATCTAGAGATCCGGGATAGAAAAGGTACAGAAAATCAAGCGGCGGACCATCTTTCTCGGTTGGAAAATGCGGAAGTACAGAAGGAAGACAACATATTGATTAATGAAAAATTTCCGAATGAGCAACCATTCCGAGTAACCACAATATTGCCTTGGTATGCTGACTATGTGAATTACGTGGTTGCCAAAGTATTACCACCAGATTTGACCTCACAACAACGAAAGAAGTTCCTCCACGACGTGAAGCAATACTATTGGGACGAACCGTTTCTGTTTAAGCCTTGTGCAGATCAAATAATACGACGTTGTGTGCCTCATGAGGAAATGGATAGCATATTAGGCCATTGTCACTCCTCAGATTACGGAGGTCATTATTCCGTCGATCGAACAGCAGCAAAAGTGCTACAAGCGGGATTTTTCTGGCCTTCTCTTTTCAAGGACGCTTACCTATTTGTGCTGAAGTGTGATCGATGCCAACGTATGGGTAATATCTCCAAGTGCAATGAAATGCCACTCAACACAATCTTAGAGGTTGAACTGTTCGACGTATTGGGAATTGATTTTATGGGACCTTTCCTATCATCTTTCAATAATCAGTATATTTTGTTGGCAGTTGATTATGTTTCCAAATGGGTAGAAGCTGCAGCGTTACCCAAGAATGATGCCAACGTTGTTCTCTGATTTTTAAAGAAAAACATCTTCACACGATTTGGGACACCGAGAGCGATAATAAGTGATGAGGGATCTCACTTCTGTAACAAGCAATTCACAAAATTGCTTGTAAAATATGGGGTTCGTCATAAAATTGTTGCTGCATATCATCCCCAAACCAATGGTCAAGCGTAGGTTTCAAATAGGGAGGTCAAGCGGATCCCAGAAAAAGTGGTCAATCCGTCACGAAAAGATTGTTCATTGCGTCTTGACGATGCTTTATGGGCATATCGAACAACGTATAAAAATCCATCGAAGACAAGCCCTTACGAATGGTATTTGGAAAGGCGTACACCTTCCAAATGTCGAGCTAGAACACGATTACACACTGGGGCCATTCGAAACCGAACTTTGATCTAGAAGCGGCGGGTGAGAAAAGGTTACTGCAGTTAAACGAGATGGACGAATTTAGGTTCAATGCCTACGAGAACGCAAAGCTGTACAAAGAAAAAGTCAAAGCCTGGCATGATAAGAAAATTCTCGATAGAACATTTGAACTGGGCCAACAAGTATTACTGTTCAACTCTCGCTTGCGTTTATTTCCTGGGAAATTGAAATCCCGGTGGTCCGGGCCATTCATGATTATATCTGTCACTCCACATGGAAATATTGAGGTCGAGGAACTGAACTCAAAGCGTACATTCAAGATCAACGGCCAACGTCTGAAACATTATTGGAGTGGACCCATCGAACGTCAAGCTACGGTCATGTACTTCTCCGAGCCAGCGACTAAATGAGAAACACCAAAAATTCGGGCTGACGACTGAAAACCAAGCGCTACAGGGAGGCAACCCATTAAGTTTTTTTTATTCAATTTAATTTCATATTATTTCCCGTATTTATTTCTTTAGTTTTGCTAGTAAACATTCTAGTTGATGAAGTCTAAAATTTTCTCATGTGTGCAGGTGTTGTGCAAGTTGACAACAAAATCTCAGCGCCCCGGCGCTCGGATTACAAGTAATTAGAGCGCCCCGGCACTAGCCTCCAGCAACTCCTGTAGAGACATAGCGCCCCGGCGCCTAAGCCACATAGCCCACAAATTCCCCATGATTGGTGCCCAAGAGTTTCACCGTCTCAGCGCCCTTGCTGCAAGCATCTTGAAGACTCTGACCTTCAAATTCCTACCTATTCCAAGTAAATCCAGCGCGCCCGGGAGCCCAAGTTTGAAAAAAAAAATTAAAAAAAAATATTTAAAATCAAAATAAAACATTCTCTCCTATTCTTATGTTGGTTCCTTCTTCTTAGCCTAGTCAACTTCCTCCATTACCCATACAACAATATATAACCTGCACGTCTCTTAGTGACACCAAAATTTGATTCTGTCGATACCTTCCTACCTGTATTCGGCGATCTCTGACACTCAATCCCATGTATGTATTGTAATATGTTCAAATCTCTGTCGAACTGCATTGTATGTTTCTCTTAATCAAGACTACACACACATTTACGGATTCAAGAGGGAACATTGATCTTGATTCGCATAATCTTACAAGTACAAATTTATCTCCTTCTGATGTTGAGTATCTCATATTTCATGCATATGAAACACGTTTGATTGGGCACCAATTTTGATTGAGATTTACTCCTATGTGGTGATTGAATGGTAGGAATTTGAATTCATAAGAAATTAGTGTGATTCCAAGCAACTTATGAGATGCCCGTAAGGTGTTCGATAATTTTCCCGACTTAATGCTAAAGGCTAAATTTACTAACCATTTTGCCACCACAATATAACAAGTCTACTTAGTCAAATTGGTGCCCCCATACTATCATGTATTTCCCTACATTACCACCCTTGCCCATAACATGCAATCATTTCAAAGTTTGGGGGTAGTATTACGCTTTCATATATCTCTCATCGCATTATAGTCAATTCTAATATATGTGCATGAAATTTCTTGCAGAATTTTCGACATGACTTCAAAACAACAAAGTGGAGACGATTCCGGTTCCGGTTCTGTCTCGGCTCCTCCGAGATTTGATAGCGATGATTTGTCTCCGCCGAGTCACAAGAACGCTATAACCGCATGGTAACCCGCTCTCTCGTCCCCGAACGTGGTTTACGGCCCGACCAAACCAAAGATGGGGAAATAACGGTCATGATAGCGGAAAGAAACTGGTTCTCCCTCACCGAACAACTTGACCCAGCAGTGATTGCAGTCGTGAAAGAATTCTATGCCAACGTTCCAGAACATGATTACTATGAAGTGTTTGTCAGGGGGAAAACCGTGGAAATCAGAGACGAGGACATAAATGGGTGCTATCAAATGGATTTAGAAGACTTGAACGACGAATATGCCGGGCTTCTAAGCCAAGGTCCAGATTATGAGAAGATAATTCGAGAGCTGTGTCAACTGGGCACCACATGGACAGTGCATGAGCGTGGCAGCATGACCTTCCCCCATTCTAACCTCAGTCTATATGGGAAGGCGTGGTATGCCTTCATCTGTGCCAAACTCATGCCATGCACACATGTGAGCCATGTCACAAAAGAAAGGGCGGTGCTGCTATACTCTATTATTCAAGGCTTGCAAATAGATGTCGGTCACATCATTCAGCAGTCTATTCTCTGAGCATCCTGAGGAGGGACCACAGGAGGTTTACCACATCCGTCTCTCATCTGCGTTTTGTGTGCTAAGTTCGGAGTCAAATGGAAATCGGATGAGATGATCCAAACGTATATGCCAGTTTTGGACCATAAGTTGATCAGCAGGTATAAAGTGTGGACAGGTGGGGCAAATCACCCTAGGGGAGTTTCATAATTCCCTAAGTTGCACCCACACAAGCCCCGCTACCTCAGGCTCCACCGACTTATGGCCCATCTACAGCAGCTTATCGTGGTGTGGTCCCCGAAGCTGTCCAGCGGGAGATATACGGCTGGTTTTACAATATGGAGTCCCAGAATGTGCACTTGTCAGAACGTCAAGACGTGATTTTCAAATTTTTAGTTGACCAATTTGCTTGCTACAGAATAATGCAATTTGACCGGCCCAATCACATCCGAAGCGTTCAACTTAGCCATTTCCCAACTGCTCCTGTTCTCCCTGTATTTCCCCCTTCCGATCAAGAGATGAGCGAGGATGAGGATGCTCCACCCGAGGAATAAGCTCGTCAGGGAAGTCCTCTGTTATATTCTTTTGTTATATTCTTCGCATGAGGACATTGCTCTGGATTAGTTTGGGGGTAGTTAGTTTTTATTTCTAAGTTGTAGTTTGTTATTCGTTTGTGGTTGTGGATTGCGATTGTTAGTTAAAATTTGAATTTAGGATTGCATGATGATTCCAGCGTTTGATAGCTCGTTTATTTGGGCGGCAAATGTTCAATTTAGAATTGCATAAACAAGTCTAGTAAGGATTGTTGAGTCAGTGATATGATTTTCTTGACATGAATTGAATCTTTATCTGTTTGACACTGATATTATATTAAAGCACTTTGAAAAATGACCATGTTGGCTATGATAGTTTAAATGGTTAGATAATAGAGTTCTAAAGGATGATTGCTAGTGAAATGAAAGGACAGTTTGAATAGCTAGAGAAGACTGAATTTATGCATAAACTCGAGTTTGGGGGAAAACTATTTGGAATATATAAGCTAAAAAAAAGAAAAAGAAAAAAGTATACATGGTGACTAGTCTTGTTTCGGGGCCTTTGTTACTTGAGCAAGTACGCCCGAGGGGATTGTCTTTACACCTAGCGCCCTAAGGTCTTTCATGGTCTGGGAGTCGTTGGTCGAAAGCTCGCTAAGGGGTAACACTGTTAGCATAATGCGATGAGACATTGCACAGTCATTTATGTATATTTAGAAAAAAAATATAAATAAAAATACAGCGGGAAAAGTGCAAAAGCCCCCATTATAAAAAAAAGAAAGAAAAGAAAAGCATAAGTATTCCATTTTAACTCTTGAATTCGGGTGACTGTTTGAGTTTAGTTGAAACAAGTATATTTGATGAGTTCTCGAGTTTACACTGTATGATGCTTACTAAGAAATTTATTATCTTTCATATTTTTGCCTTTCATGGGTTAGCATGGTTGTTGAACACACACTCACAATATCAGTAATAACATATTCAGATTCGTTGATTGTTGGGATATCATTGATATGTGTTCACATGATGTATCAGCATGTTTATGTGATTTTTCTGAGGCCTATGGATATACGTGAGTTATTGGATTGCTGGAATTACGTTCATTTAGCTAGTTGCATTTGCATGAGTTGTCGTTTTCATATTGTTAGTATTGTTTTGTGTTTGTTGCTTGAGGACATGCAGCGATTTAAGTTTGGGGGTATTTGATGATTGGGTAATATACCCATAAATTGGATATACTTGGGTTTAAATTGTTGTATCTTCGAGTCGTTTATGACTATTTTTACTGTGTTTATGTGTTATTTTGCAGATTTGGGAGTCTGCGAGAGCAAACTGGGAATTTAAGTTTGAAAATGGCAAAATGGTAAATATTTCAACCTCCAAATATTTGTCGGGCGCTCTATCTCAGAAGTTAATCTCAATACCAAGGAAGCGCTGGTCGAAATGATGTTATTAATGAGACGCGATCGTTGACTTTCGGCTGACTTGACTATTGAAGGTTATTTAAAGCCTAATTGGATTAGGAGTGTGGGTGAGCTATAAAAAGAAATTAAGTGCTGAAATTAGGGCTATCATTCAATCATCTAATCATTCATCTATTCATTCATTCATTGGAGGCTACACAAGGATTACTTGAAGACTAAGGATTGGCTACAGAGTTTTCTTCTTCTTCTTTTTATTTTCAATTTATAATTCTTTAAGGATGATTTGCAAATGATTATTTATTTTTATTTCTGTTATGAACTAATTCTTTTATTAAGATTTCAATTGAACCTTTTATGGCTATAAATTAGTTATTCAGTTTATTCCAATTATTTATGTTGAAGTGAATTGTTTATCATGCCTTGCATCTATTGATTAATTATTTGGCCAATAATTACTGTGTTACTCTAGAAGGAATTGAAAGAGGAATTCTAGGGTTAGAACTGGGTTTGATAACGTGTGACTTATTTATTTGCACAGTGGCTAATTAGGATTGTGAATTGAATGGAAATATCTTTTCACCGCATGTAACACATAAGGAATTGGAATTGAAAGAGTTTAATTCACTTGTTTTGCATAGGAATATAGCAAGATTAATCTGGATTTAATAGAAGTCGACTGATTACTTGGAAAAGGACTTTTGACATTTGAGAATTCCTCATTAACAATTCAAAGAGACATAATAATTGGGATAATTGGGTAATTGAGTTATAGTTCATAATTGGGGATATTGAAGTCTTAATCCTTATTTATCGAAATCAATCATTCAAATCAGTGTTTATTTATTTGCTTATTTTAGAATAATATCTTTAATTGTTTAATTTAGTTTTAATATTTCATAAAATCATAATTTATCATTGTTTAAATAAAATTTGGTTGATATAGTGCTAGTAGTTGGAATTTATTAATTATGATTCTCTGTGGGAACGATACTTTTCTTATCACTTTATTACTTGTTGACCGTGTATACTTGCACATATTCTTTGATTGCGAAATCAACCAACACTTTCCCATTTTATACACTTGTGAGCTCACATATAGCTACTCTTGCACCGACGGGAGCCGAGTTTCATCCACTTTAAAGATATAGAAGTCTTCTTTGGCAGCCCACTGTAAGCCTTCTCGCACACTTTAAAGCCTTTCTCTTCATCTTTGCACACACCATTCTTCACGTTGAGAGTCGTGTTGCGTGTGTTTTCCCGAACTTCGGCCTGTGGTTTTATTTCAGTTTGTATATACATATATATTTAAATATATATGTATATATATATATATATTTATATATATGGACTAACATTATCGAGTTATGACTTGATTGAGCCTAGACTTCGGTCTGCAACGTTTACTTCCTTTAATATATATATATATATATATATATATATATATATATATATATATTTACATTTTCCACCTAGAGTTTACTTCATGGTGGTTGATCGCTTACGACTTTCTTTTTACGTTTAAATCACGCTTTGGAGTTCACTTACGTGGCGCTTGATCGCTTTTATACTGACTTTATTTACGTTTACGTCCTTTGGAGTTTCCTCCGTCGCGGTTGATAGCTTTTACAGCTTTACTAACATTTCTGATCCCCGTGGAGGTGCTTCGTGGTGGGTGATCATGTCTCTATATATATACTTACAGCTTTTATATATATATACCGCTTACTGCTTTCATACAAACTGCGCTATTGTTGTGAGCCTAGGAATCATGTGATCACAGATTCAGTCTACTGGATCTAGATTCGGTTCCCGTGATGGACCTTTTTCAGCTATAAGCAGCTTGTAAATTATTCTGCGGTGTCTGAATTTCCTCAGATGGTTTTCATACCCACAAGGAAATCGGCATTATTTTGTACGTTATTTTCTTATAGATACTTCGCATCTCGAAAATAAAATCAATCAAGTAGAACACTTAATAAAATGGAAGTGTAAAAGGTCTTAATTACTATTAAGCATCAGGGTTTGAAAAATCTCTTTTACAAAACATCACTGCCATATCTTTTTAAAAACTGAATTTTTACATAAATTCAAACCCTGTGTATATAGGTGCGAATGAGGCCTCGCACTACTTCCAAAATAACATCACATTGACCTAGACACACACATATTTAGATAACAGTTTTTTGAAAAGAGGCAGTCACCGTGGTAACACGGATGTCGGGGGGTGCCTAACACCTTCCCTCCGCATAATCAAGTCCCCGGGCCCTAATGAATCTCGGTTTCACCGACCCGTTTAGCAGTGTCACATCACTGGGTCAATATGCAAACCTTTTCTCGGTTGTGTTGGTACAACCATTTAAAAAACCAACTGGCGACACTTAACAGTCCATCGTCGACATTATACATGTTGGACCTTTTTCACTTGTTTTTCAAACAAATCTCACTTAAAATGAGAACACCAAAGAACAAGTAACGAAAAGGGGCAACTAAAAATCCCGACGTCGACAGGTGGCGACTCTACTGGGGACTTCCAGTAACAGGACTTAAGCCGCAATTACAATTTATTCAAAACTGTTATATACTTGTGTGTGGATGTTGCATTTACATTTATGATGAATGTGTACGAATGCATTTACTTATTGCCCTTAGTGTTTCGTACCATATCTGCTTGTGATATTAGTGCTTCGCACATGTTATCATTTCCATACGGTGAGACGCGATGTATGTGAATGTATGTTGTGTGGTCCCTCCACCAGGAGGCTATCCTGTCGATGTTTGATTACTGGACTCGTAGGAAGACTAATTCCCGCGAGGCTCAGGAAAGGCACCACCCAAATTCGCTCCAGTTGAAAGACCGGATTAATTTCTCGTCGAGTAAATTACGATAATTTGGGAACCTTCATGCTAAAAAGCCGCGAGAGTAACCTAAGATAAGTCAACCTCTGATAAACCCAAAACGGAGGAAAGTCTTTTCATGCTTTCTCATTTTTAATTACTTGTAAGCACAATTACTTGTAATATCATTCCATATCTATCTCCATGTAATGAGAAATATGAAGAAATGTGTACACGTACATAATTGAACATGTTATCCTATATTACAAACAGCTGACATCCGTTTTGCAAGATAAAATTCCTAAAATGAACACATCACATAGCATGTTATTATACACACAATCCCTAAAGACTAAACTATGCAAGTCTTTCACAGGGAACCAATCGGACCTACTACCCGGTCAAAATCCAAAAAGGCTGCATGTGTGACGCCACCAAAATTAGGTATACATCACCCATCTTGAGTCGCCAGATACATGGTACAGAATTCAAATACAACTTAATAATACAACTGTCGTGTACAATACGAAAAAACATAAACTATGAGTTTGAATAAAAATATTGTCTACTAGAGATTATACAAACTCAAAAGGAGTCCTCATTACAATTATTATCACACTATTTCACAGAATAGTGAGGACTACTAATGCACCATCTAGGACCATCACTTTGTTCCCCGACTAGTCCCAGCTACGTTCTCATTTCCTGAAGAGAACAGTGAAAGAAAGGGTTAGCTCAACTAGCCCAATAAGAAATATTATGACTAAGATAATGCAGAATAATTTATCGTTAGCCTTCAACAATGTTAAACTGATAAAATATAATAAATATCAAGTTTAACTGCAGCGGAACAAGCAATTCATTAAAAGAGTCAAGTAGAGAATGAAATCTACTATCTTTTATGATTTAAAAGGTTTTTCATCACTTTTATCGCTGGAACTCAGCTTAATAAATAATCCACATCATCGAATCACCCCTGCACTACGACCAAATATATTCTTTAGTATCACGACCACAATTATCCATGCACTACGGGCTAAGAATATTTGTGTATTCATTAATGGTCATGATCATGCCAACAACTGTCCATCAATGCACTACGGGCCAATGGGGACTTTTACCACATCACTTGTAACATTACGGTAATGATTACACCAAATAATACCTGGTCATAATCATACCAAGTCCATCTGTAATAACCCGATATTTTCCATGTAAATAAATAAGAAATTTTGCATATAAATTTGTTTTTTATTTAAGAAGGGAATATGTGCCAAGTAATGTGTATGTATATATGTAACAAATAAAATTTATTTATTACATGAATAATTTCAAATAATTTTATTTTAGAATTATTGATCATTATAACGTATATACTTATAATAATTAATTTTATAGTAGAAATGTCTTTATTATTTATTTTCTATGAAAATATGATTTATATATTATTTAAATAATATATGAAATGATTATTAAATTATAATAATAAATATTTTATTATATGAATTGTTCGAATACTTAAGTTAATTATTTTAGCTTAATTATTGATGTTGTATATGAAAAATAAATCAGATATGGAATCCAAAACCCTAAATTTGGGTATTGATCAATGGATGAGAATAATAATATAATATTAATTATATTTTAATTTTTCAGTGCTATAAATATGTACTGTTAAAATGGAGACTGATAATGGTTATTCAATTGTGGTAAATTAGGGCATGACCCTCATATCGTGTTATTAAACCCTAATTGTTAAACTCGGTTATGAGTTCGAGACTGTGTAGTAATGGTGTTATATGAATTTTACTGTGTATTATATAATTTCTGTAATTATGAGAAACCCTAATTTTTATTTGAAAACCCTAATTTGCTAAAATATGAAACCCTAATTACTGTTTTAGTAAATTATAATGATAATTAGCAAACCCTAATTATTAATTTGGGAACCCTAATGATGTTAAGGAACCTAATTATTTAAACCCTAATTTTCTATTAAAACCCTAATTTATTTAGTGTGTTTAAAATTAAAATTTTATTACACTTTAATTTTTAATTGTCCAAACCCTGGTAATTAATTGGGAAACTTTAAAATGTGAAATCTAGTGAATAAATCATAGATTAAAGCACCTTGGACAAGAATGCCCTTAAATTAAAATAAAATTACCAAAATACCCTTTTGTCCCATATGTTGAATTATTGCTAGCCAAATCTTTGCAAGATCTGGCCAGCTACCCTACCCTATCAACCTAGCAGCTACATGATCAGCACATCAGCCATTACAAATTCATTGTATCAATTCATTGCATAATTTAAGAGAGAGAGAGAGAAAGTGATCATTTTTTGCCTAAATTGCTCACAAATACCTAGCCATTCTCTCTCAAGCTCAAACCCACGAAATTCCCTTGTTAGATCAGTCCATGATCAAGCCCCACGATTACCAGTAGCAGATCAGAAGAAATAAATCAGAATCAAAGCTTAGAAAATGTATAAAAACCCTAGCCTCAAATCTGTCCAAAAATTATGTGTTAGATGTTAATTTTGAATGTTAGAATATGTTGGTTGTAGTCCATTTTGATGATCTGGGTTGGTAGTTTACAGATCCATAACATCTAAGTCTTCTAATTGATGATTTTTCAAAATCTGGAAAATTTGTTTTTTTGGGTCCGACAACCGAATGTCAAATCGTCTACATCTTAGTGTGTTTATTTATTTTATGTTTTAAGTGTTGATTATTGTAGTATGATATGAGATCTTTACTCTGAAAGTTGAATCAAGCTCATATCATGAATATATTGTCAGATATGGTTGGTCAAAGGTCGTTGACCAACCATGACCAAACCATTTCTGGGCAACCCAGAAGGTCATTTCTAGAGTCTGACCACGTTTTCAATTGCTTTGATCTGACAGGTTTTGTACGATTAGTTGGTTTTGTTGTAATTAGATTGTGGTATGTTGTATAAACTTTAGATCTATGCCTCTAGATTCCTTATTATATCAACAGAATCTTTGTAGTAGATGGTCAAAGTAGACCATCCGGTAACATTTTCCATTTTCTGGAATTTCCAGAAATTGTATGAACGAGTTTTCTGACATAGTTTGACCGGCGTGTATCTGCTTTATTTGTTGATGTTATGACAAGGTTATGTGATAGATTTGTAGTCGTAGGTGTTGTCTACAAGTTGGAATTGATAGATCGCAAAAACATTTCGTGTATTAAAAGTTATGAGGATTGTAAGTTGCCTACTCGGACTGTTCTTCATTTCTGGGTTCCAGAAATGAAGAAAAACTTCTGACAAGGTTTTCTGCAGCCTAGATCGTTTTGGTTTGTTATGTTTTGGCCATGTTTCTTGTTAGATAATGTAGTGTTGAATTTGAACTACATGATCTGATGTTTAGCTGTTCCAGAAACATGTTAAATTAAGAATTATTGTTGGTCAAACATGCCTACTCGGTAACGACCTTGAAGGTTCTGGGTTTGGCCAAGAACACGAAGAACACCTATAGCGACGGTTCTATCGCTATAGGTGGTCTTTAGCGTCAGTTTTGAATAAAAAATTATATTTTTCTTAAATAATTAGTATTAATTAGTTTTTAATTATTAAAAATATAAAATAAATTATGAAAAATTATTTTAAAATCCGAAAATTAGTTTTTAATTATTTTAAGTATATTTCATAAATATTTAATATATTTGGAATATAAAAAGTATTTAATTTATTTAAGTATAATATTAAATAAATGATTTAAAAATGATTTTTATACATGAAAAATCATTTAAAAATATGTTATGATATAAAAAGATATTTTAAGTTATTTCTATAATTTTTAAATATTTTGTGATAATTTTCATTATTAATTAGATATTAATGATGATTAAGTTATTTAATAAAGCTATTAAATAAATGATGGAAAATAGAAATAATGATTTAAAATTTATATAAAATGATTTAAAGATTATAAAAATATTTAAAGTTATAAAATATAACTTTTGATATTTTGTCACGAAAAATATTAATATTTTAATATTAAGGATATTAGATTTATTTAATAATTATATTAAATAAAGTAATGTAAAAATGATTTTATATTAGAAAAATTATTTTAAGTGAAAATAAAGTGTTTAAAGATATTTTTAAGTTATAAAATATAACTTTTAATATTTAAGGATAATTTCATTAATAATTTAATCTTAATGATATTAAATTTATTTAATAATTATATTAAATAAATAGTTTTAAAATGGTTTTATTAATTTAAAAACCATTTAAAAAGGATATAAATGAATTGAAATATTTTAAGTTATAATTCTTGACTTTTAATATTTGAATAAATAGAACATTAATACTTAAATATTAATAGTAATTATTTAAAATGATTTTAAATGTTTTTAAAATCATTTAAGGGTAATATTAATACTTTTAAAAGTATTTAGAGTTATTATAAATAACTTTAATATTTTGAAAATAATTTCATTAATAGTTTAATATTAATTAAATATTAATGATAATAGAATTGATTAATATTTAAATCATTTAATAATGATTTCGATGTTTAAATATTCATGATAAATTATAATAAATATTTTAAAATTATTATAAGTCATTTAAAAATAATATGACTGATACTAAGTTATAAGAAAGAGTCTTAGACTCGATAATTACCCAATAAAGTTGTCGGTACACCAACATATTTCAGAAATTGATCTGGACTTAGATAATTTAATTAGATATGTGATTATTTGTGATTCAATGGTTGTTAAACATGGGTAATAACGTGATTAGGTTACGTGCTGACTGCGAAATGCAGTACTATGTGTTATAGTATATTGTTCTAATTGAATGAATGATCTTATTACTGATAGGTCGCTGTATAAATGATTAATCTAAGTCATGTTATTATAAGGCAAGCAAACTTGCAAGTATATCTAAACCTTATGCACTACTTTTATTTCGTACAAATAGGTATGTCATGTTATGCAAGTTTCCTAAACTTACTCTAATTATTATTGACAAAGTATCTGATCTATTATTTACATTGTGCAAGTATCCTACTTTTGCATTTACTTTATGCAATGGACATGAGTAAGAAAGTTTCAGAATTATATTATTATTGTGCCAGTTTATTAACTCTATTATTATTGATTATGTATCCAATCTTTGTATTTATACAAGTTCTTACATTATCCGATCATTGTATTATTGTATAATTCAGATATTTATTCTGTTTGTTAATTCGTATATAGGGTTAGACAAGTGTCCCCATTTGGATAACCATTGTATTTAATCATATGTTGATACATACTTATTGATTTCAAGTATGTATACGTTGACTTAAAAGCCGTTTAAGCTATTTGATTTAGCTAGACATAAAAATATTATTGAACAAGATAGAAGTTATTGTATCCAACCATATTATTTTGGTTCAGTTTCCCGACTAAGTATGAACATCCCGAATATGGGAAAACTTTTGTGCACCTAAGGGGGATAGAGTGAATGATAATATCGTTCTTGCATGTAGTATTGATCAATCACAGGCATAACGGGTGATCTTAGTTCTGCTCTAGTAAGTTATGACGGCTCTGAGATGAAGTTCCATTAACCTTTTCAAAATAGAAAACAATGTTCATAGTATGTTGACAAATCTCCACTATAGTCCATACGTAGTTTCAAAGATTTCATATTAAAATGATATGTTGTTATTATTGTTCTTACTTCACAACAATTGATTAATTGTAGAAGTGTCTTTCCAAGAAAACATTTAATTCTTTCATAATATATATTGTTGTTACTACTTATTTGGGCAAATTAAATGCTCATTCTTGCTTTAAATTTAAATGTTTTCGATTATATGATCAACTTTGAAGGCTCGTGGAAAGAACAAGGGAAAGGAAAGTCGTATTTAATGAGATTTATAACATGTTGTGTAATAGTTATAATTTATTAAGACAATGATACTTATTATCTATGATGTAATGAATGTTTAAAGGTCTCGTGCACTGGAGTAAACTTTGATGCATATGTAAATTAAGTTTGAACTTTATATTATTGTTATTATTATTAGCATTATTCAAAGATATAGAAATGGTATCGTGAAGCACCGAAGTTCGGGTTTCAAGTACCCTTGATTGGGGGGCGCCACAGTTGGTATCAAAGCTTTAGGGTTAGAAACCTTAGGTGGGATCGACCTTAGGCTATAACCTTAGAACGTAGAGAAACGTTGAAAATACGTATAACTCATATAGAGTTTAAAAGGAGATGAATTAAATAAGTTCATCGTTGAACAAAATAAAAGATAACTCTTATAAAACTATTGTTTGTTGTGTGTATATATTATTTACTAATCAACATAAGTTGTGTGTAGATGTCAGGTGGAAAAGAATTAGGATACTCTCTGATCGTAAAGAAGGAGCCGATATCAAAGCCAAAAGCTGAAATAGAGGCTCATAGTGCAGACAACCTTGATGAGGTTGTGGTATTGGAAAACGTAGTACCGGATCCAGAAATGGTGGAGCTGACAGATAATGATTCAGACACTAAAGTTGGAGCTGATCAAGTATCAACGGAAGTACAAAATCTGAAGAACAAGGTTTCTTCTCTAGAAAAGCTGTGGGAAATAGAAAAGCTACTAAATGACCATTTCTGGGCAACCCAAAAGGTCATTTCCAGAGTCTGACCACGTTTTCAATTGCTTTGATCTGACAGGTTTTGTACGATTAGTTGGTTTTGTTGTAATTAGATTGTGGTATGTTGTATAAACTTTAGATCTATGCCTCTAGATTCCTTATTATATCAACAGAATCTTTGTAGTAGATGGTCAAAGTAGACCATCCGGTAACATTTTCCATTTTCCGAATTTCCGAAATTGTATGAAACGAGTTTTCGACATAGTTTGAATCCATGTGTATCTCGCTTTATTTGTTAATGTTATGACAAGGTTATGTGATAGATCCAGTAGTCGTAGGTGTTGTCTGTCAAGTTGGAATTGATAGATCGCAAAACATTTCATGTATTGCAAGTTATGAGGATTGTAAGTTGCTTTATTTTTTCGTTCTTCATTTCGGTTCCGAAATGAAGAACAACTTCAGACAAAGTTTTCTGCAGCCTAGATTGTTTTGGTTTGTTATGTTTTGGCCATGTTTCTTGTTAGATATGTAGTGTTGAATTTGAACTACATGATCTGATGTTTAGCTGTTCCAGAAACATGTTAAGTTAAGAATTATTGTTGGTCAAACATGCCTACTTCAGAATCGACATTGAAGGTTATGGGTTTGGCAAGAACACGAAGAACACCTATATATGATTTTGCCTGTCACATTATAGTGGTCTTTAACGTCGATTTGAATAAAGTTATATTTTTTCTTAAATAATTAGTATTAATTAGTTTTAATTATTAAAATTACAAAATAAATTATTAAAAATTATTTTAAAGTCCTAAAATTAGTTTTAATTATTTTAAGTATATTTCATAAATATTTAATATATTTGGAATATAAAAGTATTTAATTTATTTAAGTATAATATTAAATAAATGATTTAAAATGATTTTTATACATGAAAATCATTTAAAAATATGTTATGATATAAAAAAGATATTTTAAGTTATTTCTATAATTTTTAAATATTTTGTGATAATTTTCATTATTAATTAGAATTTAATGATGATTAAGTTATTTAATAAAGATATTAAATAATTGATGGAAAATAGAAATAATGATTTAAAATTTATATAAAAATGATTTAGAGATTATAAAAATATTTTAAGTCATAAAATATAACTTTTGATATTTTGTCATGAAAAATATTAATATTTTAATATTAAGGATATTAGATTTATTTAATAATTATATTAAATAAAGTAATGTAAAACCGATTTTTATATTAGAAAAATTATTTTAAGTGAAAATAAAGTGTTTAAAGATATTTTTAAGTTATAAAATATAACTTTTAATATTTAAGGATAATTTCATTAATAATTTAATCTTAATGATATTTATTTAACATTAATGATATTAAATTTATTTAATAATTATATTAAATAAATAGCTTTTAAAATGGTTTTATTAATTTAAAACCATTTAAAAGGATATAAATGAATTGAAAATATTTTAAGTTATAATTACTTGACTTTTAATATTTGAATAAATAGAACATTAATACTTAAATATTAATAGTAATTATTTAAAATGATTTTAAATGTTTTTAAAATCATTTAAGGGTAATATTAATACTTTAAAAGTATTTAGAATTATTATAAATAACTTTAATATTTTGAAAATAAATTCATTAATAGTTTAATATTAATTAAATATTAATGATAATAGAATTGATTAATATTTAAATCATTTAACAATGATTCCGATGTTTAAATATTCATGATAAATTATAATAAATGTTTTAAAATTATTATAAGTCATTTAAAAATAATATGACTAATACTAAGTTATAAGAAAGAGTCTTAGACTCGATAATTACCCAATAAAGTTGTCGGTACACTAACATGTTTCAGAAATTGATCTGGACTTAGATAATTTAATTAGATATGTGATTATTTGTGATTCAATGGTTGTTAAACATGGGTAATAACGTGATTAGGTTATGTGCTGACTGCGAAATGCAGTACTATGTGTTATAGTATATTGTTCTAATTGAATGAATGATCTTATTACTGATAGGTCGCTGTATAAATGATTAATCTAAGTTATATTATTATGGCAATAACTCGAGTGAAAGTATCTAAACCTTATGCACTACTTTTATTTCGTGCAAACAGGTATGTCATGTTATGCAAGTTTCCTAAACTTACTCTAATTATTATTGACCAAGTATCTGATCTATTATTTACATTGTGCAAATATCCTACTTTTGCATTTACTTTATGCAATGGACATGAGTAAGAAAGTTTCAGAATTATATTATTATTGTGCCAGATTATTAACTCTATTATTATTGATTATGTATCCAATCTTTGTATTTATACAAGTTCTTACATTATCCGATCATTGTAATATTGTATAATTCAGATATTTATTCTGTTTGTTAATTTGTATATAGGGTTAGACAAGTGTCACCACTTGGATAACCATTGTATTTAATCATATGTTGATACATACTTATTGATTTCAAGTATGTATACGTTGACTTAAAAGCCGTTTAAGCTATTTGATTTAGCTAGACATAAAAATATTATTGAACAAGATAGAAGTTATTGTATCCAAACAGATTATTTTGGTTCAGATTCCCGACTAAGTATGAACATCCCGAATATGGGAAAACTTTTGTGCACCTAAGGGGGATAGAGTGAATGATAATATCGTTCTTGCATGTAGTATTGATCAATACAGGGGCATAATCTATTTGATCACCCCCCGTGTCTGTAAGTTATAACGGCCATGAGATGAAGTTCTGTTTAACCTTTTCGAAAATAGAAAACAATGTTCATAGTATGTTGACAAATCTCCAGCTATAGTCTGTACGTAGTTTCAAAGATTTCATATTAAAATGATATGTTGTTATTATTGGTTCAGCTTACTTCACAACTGTTGATTCATTGTAGAAGTGTCTTTCCAAGAAAACATTTAATTCTTTCAGCTAATATATATTGTTGTTACTACTTGCTGGGCAAATTAAATGCTCATTCTTGCTTTAAATTTAAATGTTTTCAGTTAAGTATGATCAACTTGAAGGCTCAGGAAAGAACAAGGGGAAAGGAAAGCTGTACGAATGAGATTTATAACATGTTGTGTAATAGTTATAATTTATTAAGACAATGATACTTATTATCTATGATGTAATGAATGTTTAAAGGTCTCGTACCTGGGAGTAAACTTTGATGCATATGTAAATTAAGTTTGAACTTTATATTATTGTTATTATTATTAGCATTATTCAGCATATAGAAATGGTATCGTGAAGCACCTAGTTCGGGTTTCAAGTACCCGGATTTGGGGGCGTCACAGGTTGGTATCAAAGCTTTAGGGTTAGAAACCTTAGGTGGGATCGACCTTAGGCTATAACCTTAGAACTGAGAGAAATGTTGAAAATACAGATAACTCATATACAGTTTAAAAGGAGATGAATTGAATAAGTTCATCGTTGAACAAAATAAAAGATAACTCTTATAAAACTATTGTTTCTTTGTGTGTATATATTATTTACTAATCAACATAAGTTGTGTGTAGATGTCGTGGAAAAGAATTAGGATACTCTCCGATCGTAAAGAAGGAGCCGATATCAAAGCCAAAAAGTCAAATAGAGGCTCATAAAAGTGCATAACCTTGATGAGGTTGTGGTATTGGAAAACGTAGTACCGCATCCGTAAATGGTGGAACCGATGATAGTGATTCGTACACTCAAAGTTGGAGCCGATCAAGTATCAATCTAAGTACAAAATCTGAAGAACAAGGTTTCTTCTCTAGAAAAGCTGTGGGAAATAGAAAAGCTACTAAATGACCATTTCTGGGCAACCCAAAAGGTCATTTCCAGAGTCTGACCACGTTTTCAATTGCTTTGATCTGACAGGTTTTGTACGATTAGTTGGTTTTGTTGTAATTAGATTATGGTATGTTGTATAAACTTTAGATCTATGCCTCTAGATTCCTTATTATATTAACATAATCTTTGTAGTAGATGGTCAAAGTAGACCATCAGGTAACATTTTCCATTTTCTGGAATTTCCAGAAATTGTATGAACGAGTTTTCTGACATAGTTTGACCGGCGTGTATCTGCTTTATTTGTTGATGTTATGACAAGGTTATGTGATAGATCTGTAGTCGTAGGTGTTGTCTACAAGTTGGAATTGATAGATCGCAAAAACATTTCATGTATTGCAAGTTATGAGGATTGTAAGTTGCCTACTCGGACTGTTCTTCGTTTCTGGGTTCCAGAAATGAAGAACAACTTCTGACAAAGTTTTCTGCAGCCTAGATCGTTTTGGTTTGTTATGTTTTGGCCATGTTTCTTGTTAGATAATGTAGTGTTGAATTTGAACTACATGATCTGATGTTTAGCTGTTCTAGAAACATGTTAAGTTAAGAATTATTATTGGTCAAACATGCCTACTCGGTAACGACCTTGAAGGTTATGGGTTTGGCCAAGAACACGAAGAACACCTATAGCGACGGTTACATGGCCGCTAGGTGGTTTTAACGTCGATTTTGAATAAAAATTATATTTTCTTAAATAATTAGTATTAATTAGTTTTAATTATTAAAATACAAAATAAATTATTAAAAATTATTTTAAAGTCCTAAAATTAGTTTTTAATTATTTTAAGTATATTTCATAAATATTTAATATATTTGGAATATAAAAAGTATTTAATTTATTTAAGTATAATATTAAATAAATGATTTAAAATGATTTTTATACATGAAAATCATTTAAAATATGTTATGATATAAAAGATATTTTAAGTTATTTCTATAATTTTTAAATATTTTGTGATAATTTTCATTATTAATTAGAATTTAATGATGATTAAGTTATTTAATAAAGATATTAAATAATTGATGGAAACTAGAAATAATGATTTAAAATTTATATAAAAATGATTTAGAGATTATAAAAATATTTTAAGTCATAAAATATAACTTTTGATATTTTGTCATGAAAAATATTAATATTTTAATATTAAGGATATTAGATTTATTTAATAATTATATTAAATAAAGTAATGTAAAATGATTTTATATTAGAAAAATCATTTTAAGTGAAAATAAAGTGTTTAAAGATATTTTTAAGTTATAAAATATAACTTTTAATATTTAAGGATAATTTAATTAATAATTTAATCTTAATGATATATATTTAACATTAATGATATTAAATTTATTTAATAATTATATTAAATAAATAGTTTTAAAATGGTTTTATTAATTTAAAACCATTTAAAAAGGATATAAATGAATTGAAAATATTTTAAGTTATAATTACTTGACTTTTAATATTTGAATAAATAGAACATTAATACTTAAATATTAATAGTAATTATTTAAAATGATTTTAAATGTTTTAAAATCATTTAAGGTAATATTAATACTTTAAAAGTATTTAGAGTTATTATAAATAACTTTAACATTTTGAAAATAATTTCATTAATAGTTTAATATTAATTAAATATTAATGATAATAGAATTGATTAATATTTAAATCATTTAATAATGTTTCCGATGTTTAAATATTCATGATAAATTATAAAAATGTTTTAAAATTATTATAAATCATTTAAAAATAATATGATCGATACTAAGTTATAAGAAAGAGTCTTAGACTCGATAATTACTCAAATAAAGTTGCTTCAGACACCAACATGTTTCGTAAATTGATCCGGACTTAGATAATTTAATTAGATATGTGATTATTTGTGATTCATGGTTCATAAACATGGGTAATAACGTGATTAGGTTATGTCTTTATTGCGAAATGCGATCTTATGTGTTATAGTATATTGTTCTAATTGAATGAATGATCTTATTAACGATAGGTCGTCAGATAAATGATTAATCTAAGTTTAAAGTTATTGTAGCGCAAGCACTCGTGTGAAGTATCTAAACCTTATGCACTATTTTTATTTCGTGCAAACAGGTATGTCATGTTATGCAAGTTTCCTAAACTTACTCTAATTATTATTGACCAAGTATCTGATCTATTATTTACATTGTGCAAGTATCCTACTTTTGCATTTACTTTATGCAATGGACATGAGTAAGAAAGTTTCAGAATTATATTATTATTGTGCCAGATTATTAACTCTATTATTATTGATTATGTATCCAATCTTTGTATTTATATAAGTTCTTACATTATCCGATCATTGTATTATTGTATAATTCAGATATTTATTCTGTTTGTTAATTCGTATATAGGGTTAGACAAGTGTCCCCACTTGGATAACCATTGTATTAATCATATGTTGATACATACTTATTGATTTCAAGTATGTATACGTTGACTTAAAAGTCGCTTTAAGCTATTTGATTAATTTAGACATAAAATATTATCAAACAAGATAGAATTTATTGTATCCAACCATTATTTTGGTTGATTCCCGACTAAGTATGAACATCCCGAATATGGGAAAACTTTTGTGCACCTAAGGGTGATAGAGTGAATGATAATATCGTTCTTGCATGTAGTATTGATCAATACAGGCATAATAAACATCACCCCTCGCGTGCAGTAAGTTATGACGGTTTCTGAGATGAAGTTCGCTTTAACCTTTTCAAAATAGAAAACAATGTTCATAGTATGTTGACAAATCTCCAGCTATAGACTGTACGTAGTTTCAAAGATTTCATATTAAAATGATATGTTGTTATTATTGGTTCAGCTTACTTCACAACTGTTGATTCATTGTAGAAGTGTCTTTCCAAGAAAACATTTAATTCTTTCAGCTAATATATATTGTTGTTGCTACTTGCTGGGCAAATTAAATGCTCATTCTTTCATTAAATTTAAATGTTTTCAGTTAAGTATGATCAACCTGAAGGCTCAGGCAAGAACAAGGGGAAAGGAAAGCTGTACGAATGAGATTTATAACATGTTGTGTAATAGTTATAATTTATTAAGACAATGATACTTATTATCTATGATGTAATGAATGTTTAAAGGTCTCGTACCTGGGAGTAAACTTCGATGCATATGTAAATTAAGTTTGAACTTTATATTATTGTTATTATTACTAGCATTATTTAGCTTATAGAAATGGTATCGTGAAGCACCGAGTTCGGGTTTCAAGTACCCGGATTTGGGGGCGTCACAGGTTGGTATCAAAGCTTTAGGGTTAGAAACCTTAGGTGGGATCGACCTTAGGCTATAACCTTAGAACAGAGAGAAACGTTGAAAATACAGATAACTCATATAGAGTTTAAAAGGAGATGAATTGAATAAGTTCATCGTTGAACAAAATAAAAGATAACTCTTATAAAACTATTGTTTGCTGTGTGTATATATTATTTACTAATCAACATAAGTTGTGTGTAGATGTCAGGTGGAAAAGAATTAGGATACTCTCTGATCGTAAAGAAGGAGCCGATATCAAAGCCAAAAGTCAAATAGAGGCTCATAGTGCGATAACCTTGATGAGGTTGTGGTATTGGAAAACGTAGTACAGATCCGTAAATGGTGGAACCGGCGGATAGTGATTCGAACACTAAAGTTGGAGCCGATCAAGCATCAACGGAAGTACAAAATCAAGAACAAGGTTTCTTCTCTAGAAAAGTCATGGGAAATAGAAAAGCTACTAAATGACCATTTCAAGGCAACCCAAAGGTCATTTCCGTAGTCCCACCACGCTTTCAATTGCTTTGATCCGGCGGGTTTTTATCTTATTAGTTGGTTTTGTTGTAATTAGATTGTGGTATGTTGTATAAACTTTAGATCTATGCCTCTAGATTCCTTATTATATCAATGTAATCTTTGTAGTAGATGGTCAAAGTAGACCATCCAGGTAACATTTTCCATTTTCCGGAATTTCCGAAATTGTATGAAACGAACGAAGCTTTCCGACATAGTTTGACCGTCGTGTATCTGCTTTATTTGTTGATGTTATGACAAGGTTATGTGATAGATCTGTAGTCGTAGGTGTTGTCTACAAGTTGGAATTGATAGATCGCAAAAACATTTCATGTATTACAAGTTATGAGGATTGTAAGTTGCCTACTCGGACTGTTCTTCATTTCTGGGTTCCAGAAATGAAGAACAACTTCTGACAAAGTTTTCTGCAGCCTAGATCGTTTTGGTTTGTTATATTTTGGCCATATTTCTTGTTAGATAATGTAGTGTTGAATTTGAACTACATGATCTGATGTTTAGCTGTTCCAGAAACATGTTAAGTTAAGAATTATTATTGGTCAAACATGCCTACTTGCTAGAATTTAATTTCAAGGTTCTGGTTTGGCGAAGAACACGAAGAACACCTATATACAGTTACTCCTGCCGCTATAGTGGTCTTTAATACGCTTTTGAATAAAAAATTATATTTTTCTTAAATAATTAGTATTAATTAGTTTTTAATTATTAAAAATACAAAATAAATTATTAAAAATTATTTTAAAGTCCGAAAATTAGTTTTTAATTATTTTAAGTATATTTCATAAATATTTAATATATTTGGAATATAAAAAGTATTTAATTTATTTAAGTATAATATTAAATAAATGATTTAAAATGATTTTTATACATGAAAATCATTTAAAAATATGTTATGATATAAAAAGATATTTTAAGTTATTTCTATAATTTTAAATATTTTGTGATAATTTTCATTATTAATTAGATATTAATGATGATTAAGTTATTTAATAAAGATATTAAATAAATGATGGAAAATAGAAATAATGATTTAAAATTTATATAAAATGATTTAGAGATTATAAAAATATTTTAAGTTATAAAATATAACTTTTGATATTTTGTCATGAAAAATATTAATATTTTAATATTAAGATATTAGATTTATTTAATAATTATATTAAATAAAGTAATGTAAAAATGATTTTATATTAGAAAAATTATTTTAAGTGAAAATAAAGTGTTTAAAGATATTTTTAAGTTATAAAATATAACTTTTAATATTTAAAGGATAATTTCATTAATAATTTAATCTTAATGATATTTATTTAACATTAATGATATTAAATTTATTTAATAATTATATTAAATAAATAGTTTTAAAATGGTTTTATTAATTTAAAACCATTTAAAAGGATATAAATGAATTGAAAATATTTTAAGTTATAATTAATGACTTTTAATATTTGAATAAATAGAACATTAATACTTAAATATTAATAGTAATTATTTAAAAATGATTTTAAATGTTTTAAAATCATTTAAGAGTAATATTAATACTTTAAAAGTATTTAGAGTTATTATAAATAACTTTAATATTTTGAAAATAATTTCATTAATAGTTTAATATTAATTAAATATTAATGATAATAGAATTGATTAATATTTAAATCATTTAATAATGATTCCGATGTTTAAATATTCATGATAAATTATAATAAATGTTTTAAAATTATTATAAGTCATTTAAAAATAATATGACTGATACTAAGTTATAAGAAAGAGTCTTAGACTCGATAATTACCCAATAAAGTTGTCGGTACACTAACATGTTTCAGAAATTGATCTGGACTTAGATAATTTAATTAGATATGCGATTATTTGTGATTCAATGGTTGTTAAACATGGGTAATAATGTGATTAGGTTATGTGCTGACTGCCAAATGCAGTACTATGTGTTATAGTATATTGTTCTAATTGAATGAATGATCTTATTACTGATAGGTCGCTGTATAAATGATTAATCTAAGTTGCGTTATTATGGCGTTGACTCAAATTAAGTATCTAAACCTTATGCACTACTTTTATTTCGTGCAAACAGGTATATCATGTTATGCAAGTTTCCTAAACTTACTCTAATTATTATTGACCAAGTATCTGATCTATTATTTACATTGTGCAAGTATCCAACTTTTGCATTTACTTTATGCAATGGACATGAGTAAGAAAGTTTTAGAATTATATTATTATTGTGCCAGCTTATTAACTCTATTATTATTGATTATGTATCCAATCTTTGTATTTATACAAGTTCTTACATTATCTGATCATTGTATTATTGTATAATTCAGATATTTATTCTGTTTGTTAATTCGTATATAGGGTTAGACAAGTGTCCCCATTTGGATAACCATTGTATTTAATCATATGTTGATACATACTTATTGATTTCAAGTATGTATACGTTGACTTAAAAGCCGTTTAAGCTATTTGATTCAGCTAGACATAAACATATTATTGAACAAGATAGAAGTTATTGTATCCAACCGTTATTTTGGTTGATTCTTTAACTAAGTATGAACATCCCGAATATAGGAAAACTTTTGTGCACCTAAGGGGGATAGAGTGAATGATAATATTGTTCTTGCATGTAGTATTGATCAATACACGGCATAACGGGCTGATCACCCCCCGTGCCCGTAAGTTATGACGGTTTACAGATGAAGTTCTGTTTAACCTTTTCGAAAATAGAAAACAATGTTCATAGTATGTTGACAAATCTCCAGCTATAGTCTGTACGTAGTTTCAAAGATTTCATATTAAAATGATATGTTGTTATTATTGGTTCAGCTTACTTCACAACTATTGATTCATTGTAGAAGTGTCTTTCAAAGAAAACATTTAATTCTTTCAGCTAATATATATTGTTGTGACTACTTGCTGGGAAAATTAAATGCTCATTCTTGCTTTAAATTTAAATGTTTTCGATTAAGTATGATTAATCAAAGGCTCGAAAAGAAAACAAAGGAAAGGAAAGTCGCATTTAATGAGATTTATAACATGTTGTGTAATAGTTATAATTTATTAAGACAATGATACTTATTATCTATGATGTAATGAATGTTTAAAGGTCTCGTACCTGGGAGTAAACTTTGATGCATATGTAAATTAAGTTTGAACTTTATATTATTGTTATTATTATTAGCATTATTCAGCTTATAGAAATGGTATCGTGAAGCACCGAGTTCGGGTATCATGTACCCAGATTTGGGGGCGTCATAGGTTGGTATCAAAGCTTTAGGGTTAGAAACCTTAGGTGGGATCGACCTTAGGCTATAACCTTAGAACAGAGAGAAACGTTGAAAATACAGATAACTCATATAGAGTTTAGAAGGAGATGAATTGAATAAGTTCATCGTTGAACAAAATAAAAGATAACTCTTATAAAACTATTGTCTGCTGTGTGTATATATTATTTACTAATCAACATAAGTTGTGTGTAGATGTCAGGTGGAAAAGAATTAGGATACTCTCTGATCGTAAAGAAGGAGCCGATATCAAAGCCAAAAGCTGAAATAGAGGCTCATAGTGCAGACAACCTTGATGAGGTTGTGGTATTGGAAAACGTAGTACCAGATCCAAAAATGGTGGAACTGACAGATAGTGATTCAGACACTAAAGTTGGAGCTGATCAAGCATCAACAGAAATACAAAATCTGAAGAACAAGGTTTCTTCTCTAGAAAAGCTGTGGGAAATAGAAAAGCTACTAAACAACCAATTGCGAAAGGCGTTAATAGAAACTATGGAAAAACAAGATAAGCTTAAAATCCAAATTGATCAAATGGGAGCCAGAAGCAACAAATCGTGTGCAACTCCGAGCAAGAAAGGGAAAAGAAAGAGGAAAGACCATGACTTAGGAAATAAGAGGGATTAGTAGTTGATTATGTATGTTGATAATATACGGGTGTAATGTAATATTCTCAAACTT
Organism: Panax quinquefolius; assembly: GCA_020205615.1. Lineage (NCBI taxonomy): Eukaryota > Viridiplantae > Streptophyta > Magnoliopsida > Apiales > Araliaceae > Panax > Panax quinquefolius. The sequence goes on along the minus strand of CM035166.1, from coordinate 60,802,823 downwards.
TTGTATAAGTTATTACAGTAATTCCCAACTTTTGTGGTCACGAACGGATAACAGTATGTGTTACGTTATGTAAAATACTTTGAATTAATCTATGTTTGATTAATGGAATAAGTTTTAGATAAAACTTGTGTTACATGTTAAACTTATACAATAAGGTTTAGAATGTAAGTTAAATTTATGATTTTATGTAATCAGATAATGCCGCCAAGACGTCAAACACGAAATCAAAGGGCAGAGGAATCTGTCAACAACGCTGAGGGACAACAGCAAGACCCAATGCAAAACTTTGCGAACATGGTAGCTCAAAGCTATTCAAATAGGAATACCAAATTAGCAGAAATCGACCAGACAATCGCTTGGCAAACTTCAAAGACTTTAAGGCAGTAGGACCACCAGAATTCAGGGGAACAACTGACCCTATAGAAGCCCAAACATGGGTTAACGAGATAGAAAAGGCGTTCGTAGTTGCTAGGGTAGATGCGGGGCAAAAGACCTCTTTTGCCACTTATATGTTAAAAGGAGAGGCAAACTTTTGGTGGGAAGCGAATTTGAGATCTTTTAGAAATAAAATTTTGGTTTAATCATAAAGATAAGCTTTATATGAATAGTTAAAGATTTGTTCGATCAATTATGATCGAGATCTATTGGTAATGATTGCGTAGGCTATGTACCCTTGTATGTATGAGTTTTAAAACGGTGATTGCGGGGACGGAATCCTTATAAGGGGGGGTGAATGTAATAACCCGATATTTTCCATGTAAATAAATAAGAAATTTTGCATATAATTTTTTTTTTATATTTAAGAAGGGAATATGTGCCAAGTAATGTGTATGTATATATGTAATAAATAAAATTTATTTATTACATAAATAATTTTAAATAATTTTATTTTAGAATTATTGATCATTATAACGATATATACTTATAATAATTAATTTTATAGTAGAAATGTCTTTATTATTTATTTTCTATAAAATATGATTTTTATATTATTTAAATAATATATGAAATGATTATTAGAATTATAATAATAAATATTTTATTATATGAATTGTTCGAATACTTGATTAATTATTTTAGCTTAATTATTGATGTTGTATATGAAAAATAAATCAGATATGGAATCCAAAATCCTAAATTTGGGTATTGATCAATGGATGAGAATAATAATATAATATTAATTATATTTTAATTTTTCATTGCTATAAATATGTACTGTAAATATGGAGACTGATAATGGTTATTCAATTGTGGTAAATTAGGGCATGACCCTCATATCATCTTATTAAACCCTAATTGTTAAACTCGGTTATGAATTCGAGACTGTGTAGTAACTGTGTTATATGAATTTTACTGTGTATTATATAATTTCTGTAATTATGAGAAACCCTAATTATTATTTGAAAACCCTAATTTGCTAAAATATGAAACCCTAATTACTGTTTTAGTAAATTATAATGATAATTAGCAAACCCTAATTGTTAATTTGGGAACCCTAATAATGTTAAGGAACCCTAATTATGTAAACCCTAATTTTCTATTAAAAACCCTAAATTCAATTAAAAACCCTAATTTAATTAGTGTGTTTAAAATTAAAATTTTATTACACTTTAATTTTTAATTGTCCAAACCCTAGTAATTAATTGGGAAACTTTAAAATGTGAAATCTAGTGAATAAATTCTAGATTAAAGCACCTTAGACAAGAATGCCCTTAAATTAAAATAAAATTACCAAAATACCCTTTTGTCCCATATGTTAAATTATTGCTAGCCAAATCTTTGCAAGATCTAGCCAGCCCCCCTACCCTATCAACCTAGCAGCTACATGATCAGCACATCAGCCATTACAAATTCAATGTATCAATTCATTACATAATTTAAGAGAGAGAAAGTGATCATTTTTTGCCTAAATTGCTCACAAATACCTAGCCATTCTCTCTCAAGCTCAAACCCACGAAATTCCCTTGTTAGATCAGTCCATGATCAAGCCCCACGATTACCAATAGTAGATCAGAAGAACAAAATCAGAATCAAAGCTTAGAAAAGGTATAAAAACCCTAGCCTCAAATCTGTCCAAAAATTATGTGTTAGATGTTAATTTTGAATGTTAGAATATTTTGGTTGTAGTCCATTTTGATGATCTGGGTTGGTAGTTTACAGATCCATAACATCTAAGTCTTCTAATTGATGATTTTTTAAAATCTGGAAAATTTGTTTTTTTGGGTTCGACAACCGAATGTCAGATCGTCTACATCTTAGTGTGTTTCTTTATTTGATGTTTTAAGTGTTGATTATTGTAGTATGATATGAGATCTTTACTCTGAAAGTTGAATCAAGCTCATATCATGAATATATTGTCAGATATGGTTGGTCAAAGGTCGTTGACCGACCATGACCAAACCATTTTTGGGCAACCCAGAAGGTCATTTCCAGAGTCTGACCACGTTTTCAATTGCTTTGATCTGACAGGTTTTGTACGATTAGTTAGTTTTGTTGTAATTAGATTGTGGTATGTTGTATAAACTTTAGATCTATGCCTCTAGATTCCTTATTATATCAATAGAATCTTTGTAGTAGATGGTCAAAGTAGACCATCCGGTAACATTTTCCATTTTCTGGAATTTCCAGAAATTGTATGAACGAGTTTTCTGACATAGTTCGACCGGCGTGTATCTGCTTTATTTGTTGATGTTATGACAAGGTTATGTGATAGATCTGTAGTCGTAGGTGTTGTCTACAAGCTGGAATTGATAGATCGCAAAAACATTTCATGTATTACAAGTTATGAGGATCGTAAGTTGCCTACTCGGACTGTTCTTCATTTCTGGAAACCTATAAATGAAGAACAGCTTCTGACAATGTTTTCTGCAGTCTAGATCTTTTTGGTTTGTTATGTTTTGGCCATGTTTCTTGTTAGATAATGTAGTGTTGAATTTGAACTACATGATCTGATGTTTAGCTGTTCCAGAAACATGTTAAGTTAAGAATTATTGTTGGTCAAACATACCTACTCGGTAACATGCTTGAAGGTTCTGGGTTTGGCCAAGAATACGAATAACACCTATAGCGACGGTTCTGTCTCTATAGGTGGTCTTTAGCGACAGTTTTGAATAAAAAATTATATTTTTCTTAAATAATTAGTATTAATTAGTTTTTAATTATTAAAAATACAAAATAAATTATTAAAAATTATTTTAAAGTCCGAAAATTAGTTTTTAATTATTTTAAGTATATTTCATAAATATTTAATATTTTTGGAATATAAAAAGTATTTAATTTATTTAAGTATAATATTAAATAAATGATTTAAAATGATTTTTATACATGAAAAGTCATTATAAAATATGTTATGTTATAAAAAGATATTTTAAAGTTATTTCTATAATTTTAAATATTTTGTGATGATTTTCATTATTAATTAGATATTAATGATGATTAAATTATTTAATAAAGATATTAAATAAATGATGGAAAATGGAAATAATGATTTAAAATTTATATAAAAATGATTTAGAGATTATAAAATATTTTAAGTTATAAAATATAACTTTTGATATTTTGTCATGAAAAATATTAATATTTTAATATTAAGGATATTAGATTTATTTAATAATTATATTAAATAAAGTAATGTAAAAATGATTTTATATTAGAAAAATTATTTTAAGTGAAAATAAAGTGTTTAAAGATATTTTTAAGTTATAAAATATAACTTTTAATATTTAAAGGATAATTTCATTAATAATTTAATCTTAATGATATTTATTTAACATTAATTATATTAAATTTATTTAATAATTATATTAAATAAATAGTTTTAAAATAGTTTTATTAATTTAAAAATCATTTAAAAGGATATAAATGAATTAAAAATATTTTAAGTTATAATTAATTACTTTTAATATTTGAATAAATAGAACATTAATATTTAAATATTAATAGTAATTATTTAAAAATGATTTTAAATGTTTTAAAAATCATTTAAGGGTAATATTAATACTTTAAAAGTATTTAGAGTTATTATAAATAACTTTAATATTTTGAAAATAATTTCATTAATAGTTTAATATTAATTAAATATTAATGATAATAGAATTGATTAATATTTAAATCATTTAATAATGATTCCAATGTTTGAAAATTATAATCATGATAAATTATAATAAATGTTTTAAAATTATTATAAGTCATTTAAAAATAATATAACTGATACTAAGTTATAAGAAAGAATCTTAAACTCGTTAATTACCCAATAAAGTTGTCGGTACACCAACATGTTTCAGAAATTGATCTGGACTTAGATAATTTAATTAGATATGTGATTATTTGTGATTCAATGGTTGTTAAACATGGGTAATAATGTGATTAGGTTATGTGCTGAATGCGAAATGCAGTACTATGTGTTTTAGTATATTGTTCTAATTGAATGAATGATCTTATTACTGATAGATCGATGTATAAAAGATTAATCTAAGTTGCATTATTGTAAGCAGCAGCTCAGGAAAGTATCTAAACCTTATGCACTACTTTTATTTCTTGCAAACAGGTATATCATGTTATACAAGTTTCCTAAACTTACTCTAATTATTATTGAGCAAGTATCTGATCTATTATTTACATTGTGCAAGTTTCCTTCTTTTGCATTTACTTTATACAATGGACATGAGTAAGAAAGTTTCAGAATTATATTATTATTATGCCAGATTATTAACTCTATTATTATTGATTATGTATCCAATCTTTGTATTTATACAAGTTCTTACATTATCCGATCATTGTATTATTGTATAATTCAGATATTTATTCTGTTCGTTAATTCGTATATAGGGTTAGACAAGTGTCCCCACTTGGATAACCATTGTATTTAATCATATGTTGATATATACTTATTGATTTCAAGTATGTATACGTTGATTTAAAAGCCGTCTAAGCTATTTGATTCAGTTAGACATAAAAATATTATTGAACAAGATAAAAGTTATTGTATCCAACCAGATTGTTTTGGTTCAGATTCCCGACTTAATATGAACATCCCGAATATGGGAAAACTTTTGTACACCTAAGGTGGATAGAGTGAACGATAATATAGTTCTTGCATGTAGTATTGATCAATACAGGGCATAACGGGTTGATCACCCCCCCGTGCCCGTAAGTTATGACGGTTTACAGATGAAGTTCTGTTTAACCTTTTCAAAAATAGAAAACAATGTTCATAGTATGTTGACAGATCTCCAGCTATAGTCTGTACGTAGTTTCAAAGATTTCATATTAAAATGATATGTTGTTATTATTGGTTCAGCTTACTTCACAACTGTTGAGTCATTGTAGAAGTGTCTTTCAAAGAAAACATTTAATTCTTTCAGCTAATATATATTGTTGTGACTACTTGCTGGGCAAATTAAATGCTCATTCTTGCTTTAAATTTAAATGTTTTCAGTTAAGTATGATCAACCTGAAGGCTCAGGCAAGAACAAGGGGGAAGGAAAGCTGTACGAATGAGATTTATAACATGTTGTGTAATAGTTATAGTTTATTAAGACAATGATACTTATTATCTATGATGTAATGAATGTTTAAAGGTCTCGTACCTGGGAGTAAACTTTGATGCATATGTAAATTAAATTTGAACTTTATATTATTGTTATTATTATTAATATTATTCAGCTTGTTGAAATGGTATCGTGAAGCACCGAGTTCAGGTTTCAAGTACCCAGATTTGGGGGCGTCACACCATCTATGCAGTACAGGCCACATATGACTTTCAACAAAATATAAACATGAGGATGATGACAATGATATAAAAAATTCAATAAAACAAGTTCAAGAATTAATTTATCTAGAAACTGATAACGTCCAAATTGTCAACATGATACTGCTTTGTAGAGTAAAATTCAAGAATGCTCAAAAGAATATTTCCATGAAAAAATACTGGATGAAGCGCAAATATCAAAGATATTCCACTAATTTCATGAGTATAGAAGTCAAAGTTTTAATCAACTGAGTATAATAAAAAATGGAATAACAAAAGAAATCACCATGCATGCATTAGACCGTACAGGAAGGTTATTCCAATAAAATAATAAAGGATGGAACCAGGTCCAACGTAAATGCACAGACAAGATATTCTGACAGAATAATAAAAAATGGAACCAAGTCCGACATAAATGCATGCATGTGATATTCCGGCGTAATAATAAATAATGGAACTGTGTCCCACAGAACGCGAAAGATGTGATATTACGATGTAATAATAAATAATGGACCCAAGTCCCAAGCGTGAACGCATAGAGCAGGATATATTCCGGAATAATAATAAATAATGGAATTAGGTCCCACAGAACGCACATACATGATATTCTTACAGAATAATAAAGAACGGAATATTAGAAGAATGTCACCATGTATAGGGTAGCCCGCGTATACAGGTTATTCCAACAGAATAATAAATAATGGAATAACAGAAATTCTCTTCATGAGTACAACAAATAACATCCTTTACCTAAAAGAAACTGAATATAAGAGTATAGAAGGAGCAGAATACTTTTCTATAGCTTTTCTATAATTTCTCTCTCTAGAGTTTCAGTGAATTCGTAAGAAATAATGAAGGAATGAGCTTCTATTTATAAAAAAATGGAATGAATAGTAACTAATTCTTGAACGGTCCAGATTGATTTACTATTAAACGGACGGTCCATATTGGCTTACTATTAAAACTTAAAACAACGGTCCATACTGATTTACTATTAAAACTTTAAACTAGTGATCCATATTGATTTACTATTATAACTCCACCAGCGGTCCATATTGACTTACAATTATATCTTCAACCAGCGGTCTGAAAAATTATCACATCTCCTCATGGAATAATATTGTACCCAAATACCCGAATGTACAATACTAGAGTGAATAGTAACTCATGAATAGTAACTCATGAATAGTAACTCATAAATAGTAACTCGTGAATAGTAACTCGTAAATAGTAACTCATGAAGAGTAACTTGTGAATAGTAACTCCTGGATAGTAACTCGTGAATAGTAACTCATGAATAGTACTCCGACACGAAAAGTGTCCCGAATACCCGATTGAACAATATATCATATTTTGCAGATGATACTGTAACAATAATTGAATCAATAATATGAGAAATATGATGCAACAATTACTGTAGCAATAATTGAGTATAGCTGAGTGACATCTCACGTAAGCATTAATAATCAATTCCGTGTGCTACTATGCAACTACGCGTATTACTGTACTTTTACTACCAAATAGTTCAACAGTTTTAACGGTAACTCCTCTGCCGTTATTTTCATAAAGTATTTTTGTCGTTTTCTCAATCCGACAATAATTCCGTTACGTTGTCCACCAATGATTGTACCGTCATACGGATATTCCCCGATAAAAAGAATATTCCCCGACCAATCGAATATTATATAACCACTTGCTTATTTTGCAAAATTTGTAAATATTACCCACAACTATAACATTACATCAAATCAACACCATAATAAAAAAAAAAATTTATTTCGAGAAAATTAAATCTTTATTCATAAAATCTGGGGTCTCACAATCTCCCGTCCTTATGAAATTTCGCCCTCGAAATTTACGTACGTACCTGGTATGCCGAAGAGGTGAGGATACCTTGACTTCATTTCAGATTATAATTCTTTAGGTATAACCTTTGAGTGTTGAATACGATCCTTCTTATCTAAGATTTTAACACGTATCTCCTCATACGTTAAATCTTCTGCTATCTCGTCCGGTTCTAAATTAATAATGTGGTTCAGGTCGTCCACATATTTACGTAACATTAATACGTTAAAAACGTTATGAACACGCGACATACTTGGCGGTAAAATGAGTCTATAAGCCACATTTCCTATTCGATCAAGGATTTCAAATGGGCCAATTAAATCAAGGGTTGAGATTTCCTCTCTTCATTGATTCTTGCTTCTAGAATAACGCCCTCTTGAACCTTCTTCTTCACATTCATCAGCTCTGCGTATGTAGCTTGAGCAGCTTTAGCTTTATCAATTCAAGTCTATTCTAATCGTATATTCGTTATCTTCACGTGGGTCCCTAGAGTCTTTAACTCTATCTCCATCATTTGTAAGTTATACGAAATGAATCTTTGTGTTAACAACATCACACTCGTAAGTGCATACGATCTTCTACTCAATGCGTCAGCTACCACGTTCATTTTTCCCACGATGATACTGAATGGTACGATCGTAATCTTTAATAGCTCGAGCCAACGTCTTTGGCACATTACACGTTCATTTTAGGTGAAGAAAATATTTGAGGGTTTTAGAAATGGGTTTTGTACTAGGGTTAATACAAAATTTGATTTCACGCTCTAGGGGTAGGCTAAGAAGTCTGTACGAATATGTCAGGAAATTTATTAACAATAGAAATATCATTAAAAACTATGACTCTCATCCAAGACTTGGATAGCACGTCACATTGATACCTATCAACTTGTCACCGTCATTCACGACGTTGCCTATAGAAAGTCTGGCTTCGGTGCATTCCATATAAGAAAGTCAACAACGAAAGGACTGGGGCTCTTTATTTATGGCTTGTTATAATAATGATTGACTTTAGTGGTTTGGTTACTTTGAATTCGCATAACAGGTTGGTTAGGAGTATGAAAGCTAACAACCTTACAAAAAGCATGATGAGTAGTTAACCAATCGTTTCCAAAAATCACATCAAAGGCAAGTATTTTCAAAGAGATAAGATCGACAGGTAACGTGAAAGTGTTGATTTGAACAAGATTTATTAATAGTGGAGGTAACGAAGGTTTCTCCCAACTGAGTTTAAACAGATATATCAAAGTCTAACTTCTCCGGAGTTAACTTCAAACATTGAACACAACTAGGTGCAATAAAAGAGTGAGTAGAACTGGTATCTAACACGGTATAGACTTCGCAAGAGTTTATGACTAACATACCCGTGATAATTTTATTAAGGTTCCTCGTCACGGAAAAAATGCTCTCTCTTAAAATACCGGCTTTGGCTTGCCTAGGACATCCTTTGGTGCCTCTATCCTAGCTGAACTTGTCTTCGGTGAACGACAAAATCGGGCTAAGTTACCTTCTCTTCCACAATTATAGCATGCTTTGAACGGCATCGCGCAGTTTGGACTGATGTGTCCCTCCCCTCCGCATTTGAAGCATATGATAGGTGGTCGTTCTCCTTCCTTAACAACGGGTGCTAGTGCCGACGTCTTTCCATCATTGTTGAATCTCCTCTTCTTGAAATGTCCATTCTTATTGTTTTGACCATGATTACCACTGAAGTGGTTACCATTATTGGCATGTTGATTCCCTCCATGCTTATTGTCACCGCTTTGATGATTTGTATCACCCAGATATCATTTTTCCGGCTGCTCTCTTTTGGTTGCTTTGACTCGTTATCGCGCTCCACTAACTGAGCCCTATTTACAACATCTGAATACAAACACAATTTATGAGAAATAAGATATTGACGTATCTCCGGCTTCAAACCTCTTAAAAACATCCACGTCATTCTCTCTTCATTATCAACCAAGTGGGACGCAAATCGGGATAACTCGGCAAACTTGGCTTCGTACTGCGACACGGTCATGTTGTTTTGCTCCAACTTGATAAATTCCACCTCCTTCATGTGACGAATGCTTTCGGGAAAGTACTTGTCATTGAACAGCTCTTGGAACTTCTCCCAAGACATCTTGAGTGGCGTCGGTAAGTGCGTTTACTGATTCCCACCAAAGTGATCCGCCTCTTCACGCAATATAAAGGTGGAAAAGGAAACCTTTTGCTCCTCGGAGCATCCCAAGACATTAAATATCTTGGTGATCTGCTTTAACCACGTCTCTACCTTAAGTGGTTCTGGCTTTCCAAAAAACTCCGGTGGTCCCAGCTCCTTGAATTGCTTAGCGGTGACCAACCGTGGTTACCATTGTTTCCTCAGCATTATGAATGTGAGCCGCCACCGATGTGTTGCATGAATTCTAAAAAGCTCCTAAACGTACCGTCATTCGTCAATTGATCAGTGTTGTTGTTTACAGGAGGATTATTGCCATCCTATTGCACATTGTCCTGATTATTGATCTGTGGAGAATCAACAGTCTCCTGTGCTCCATTGCTATTCTCAACATTCTCGGATGTCATTTTCAAATACTGCCACAAAACAAAGGTTAATTGACATGTAACATATTATCCCTATATTCTGACCGACCAATTAAATACCAAATAAACTTAGGTAGGTCATACTAGCGAAGGAATTCCCCGTCACTCCCCTCCTAGTTCTATTCTCACATCCTAGCCAGGGATCATATCCCTAAGCTTTGATACCAACTGTGACGCCCCCAAAATTAGGTATACATCACCCATCTTGAGTCGCCAGATACATGGTACAGAATTCAAATACAACTTAATAATACAACTGTCGTGTACAATACGACAAAACATAAACTGTGAGTTTGAATAAAAATATTGTCTACTAGAGATTATACAAACTCAAAAGGAGTCCTCATTAAAATTATTATCACACTATTTCACAAAATAGTGAGGACTACTAATGCACCATCTAGGACCATCACTTTGTTCCCCGACTAGTCCCAGCTACGTTCTCATTTCCTGAAGAGAACAGTGAAAGAAAGGGTGAGCTCAACTAGCCCAATAAGAAATATTATGACTAAGATAATGCTGAATAATTTATCGTTAGCCTTCAACAATGTTAAACTGATAAAATATAATAAATATCAAGTTTAACTGCAGCGGAACAAGCAATCCATTAAAAGAGACAAGTAGAGAATGAAATCTACTATCTTTTATGATTTAATAGGTTTTTCATCACTTTTATCGTTGGGACTCAGCTTAATAAATAATCCACTTCATCGAATCACCCCTGCACTACGGCCAAGGATATTCTTTAGTATCACGACCACAATTATCCATGCACTACGGGCCAAGAATATTTGTGTATTCATTAATGGTCATGATCATGCCAACAACTGTCCATCAATGCACTACGGCCAATGAGGACTTTTACCACATCACTTGTAACATTACGGTAATGATTACACCGAATAATCCTTGGTCATAATCATACCAAGTCCATCTATGCACTACAGGCCACATATGACTTTCAACAAAATATAAACATGAGGATGATGACAATGATATAAAAAATTCAATAAAACAAGTTTAAGAATTAATTTATCTAGGAACTAATAACGTCCAAATTGTCAACATGATAACTCTTTGTAGAGTAAAATTCAAGAATGCTCAAAAGAATATTTCCATGAAAAGATACTGGATGAAGTGCAAATATCAAAGATATTCCACTAATTTCATGAGTATAAAAGTCAAAGTTTTAATCAACTAAGTATAATAAAGAATGGAATAACGAAAGAAATCACCATGCATGCGATAGACCGCACAGGCAGGTTATTCCAACAGAATAATAAAGGATGAAACTAGGTCCCATGAACGCATTGCATGTGATATTCCGGCGTAATAATAAATAATGGAACCAGTCCTGTAAAAAGCGCATGAGATAGGATATTTTGACGAATAATAAATAATGGAACCAGTCCCAAGCAGAAAGCATTGCATGTGATATTCAAGCAGATAATAAATAATGGAACCGTGTCTAGCGTAAACGCGATGCATGTGATATTCCGGCGTAATAATAAAGAACGGAATATTAGAAGAATGTCACCATGTATAGGGTAGATCACAGATACAAAGTTATTCCAATGTAATAATAAATAATGGAATAACAGAAGTTCTCTTCATGAGTACAACAAATAACATCCCTTACCGTAAAAGAAACTGAATATAAGAGTAGGGAAAGAGAAGAATACTTTTCTATATCTTTTCTATAATTTCTCTCTCTAGAGTTTCAGTGAATTCGTAAGAAATAATGAAGGAATGAGCTTCTATTTATAGAAAAATGGAATGAATAGTAACTAATTCATGAACGGTCCAGATTGATTTACTATTAAACGGATGGTCCATATTGGTTTACTATTAAAACTTAAAACAACGGTCCATACTGATTTACTATTAAAACTTTAAACCAACGATCCATATTGATTTACTATTATAACTCCACCAGCGGTCCTTATTGACTGACTATTATATCTTCAACCAACGGTCTGAAAAATTAGCACATCTCCTCATGGAATAATATTGTACCCAAATACCCGAATGCACAATACTAGAGTGAATAGTAACCGGGTGAATAGTAACTCGTGAATAGTAATTCATGAATAGTAACTCGTGAATAGTAACTCGTGAATAGTAACACATGAATAATAATTCGTGAATAGTAACTCATGAATAGTACTCCGACACAAAAAGTGTCCCGAATACCCGATTGAACAATATATCATATTATGCAGATGATACTGTAACAATAATTGAATCAATAATATGAGAAATATGATGCAGCAATTACTGTAACAATAATTGAGTATAGCTGAGTGACTTCTCACGTAAGCATCAATAATCAATTCCGTGTGCTACTATGCAACTACGCGTATTACTGTACTTTTACTACCGGGTAGTTCAACAGTTTTAATGGTAACTCCTCTGCCGTTATTTTCATAAAGTATTTTTGTCATTTTCTCAATCCGACAATAATTCCGTTACGGGGTCCACCAATGATTGTACCGTCGTATGGATATTCCCCGATAAAAAGAATATTCCCCGACCAATCGAATATTATATAACCACTTGCTTACTTTGCAAAATTTTTAAATATTACCCACAACTATAACATTACATCAAATCAACACCATAATAATAAAAAAAAATTATTTCGAGAAAATTAAATCTTTATTCATAAAGTCTGGGGTCTCACAGCACGCTTACAGTCAATCATGTCATCATCTGACCAGACTGACCTTAATCCAATTTCTCGTAAAAAATTCGACGGATTAAGCAAACAAATTACAGATTTGGCTGTTCTACTCAAAGAACTACACCAGTCTACTCAGGGTCAAAAGATACCCGTACATGCTGAATCCTCTACATAAGGGGGAGCCCAGGTCATTACAATACCTGAACTGCAGTTGGATATGACCAACAAAACTCATGATGCCACCCATCTCACAGGAGATCAAGACACCGGTGACATCAAAAAGAAAGTCCTCCAAATAGAAAAGACCATTCGTGCTATCAAAGGAATTGGAACACACGAGAGTGTTTCATATGCTGACCTTTGCATTTTCCCTAGTGTTCATTCCAGAAAAGTTTAAGACTCATGAGTTCGAAAAATATGACGGGTTAGGAGATCCGTACACATATTTGAAGGTGTTTATTGGAGAAATTGGATCTTATGCAGAGGACGAGAAGCTCAAAATGCAGCTATTCCAGAAGAGTCTGACTGGAGAAGCTCGTTCATGGTATACCAGATTAGACAATTCAAAGATCCATTGTTGGGAAGAGCTAGCCCACGCCTTCCTCACTCAATACAACTTCCAGTCTCAAATGGCTCCTGACCGGTATCAGATTACCAAGGTCAAGAAATAGACTAACGAGTCTTTTAGAGAGTTCAAAGGTGGAGACGCCTGGCTGCCCAAGTTAATCCTTCCATGACAGAATCCGAGATGGTCATAACTTTCATAGACATATAAGAAGCTCCTTTCTATGAAAGAGTTTTAGCCGGAATCGGTAAACCATTTTCTGAAATGGACAAACATGGGGAGATGACTGAGATGGGATTGAAGTCCGGAAAAATTCAAGACCTAGTTGCCCTTAAAGCTGTTGCTGATCAAATCCAATCCGAAAATTTTGAAACAACCCCTGGAGGGTCCATAAAAAGAATGAGGAAGATGTTTCCTTGACACTACAAGGTCAAAAATGCAATCAGAACATGCCTATTCAAAGGAGAAACTACACTCCCTTTCAAGCACAGTCTTCGAACCCTCCAATACCAAAAGGTGGAGAAGTCAAACACCCTCGAGTGTTCACACCCTTAGGGGACTCACTCGAGAATATTCTCACTCTTCTAACAACGTAGAAGAAAATCACGCATCTTCTTCCACCAGCCTGCCCTAATTGACGGGGTTTCAATGCTGCTCGAAAATGTGCTTATCATGCCGGGGCACCGGGACATGATACTCAAGATTGTTGGGCCTTGAAACACAAGATCCAAGACCTGATAGACAACGGTGAGATCATGGTCACCAAACCAGATCAGCCTCATTTTCAAGACAACCCTCTTCCTCAACACAAAGAAGAAGAGGTCAACATGATTAATTGGGGCAATGGACAGAGTTCCAATTTCAACTGAGAATCCTCCCAGACCCCCAAAGACGGTGTTGACAAGTGGGATTATGCCAAGTTCCAGTTCACAATCGAACTTAAGATGAAAGCTCGAGCAATTGGCAGAACTTGTGACTTATCAGCATCAAGTGACACGCCAGTTAGTTAGCCAGGAGCATGCTAGTATCCGTCCTCTTTTCATGAGTATTCCCTCGTCACTTTCAGAAAATAAAATGCTGGAAGACAAAGCGACAAAGAGAGCAAATGCCAAAGCCCGTCGGGATTTTGCCAACAGAAGGGAATTCATATATCCGGGCCAACCTATGGAGGAAATCCTACAGATGCTAATCAATGAAGGAAGAATCGCTTCCCTTCTACCTCCAATCAATCCCCATTCAGGACGGTACAATTCTGATGGAGTATGTCAATATCACTCCCATTCTTACGATCGCAACACAGAAGAATGCTGGGCGCTCCGCCACCTTATCCAGAATCTCATTGACAGCGGTGTCCTACAACTAGCAGATGATGATACTGTACTAAGTTGGAGTGAGAATACCTATCCTACTAAGTGGAAGGGATTGGTAACAGTTATATCTGCTGAGGCCGATGACATTGTTAAGCCACTCAGAATACCAACAATTCGACTGAGAGGAAGCAATAATTCTTTGAAAGTGGCCGCTCCCGAGCCAATCAACTTACCATGCAGAGCACAATATCCTATTGTTAGCTTGCACAAAGTTCTGTGGAATTATGGAGAAGGTGAAGGATCCACCTCACATACAACTGCTGCAGTGTCGAAGGAAAATCCACTGTATCTTCCCCAACGGGTGATGAAGTCCACCATCAAATCAAAGGGGAAAATACCTATGGAGAATATTGAAAAATTCCTCCGCACTATGGGTCATAACAAAGCCAAGGTGGTTTTAAGCTTAAGAGAAGCTCCACACCAAATTTCAATCCTAGACTTGGTTGTAACTTCCGACGATCACAAGAGAATCTTGATAAAGGTTTTGAAAGAAGCCTACTTACCGACATCAGTGGATACAGAAAAATTTCAACACTTGGTTGATCACATTTTCAACAACAATGTGATATCCTTCACTAATGATGACATATCGCCCGAAGGGACCGGTCATTGCAAGCCGTTGCACATTGCGGTCCTGCCCTCCGGATACATGCTAGATGAAGTCTTGATAGATGGAAGCTCATATCTAAATATCTGTCCATACGCTACCTTGGTGAAGATGAATATCAATCCCAACCGAATCCGGAGCATCCATACGTCATCAAAGCTTTTGACGGAGCCCGCCGGAATTCGGTCGGAGTAATTGAATTGCCAATCGAAATTGGTCCCCACACATTCTGTGTATCTTTCCATGTGCTCAAGATAGATTTGGGATACAACCTGCTCTTGGGAAGACCGTGGATTCATATAGCAGGGGCAGTCCCCTCCACCCTTCATCAGCAATTGAAATACATTATCAACAATAGCCTAGTCACGGTCAACGCTGAACCAGAGTGTCTTCAACACGAGGACATGCCATTCATCAATACTAATGCAAATGTTGAACCGGTCAGTTTTCATGCCTTGGAAGTAAGCAATACCCAATACCATGCTATTGGAACGCCATTTCCCGAACCGAAGATTTCTGCCGAGGTAATGTCGGCTACTCAAGAAATGATGTCATTGAGTCATCAGCCGGTACAAGGGATGGGTAAAGATCGCCAGGGTATCAAATACCCAATTCAATTAACCAATCAAACTAGAACAACTAAATTAGGCTATTCTGTCAGTTCTAGTAATAGGAATCCTCATAAGCATCAGTAGATTCCTTCAGCTTCAAGTATGCGGCGTTTATCTTCGCCTTCAAACTCTAAGTCTGCACAACCTCCTGTAAAGGTGTCATCCAGTATTATAGCTATGTTATTTCCCAAGCTGGTACTGATGAAGGAGAAAGAAGTCTTTGTTCCAGATCCCGCAATGAAGAGGAAGAACGAAGAATCAAGCAAGACGTAATCCAGATGATGTCAAGCATATGCATCATCATTCATGATGAACATACAAACAGATACACCCCAGATGATGATTGCCCAGAGGTAATGGCCATCATTCAGGAGAAGGAGGACGATGATAGCCCCTCCATCACTGCAGTCCACCCTGACTTTGCCCTTGCCAATTAGAGCAGCACTCCTTGTATTGGTCAACAAGGGTAAAACGGGCAGAAACTCTTTCTGCCCTGTAGATATCATAACTACTTACTTTTCTGTACAATATTAACAGTTCATTTTGTCAGTATATGCTAACACTGTGTATGATCAAAACGTTTCATATATACTAAGTGAAAGCATATTTTGTTTCAGGACCCTGAATTTAGATGTGTCTGTACTTGCTGATACGATGCCTCTTCAACATATGGATTGTACTTTTGATGTAGAGATGAATTTAGCCTTGATGGAGATACATGATGACATTGAGGTGCCTCCAGAAATTCAAAAATGGGTCAAAGACAAACCTAAACCCAACCTTGATCAAACCACTTCCTTCAATCTCAGAACCTTAGAAAGCCCTAAGTTAATCTAGATTGGCTCAGACCTTACCCCAAACTAAGGGAATGACATGGTTACGCTATTAACCCAATTCCAGGATGTGTTTGTATGGTCTCATGAAGACATGGTGGGTTTGTCCACTAACATTGTTCTTCATCGCCTTCCCATTAAAGAGGGGTTTAAGCCAGTCAAGCACAAGCTCAGGCGATTGAAACCTGAGTGGAGTTTAAAGGTGAAAGAAGAAATTGTGAAACAGTTTCAAGCTGGCATCATCATGGTGTCCACATATCCTGAGTGAATATCCAATATTGTTCCCGTGCCTAAACCCGGAGGGAAGGTGCGAGTTTGCGTGGATTACCGGGACTTGAACAAAGCTTACTTAAAAGATAGCTTTCCCGTGCCATTTATCCACATTCTCATTGACAATACTGCTCAATACTGCATGTACACCTTTGTTGATTGCTTTGCGGGGTACCATCAGATCATGGTTGCTGAGGAAGATCGTGAGAAAATAGCTTTCATCATGCCTTGGGGAACCATTTTTTATAGACGGTTGTCATTCGGCCTCATCAATGCCGGAGCCACCTATCAGCGACCTATGATGGCTCTCTACCACGTCTTAATGCACAAAGAGATAGAGATCTACGTGGATGACATCATTGTCAAATCCTGGAAGGAGGATGACCACTTAGACCATCTCAACAGGTTGCGTAAGTACAACTTGAAGTTGAATCTAGCCAAGTGCGCCTTTGGCGTTAAATCAGGCAAGTTGCTAGGATTTCTAGTCAGCCACAAAGGGATTGAGCTGGATCCTACCAAAATCAAGGCCATCATGGAAATGCCCATTCCTCAGATAGAGAAGGAAATACGGGAATTTTTGGGAAGAATCAACTTCATTAGTAGGTTTATCTCTCAACTCACAGCAACCTGTGAGCCAATCTTCAAGCTATTATGGAAAAACTCCTCCATGAAATGGAATGATGAGTGCCAAAATGCCTTCCTCACAATTAAAGAACAACTAGTCAAAGCTCTCATTTTGGTACCACCCAGGGATGATGTTCCCCTGTTCATGTACCTGTCCATAAGTGACAATGCCATGGGCTGCATGATGGGATAGAAAGACGATAGAGGCCAAGAACGAGCTATCTATTACCTCAGCAAAAGATTCAGCAGCAGTGAACACAAGTACACTCTAATTGAGAAGACTTGTTGTGCTTTAGCATGGGCGTCCATGAGGTTACAACATTACCTCCATGGTCACACAACCCATCTCATATCCCGCGTGGATCCTCTTAAGTACGTGTTTAATAAATCCATGTTAAATTGCCGGCTATCCAGATGGCAGTTGATCCTACAACAATTTGACATCGTATATGTGACTCAAAAGTCCATCAAAGGTTAAGGAATTGCGGATCAACTGGCCGCTGCACCTTTAGGGGATTTCAAACCCTTGGAAACATATTTCCCCGATGAAGGGGTAATGATAGTTTAGCAACACCGTCAGTACGATACACGCCGAACATGGAAGATATATTTTGATGGAGCTGTTAATATGGAAGGTGTTGGAGCTGGAGCAGTTCTAGTATCTGCGGGGGAGCAGTATCCCATCGCCGTCAAATTGCAGTTTGTCAATACCAACAACATAGCTGAATATGAAGGTTGTCTCATGGGCCAAAACTTTCCCGTTCAATGGGCGTCAGGCGGTTAATTGTCTTTGGAGATTCGGAGTTAGTGGTCAGACAATCCACGGGAGTCTATCAAACCAAAGAGCTGCATTTGCTGCCTTACCATCGACAAGTTTTACAGATGGTTTTGGAGTTCAAAGAAATCTTCTTTCTACACATTCTTCGTAATAGGAATGACTTTGCAGATGCATTAGCAACGTTGGCCTCCTTGATTCACATATCTGACAAAGGACACTTGCCACGCGTCATAATTTCCCTGCACAAGGCACCAGCCTATGGGAACTACGTTGGAGAAGTATCGGATGAGCTACCTCCCATCTAATATCCTTGGTATCAGCATATCAAAGAATACCTACGAGAT
Organism: Panax quinquefolius; assembly: GCA_020205615.1. Classification (NCBI taxonomy): domain Eukaryota; kingdom Viridiplantae; phylum Streptophyta; class Magnoliopsida; order Apiales; family Araliaceae; genus Panax; species Panax quinquefolius. The sequence goes on along the minus strand of CM035166.1, from coordinate 60,783,965 downwards.
GGATCTACACCCACTGAGGTGATCCAAACTGAAAAAAGGCGAATCCATCGACTTGCTATGAAATTCTACATGAGTGAAGATGCCCTCTATAAGAGAGATGCAGGACAAGGTCTCCTCAGATGTTTAGACAAAGACCAAGCTCAAAGGCTAATGGATGAGATCTATGGTAGAGTCTGTGGCCCACACATGAGTGGCCCCCTTCTTGTAAAGAAGATCCTCAGGACGGACACATTACTGGCTCTCTCTCAAAGCTGACTGCAATGACCACATCAAGAGATGTTATCAATGCCAAATTCATGGGAATGCTATCCACGCTCCTCTATGGGAACTCCACAATATGAGTTCGCCTTGGCCCTTCTCAATGTGGGGAATGGACGTTATTGGGCCCATTGAGCATAAAGCCAGTAATGAACATCGATTTATTTTCACCATGATCGACTACTTCACCAAGTGGGTAGAAGCAGCCTCCTTCCCCAGGGTTACCAAAGAAGTCATCATTGCTTTCATCAGAAATAATGTTATTTGTCGATATGGACAATCCGAGGTGATTGTATCCGACAATGCTAAGAACCTCAACAACAAGATGATGGAGGAGTTATGGAGTAAATTCCAAATCAAACACCTTAACTCCGTCATCTACCGTCCAAAGATAAATGGTGCTGTTGAAGCAGCTAACAAAAACATCAAGAAAATTATACAAAAGATGTCCGCCAACCACAAAGATTGGCCTGACCTATTGCCTTTTACTCTGTTAGCCTACAGAACCTCAATGCATACTTCCACTGGGGCAACCCCCTATGCACTAACCTATGGGATAGAAGCAGTGCTCCCTATAGAAGTTGAAATGGAATCCCTCAGAGTGTTGATAGACGCTCAGCTGGAGGAAGACCAATGGGTACAAGATAGGTATCACCAATTGTCTCTATAATAGACGAAAGGCGAACCATGACTATCTTCCATGGTCATTATATCAACAAAGGATTGCGGATCCTACAACAAAAAAGTCCGCTACTGGCGGCTTTAAAACAACATGACTTGGTTTTGAAGAAGATCATTAACAACCAAGATCAATCTAAGGGAAAATTCGCTCCTAACTGGGAAGGTCCGTTTATTGTCAAGGAAGTATTGATAGGAAGTGCTCTCAGATTGCAGGAAATGGATGGCGATTAATTTCCACAACTCATCAACTCGGACACCGTGAAACAGTACTATGTCTGAAGTTACCATCAAGCAAACATCCTGGTGTTGGATCATCAAATCGCCAGTTATTCTGGTTCTTTAACCCTCTTACAACATACAACTCTTTTCCACGCTTTGCCCCTCAGGGAAACATACCTTTCAGGCCAGCAGTCTGGCTTCACTACGCTCATACAACTTAGGTCATCCCACTAAAGATTGAACCTCTCGCGTTTACAGTTTGGCTACCCATACATGGGATCAAACTTCTCGTACTTGCAGTTTATCCTCAACCTAGGATCAAACTTTGTCCTCCCCATAGTCTGACCTGCACATGGGATGACGCTTTTCCACTCGCCTTGAGGGGCGATGTAACGCCCCGAAATCCGGTCTTTTTACACACCCGAATTTTGTACGTCACGAATACATCATTCATCCAAACATACATCATTATATACTGAAATATAATAACATACATTCTGAATTCCCAGGTTCTCAAAACCTTATAACCTCTTTCATTACAAATAATGATAATTACATTATTCCTTTCATCTTACAAGAGTAACTTTTATCCGCCACCAAGGATACATTTAGTTCATTAAACTAATCTATAGTTTAATTTTCATATTTCTATATTATAAGTCTTCACTTGATCTTCTCGCTCATTCACATCTGAATGGCACTTCATCTGGATACCGTCAGCTTGATCTATACGGGATCCTTAAGTTCTTCCAACATCGTTCACTGAAAATATTTTTCATTTAAAGCAAGTGTGAGCATTCAATTGCCCAGCAAGTCATAATAGTTGAACAAACAACTTCTAGAATTTAAACATTCTTTTCAGACTTCAATAACCAAACAAAGGTTACGAAGTAGCTTGAATAATAGAAATAGTCTTGATTCCTATCATCTTAGTACATTTATTACATGTACTTTGAAATACTTCCATTCTCTACTTTCTTTCATGCACAATCTGACTGGCTAGAATCAATAGCACAGACTTAACAATAACGGTTCATGTATAAACATAACATTCTTTTATTGAACAGTTAAAACATAGAATAGTTCATCTAACAGAAACACCAAAGTGTTCACATTGCGGCACAAGGCCTCATACGTTCTACCACCTTGTACAAATATCGCACATTCAAGACATGACGTAACTTCTCAAGTTCAACATCCGAGAAGTTTTAGAAACTAGCATTCATTTAAAAATATGAATTAAGTTAGGAAACTTTCCTTACAAGACAATAGAATACTTTTACTGAACTGCTCATTCCCATTCCTATATAGCACATAAGAAAAATAACACATACACCAATTAGTCATATACTTGACTTACTCATTGATTTACTTAACTTTACTTCTTAAGGCTCGCGTTCTTGCAATATAATCTTACGCGACTAACTTTCATTACCGGTTTATGGCTTCATGATATACGGAGATGTCTTACTCAAAACGTTCATCATATTTGATGATTCACATTCTTCTCTTCTTCGTATACTTCTCAGACTCAAAGACACATCGCTTCTCCGCTAGTAGTCCATATGGTAATCGCGTGAGTGGTTTCCCACAAACAACCAACAAACAAGTTCCTGCTCTCATCTACACCGCCATCACAAAATGAGTTAGATCGGATGCCGCTTCAGATATACCTTCGCTCTCGGAATGAATTTTTAACCCAGCTCCCATATGTCAACCATCAAAGGTTACGATTATACCATAACCTAAATTTATCTTAACTTATACGAACTATTAAATAATAATGTTCGTTAAGTCAATTTCTTATTCCTTATGGCTTTCTGGCAAGAAATTGCCATACCTCATGACTCATTCTTATCCGAATCACATTCGGCTTTCATTAATCTTATTACCGTTCATTACGGCATTCTCAATAATTCATATTTTACGTACTACCTTCATCAACGTCTATGTCATACAACCAGGGTATACTTAGAACGTTCGTCCGACGTGAATACGATTTACGAGGATCATTTATGTATTCAACGTTCACGTTGCTCGTCTCTTAATCTCTCATTCAACCTTTACTCAAGGTTTCACTTAAATTCATCGTTATCCATCCCATGAACCCCATATTCATTATTCTTTCTTAATGTAAAAGTCATACGGTCCGTTGTATGCTAAGACCGATCGTTCTTTGCAACAACGTTGTGTTCACATCGTCTATACGCTTTACATTCATTTTACATTACCATAACACAACATCGAAATGTTATTCATTACCCTCGTTACTAAACGTCTCAGGAATCACAATCATAGCAATCCCTCACGTTCGTTTATCGCGACTACGGTCCCTGAACATCGGTTACGTAACTCGCGTTCACCTTCTTTTAATCTCATTTAATCTTTCCATTCAACCTTCATTAAAGGTTTAATACACTTGATTAAGTGTTACATTAGTGAACTACATGTTCATACTTCTTTCTTGCACATCCTCTAGTAACTGAGAACTACAAATCTCATTTCTGGGCATTGTTCTGCATCAGCGCTGCGGCGCCATTCCTCCCTCTCTCTCTCTCGCGCAGCAGCGCGACCTACTTTACCTTCTTCCTTGGTCTGGCGCTGTGGTGCCAAAACCTTTGTTATCTCTCGCGTTTTGGCGCCGAGCGAAAACCCTAGACAATTTTTCTAAGTGTTAAGTCAAGTTTGAGACGCTGATTTCGAAATCTCTTAACTTCTTCGTTATAACTCAGAACGAGGTCGTTCCAAAGACATTTTCTTCCTTATCTTACGTACTTCGATTACCCTCGGACAGAACTTTGTTCTGAATCCATTAACATGCCATTCATTTGGCTTAATCTTCATTCTTCATTCATTTTAATGTTTTAACATTCTTTGTTCGTTCGTCCATAATTCGGTCATCCGAACTCGGAATTCGTTCGTTCTTGAGTCCACGACTCATGTTTTATACGTTCTCTTACATTTTTATTAAACCCTACACTTTCGGGTTCATTTACTAACTTTCAAATTTTCATTCTTCTTTTACAAAATTTTTACCATAACTTCGTTATAGCTTAGTCTTAATCCGTTCTTCATGAACGTTTCTACCGTTCCTAACTAAGCAATAAGCAACTAACTTATATGCGATGGTTTTAAATTTGTCCATCAACAACAATTACACTACGATGGTTTTAAATTTGTCCATCAACAACGTTCTTCGCGTGTTCTTCGTGTTCTTCGTTCGTTCTTCATTTTAATCGATATTTTGGATTACGATTTAACTTTTTCTTGGAATTTGATGTTATAGAACACCATTCCTTACTTATTTGACCTACTCATTCATAGGATTCATTCGGATCTCTCAAAATCCTTACGAATCTTATACTTCCTTAAGAAATTTATAAACTAAATTTCTTATTTCTTATTTCTTCTTTTCTCATGATTTCAACCATATGAAATCATTCTCAATATCTTTTACTCCTTATTTTCATTAAGCTATGTTTTCGACATAGAAAACTTAAAGAAAATATTAGAAGAAACTAGTGTTCGGATTACTGTTCTTCTTTATTTCTCTTCCATTATACAAAGTCGGCGATTCGCTAGCTTTTCTATTTCATGATCACTTTTGATCCGAGCATTCGTGCTCACGCTCTTCCTCTTCCTCTGCCAACCGAGCTCTCTCTATCTCTCTCAAGTGTAGGATTTTCAAAAATCCTAGAAAAATGAAATTCTAGGTTTCTATTTATAGAAAACCAAAGCTAGGGGCAAAATAGTCATTTCACCCCTTAAGTTACTATTCCCACCTCCTCTTCAACTTAGCCACCAAGTTAACTTGGCCACCACCCTTACTTGGTGGCCAAGTGGCCGGCCCACATGCCCATGGGTCACCCCGTGGGTTGTCCCAATGATTCTTACCCATCCGCTTACCCATCGGTTCGATTCGCGGTTTCATTTCATGGTTTGGGCCTTAACCCTAATTCTTATTGGGCCTATCTTTGGCTTGATTTCACAAATCATTGGGCTTGACATAATCCAAGTCCAATTGGTTTCTACAAAGTCCATGAACACAAAGTGCATTAAGACTAATCGTATTCTACGCATTCCATTCTCGTATTCTCGTATTTTCTTCGTATATCGTTCGTACGATATTCGTATTATACATCGTACTAATCTACGTACTATACTCATATAATAACTCGTATCATACTCATATTTCTCACGCATAATAACCCTAGTTATTATACGTACTCATTACAGTCTCGGAACTCACTTTTCCTAACCCTTAGGTTTTGAGTCCGCAGGCGAAAACTTCGTTTTTGCCATAACTAAAATATTATGGAATATTCCATCACGTCTCAACATTTGATGTAATCAATAACTTCTCGGAATTTCAAAATAAATCTCCGAGCAGAAACGGATGAATAGTGCCTATTTCGTCTTTTTCCCCAAAAATATTTTGTTCCCGAAAAACTTTTATTTTCGTGTTGAAAATTCTTACTCGTTCAATCTAGCTCGTAGCCAGAATCCTCCCGATTAATAATCATTCTAGGTTATAAAACGATTAATAAACACATAGCACATAATAGTATTAAGAAAATTTCCTTTTATTAATAACTAATTCCTTAAATCTTAATTTCTAGACAATCCGGATTTCCAGGTTGTCACATCCTTCCCCCCTTGTAAAAATTCCGTCCTCGAAATTTCTTCAAACCAAACCCTTACCCGGGTTCTCACATTCTCCCCTTCTTCAATGAATTTCGTCCTCGAAATTTTAGCTTACCCTTCTTCTCAACTTCTCTTCAAAGAAGTTATTATCTTTCAAACATTCCCTACCCTTCATAACTTATCAAGAATCATTAAGTGAAAGGAATAACGAGGAATATAAAGATTCCTTTAAAATATTTCATACTTTTCCTGAGGGGTCAAATCGACCATGAACTCTTACTAGGTTAAACAGCATGACGCCGTAACCTTTTTTTTCCACGGTCAGTTTACAATCACAAAGAAGGTAAAGTACCTCCTCCATACGTAGGTGATCAGCCTAACGTATAACCCAATTTCAGGGTATGTTCACCTCAGAATTAATCATTAGAATCCGCACCAAAAAAATTTGGTTTGGCATAGCTCTTCAAAGAAAGCTCGATTTTCTTTTAATCATAACATACCATTTGTCTTAGCCAAATCAAATAGCCTCGACCATACCAATAAATTGGACATCCATGTGAAACATTCGTCTAGTCAACTCGCTTGACATCGACTAATTCTTTAAATTAATTTGCAATACATCAAAATGTTTCATGACGTCATGATACCACACTTTTCACAGTACGTTGAGGACTTTGTCAGTTTCTAACTTCATCATTATGCATCACACCATAGCAGGTTGTTGATCCTAAGATCAAATACAACACCAGGTTTAATTGCACTAATAACTCCATCCTTTTACCATCTTTGCATCAAATGCAATGATGATATAAAATTTATTTTGATATTTTAAATCAATTTCTGTCTAGCCGAAACAATTAGCGTAGACATACAAAGAATAGTTCTTGTAAAATCCATTGGTTACAAAAGCTGAACCAATTCTTTCATTTTCAAAATGCGCACATCAGCACGATTTCAAGAAATTTTGAAATCTAGAATAGCTAGATGACTTGGAATATCTTTTTTTCCATCTTCCTTCATTGTCTTACTTGCGACAATACTTAATCTTCTCTAGCACCTTTAATGATAAGTCTACTAAAAATACTTACTTCCAGTCTAAACATTCCTATACCTTAGTATAGTTCATCAACTTACCACACTTTATCTGTTTAGGAACTTTCCACAACCATATGTGTTTAAGAACTTATCTTCGAAATATGTAATCCAAGAACAAATCAAGGACTATCTATATGCTTAGGGCTCAGAAACATAGCATATAACTCTGAGTCACAAACTTTTCATAAGTATGAGTTTCAAGAACCCGCACCTATCTTATCATTTTCTACCTATCAAGTATATACATGAGAAAATATTCACCTTCTCGTCATATACATCTTGATAGCGCGATCAATTTCAATGATTATCACTGTAATAAACTGAGTGGTTGTTACACCAAGCACAAACCTCTGCCTATACAAAGATTTATACAACTCAGCCATCACATGAGTCCTCAATTGAAATCTTACAACTTCTAACTTTCTCTTTACTTAATACGAATTTTCTTTAATTCGTATGCTATCCTTTATAACTCAATCTGAGTTCTTCTTCCCATACTACTTCGTAGTACCATTCATTCATAGCACTAGCTATAAATCATTCATCGTTTATCAGCTCATCTATTACTACGATTTACTATGATCACGTGGTGATCTTCTTATCCTTCTCTTTACGATTATAGTCTTAGGTACTCATACCTAAGGTTTATAACCTATCAGCTTTGATACCAACCTGTAACGCCCCAAAATCCGGTATTTCTACACACCCGGATTCCATACGTCACGAGTACATCATTCATCCAAACATACATCATTATATACTGAAATATAATAACATACATTCTGAATTCCCAGGTTCTCGAAACCTTATAACCTCTTTCATTACAAATAATGATAATTACATTATTCCTTTCATCTTACAAGAGTAACTTTTATCCGCCACCAAGGATACATTTAGTTCATTAAACTAATCTATATTTTAATTTTCATATTTCTACATTACAAGTCTTCACTTGATCTTCTCGCTCATTCACATCTGAATGGCACTTCATCTGGATTCCATCAGCTTGATCTATATGAGATCCTTAAGTTCTTCCATCATCGTTCGCTGAAAATGTTTTTCATTTAAAGTAAGTGTGAGCATTCAATTGCCCAGCAAGTCATAACAGTTGAACAAATAACTTCAAGAATTTAAACATTCTTTTCAGACTTCAATAACCGAACAAAGGTTACGAAGCAACTTGAATAATAGGAATAGTCTTGATTCCTATCATCTTAGTACATTAGTTACATGCACTTTGAAATACTTTCATTCTCTACTTTCTTTCATGCACAATCTGTCTGGCTAGAATCAATAGCACAGACTTAACAATAACGGTTCATGTATAAACAGAACATTCTTTTATTGAACAGTTCAAACATAGAACAGTTCATCTCACAGAAACACCGAAGTGTTCACATTGCGGCACAAAGCCTTAGACGTTCTACCACCTT